>CM046861.1:1836860-2262458 GCA_025617745.1 Heliocidaris erythrogramma
GTGATCGCTGGAAGACTTCACCAGACCAATTCATGACTTTGATAAAGGAATAAAATACTGTTGTGTTGATTCTCTTCATATCACCATCAGTTTGCCTTTTTAAGATTCCTGTAGAATTCCGGTGGAATGAATTCGGAATCTTATTTTTCATTTTTTGCAAAATGCTGCTTAGTGTGATTCATCAAGATGGTCAAGTGTTGATGTAACTTCATTGGAGCGGGGGAAAAAACATTTCATAACTGTCTCAGATCTCCTTCACAATAACAACGCTTTTTATTCTTCATGACTTGTTATTAAGAGATGCCTTTAAAAACGGAATTGCGTTTTAAAGGCATTCTAATACCGACCTTTTCAAAACAAATTTAGATGGAAATAATTTGTAATCAAAACGAGGATTGTGGACGGTGGAGCCAACGTCTACTCTATTTCGTCTTGAGCCTGTTGCTGAGGGAAAAGATTGGTGACTCCTTTGCCCCGACGTACATGATTGGTTAGTGTTCCACTTACCACTTTGGTCAAGTAATACACGTGGTCGGCAATTATGGCAATGGAATCGCCCACCTTGTGGGCAATCACCGATAAGTCTGGTCTGGCGGTGTCCTACACTGAGCCACTCTGGTCAGATATCACCCTGGACTTCTCCACGGTCTCCGACAATGACACAGGATCAGAATGGACCTCGCTCGATACGGCCGAGCAAATATTTGAAGGGGCTATCCTGTGTTTGATTATCGCTTTGACCATACTGGGAAACTCTCTCGTTGTTTTGGCTGTCTGTCTTGAGAAGAAGCTGAGGACTTTTGAGAACTTCTTTTTCGCTTCCCTTGCCATTGCCGACTTATCCATCGCAATGCTAGTTCTGCCGTTGTCTATTCGGGTGGAGCTATCCGGTGGACGATGGGACCTCGGACCTCAAGTCTGTGATCTCTTTATCTTCACCGATGTCGCTTGTTGCACGGCGTCGATCCTGCATCTCTGTACCATAGGAATCAATCGTTGTCGCTCGATCACGAATCCTCTTCATTACGTCAGGAAGCAGACATTTCGTCGAGCAGCGGTCATGATCGTTTTGGTCTGGATAACATCTTTCTTGATCGCGTGCCCGCCCCTGATCGGCTGGCCGCATTCTCGAAATCGATCAGCGCAACTTTGCGAGTACGATGTCGACAAACTCTACGTTGTGTACTCGTCTTGCGGATCATTCTTTATACCACTTTTTGTCATGGTGATCGTCTACACTAGGATTTATCAGGTGTCTCGACGAGGCGCGGAATTCAGACGAAACTCTACTCCCCAACTGAATGACCACCACCACCATCACCACCAAAATCAACAAAAGGGTAATAATCAATCATTGTACCAAGCACGCAACCACTACGAACAGGTACATTCTTGCCCACCTTCAAGACGGCGACCCGACTTCTACCAGATGGAACATAGTACGCGTTGTACCGCAAGGGCGAACTCGGCTGGGGCGGCATCTGCCGAAGTTGCGTGCACAGGATATTCGAAACCTGAGGAAGCGCAAGTGACCAAACCAGTGTTACGGAGAATAAGAACCTCGATATTTACATTCCATCCACCAGGAAGATGTGACAATAAGAAGAGGTTTAATGAGGTCAAGACGGTCAAAACCTTAGGTAAGTCATGCATGACTTCTTCAGAGTATAAATACTGAAGAAAATTACATCAAATAATATTTAGATAGTATCTTTATAAATTGTTTCTAATTTTGATGGTCCCTGGTTTGAGGGCCACCGTCGTATGTACTTCTTATTCATCTATTGTATAACGTGTGGCAGCGACAGGGGCAAGTCAAGGTAGGAGAGCCATTCAAGGGCATCATCTGACACAAGAAGTTACTTGATGACGTCTCCTGGAACCCTTGTCAATATACAGTCATTGATGTTTGGTGATAGGGTCTGGTCTGGGTGACCGCCAATGTATGCTGCACTGTATCTCAATTTCCACATATCTGAAGGTTGAGGTCAGTCCTTGCGTGTACAGTACGAATGCCGTTTTGGGGAAGTCCACTTTCGTCTACTTGAGCATGTTCAACAAAGGAGCTATCACAGTTCTGTGATAACTCCTTGGTTCAACCCAGGGTCCCGTTGCATATAACTTGTTATCAGTAACAACTGCCACATTTCTATGACAAATTTGCTCTCAGCCAGTCAGATGCAAGGATTTCAGTAGCTTATAACACCTATCGTAACTTGTTATTGATAACAAGTTTTATGAAATGGGGGCCTAGGTTATACTGGTGCTATGGAATTATATCCCACCGCTGCCACCATGTGAGAAATGAAAGCTCATCGGATCTGTCTTACGATGAGAATGTTAACGGAAGAAAACAACTGTTGTCAGATTAGAAATGGGCAATTTTATGTCCTCATGTGCATTATTAATATTACGAAAAAGAATAAACAGTTATGATCATTAATATCATTACACATTGACATTATTTTAATATCATTATACATATTTAATATCAGTGTGATATCTGATGTCACGAAACAGTGCCAGTGGAGAGAGAGACACACAAGAGTAATTAACGAAAGTGAAGGAGGGAGAGAGAGAGAGAATATAAGGTCGTGAAAAAATACAAATCTAAAGAGTTTGTACTGGTATATAGCTGTTCTTATTCATCGTCCTTTCGTACACGTTTCCTTTTGAGTATTACGGAGTCACAACGCCATTATCTACAGCAGTCATCTTATTGACGTACATGTACATAGGTAACAAATCAAAACATCACAAAAGACTTTCTCTTTTTGTGACTGCATCCCATCACACATATCCACGCGCCAAATTGATCGTAGCAATTAAATGACGTCAAAATATTGCAGGCGCACACTAATGAGCAAAACAGTTTTGTTTGTGTAACTGCCCTTTACAAGCAACAGTCAAGAGTGTTTCTTGAGTGGTGGGTGCGTGGGTGCGTGCGTGTGTATGTGTGTTTTTTGTTTGTTTGTTTGTTTGTTATTTTGTATTTTGTATTCTGTTGTTATTTTGTACTTTGCCTTTTTCCTTTTCCCTTTTCACCCCCCCCCCCTCGTCATTCATTATTTTCCTTTCTCCCTTTCTCTCTATCAATCAATCAACACAATAATGTCCCGAGGGCAATCATTCCTCCATTACATCATGTACAATGATTACTCTCTGCTGTCACCATATGTCATCTCATTAACCTAAAAATGCTAGGACCAGACATAAACCACATGCTTCAATATCATCAGCATCGACTAGAATTTCTACTGAAATGTTTTATGAATCATAAGAGTTACTCAAGACTGAACCAGATTAGGAAAGTCAAAATAATTGTTTAGACGCAATTTCTACTTAATTAACTTTCGGCGTGCAATCAACTTATTCAACATCATTGTACAGGCACGCGACTGATGCGGGTAACAAAAGGGAAAAAGGGGGAATAGGAATCGAAATTATGTATGTCCTTTTCTTTAATGTTTTAAGACTGCGCGACACTATTGTTTTGGTAAGAGAAAGAAGCGTATCAGACTCCATAGCCTGCCAGTTGCATAGCATGTGTCAAGCTATTGGACAGGCACCGGTATCTTGAACATATAAGGGCGTAGCTTAGGCCACACACAATAAGGGGCATTTGCACCACGAGTGTGGGGGGGGGGGGGGATCGGTCTTACTATATGATTAAAATGCGAATGAACAAACGCATAGGGAGAAACTGCGGGAGGGGTTGGTTATCATCTTCTTTTCATTTTCCGTATAATAATAATAATAATAATATTCCGCTTTTATATAGCGCCTAATACATGGTTGTGTTTCTAAGCGCTTTACAGATATCCTTGTCTCTTTCCCTTTTGCGCTCCTTTCTCTCTCTCTCTCTCTCTCTCTCTTTTTTTCATTTTTTTAAACCATCAGATGGAGGAGGGGAGATGCCCCCTTTATCTACGCCACTGCATCTTATACTCATTCATTATCCTACGGCCACGAACCATAAATGCACCTGGGTATCAGAAAAATAAACAGTCCTGATAGTAGATCATCCATTCAACCTATCTCGATCCACTCGCAAGATGAATCACTCTGCTTTCAAAATTGCCTGAGGATTACCCATTTATAAATATCGGTCGGACTTCCAACTTCCTTCAAATATCTGTTTTGTGAGAGTCTGTCGTCTACTTTATTTGCTCTCAAGGTTGCTTGCACGCGGTATACAAGATTCCGGTATTTCATCATTTTCGACGTCGTGACTATACATATAGCAAAGAAGAAGTGAAATGGTTGTGTATGTCAGCCAAGTATGTTCCCATTGTGATCACTATCTTTCGAAATTATTTTGTCTAATGTTAGGCTAGGTAGAAGCATCCCCCCCAAAAAAAAGTGTAGAAGGATGAGCTGACATGAAGTAGATTTAGCTAGACAGGTAATGATAGGTCTCGAGTTCGTATGCTAATAAAAGATCTGATTGCTTGTACGATAGTGTTGACTTGCAAATATTTTCTGTCTTTTTTTGTGTGTGTTAAATTTGCAAACGTTTCAGGCATTCTGAAGTACCTTTTCTAATAATGCAGCTCGTCATGACATGAGACATTGTGGCGTAGATACAGGGTTATTCGGGCACGTGCCTCTTAATCGAATGACTAGAGGAAAAAAGAAGAGATGTAGAGAGAGAAAGAGAGAGGTGGGGGAAGTAACATAAGAAATGATGCACCCCTTCAACCCCCCCCCCCCCCACGTCATCGATTTGTTCCATCACATTTCATCGACCTCATGATGTTCGTGCCACCCATACCACCAGTGACTTGCTCCACGGTACGTCACTGTGATTGTTGCACTGTCCAGCCATAGGCGAATCTAAATGGGGATGAGGGTGAAGCCCCCTCCCCATTGAGATAAATCATGAAAACGATCGGCGGCCCTGCTTTCGGAGCCTCGGGAAAAGAAGTACATTTTTACTTTTGCTTAGCATTGATTTAAGAATAGTAATACTGACTATGGGTCAAAGCTAAAAATATGATAGTAATAATTTTATGATTATAAGAATTTAATAAGCTTTAGTAGTTTTAGATTTGAGATAAAGTGAACTTTATTCCTCAAGACAATTGAAGCAACACAGACCGATATGGTATTTTGCTACCTGGGTCATCAACAAAAATGGATCATATACCAATACAAGTTTTATTGGTATTTCTTCCACATCTCAATACTGTGGATTGTGAATAGAAATTTTGTTGTTGTTGAGGTATTGTGGATTGAAAAGCAATATATTCTTATGGTTAGTTTGCGTTATTCGATCTCTATTGCATATAATACAACAAGAAACTAATAATTTTGCCGACGATTCACATTATCTGTCAATACTCATACACTGTAAACATCACCAGCAGTTTTCTTCCATCTGGCTTTCATTTTCTTTCATAGTTCATGATAAAAGGTTGCGCAGTTCAATATCGGGTGCAGTTTCAGATGATATCTTACTGTACCAATCGTTTTTTCATTGAGTTTTCCTTTTTTTCTCTCAAAATGATGTTGACCTGTTTCTCTTCTTGTAAGAGAACGGCTTTCATTTCAGATGCAACCAGCCGTGTAGGGTTTTCGAAGATCAAGTTTCATGAGATGATGTTCCTGAAAACCAGCGTTTATAAACATCATCTATATTTAAATGGATATAACAACACATTTAATGAAAAGAAATATTCTTGACATTTTACAGAAATGCATATCTAATAATCATCTATTCGTGTAGTAAAAGAGTTTCCAAAAAACAAGTGTTAAAGCACAATAGGCACCTGCCAAAAATAGGGCAATATACACGTTTCATGCTTTTAGACCAGTTTCATTGTAATTCCTATAATTACCTCGCCAGTTTTATCTTTTTCTCTTGCGCTTTGTTCGTTATTAAAGTACACTGAATTGGATCAAAATTGTCTTCATTGCCTATAATGAATCATTCACTCACTCAGAAATCATACTAGTTTTTGCTCATTATACATCAATGATGGAGTTGTCTTCGTTTCCCACTGAAGATGCTAAAACACCTTCGCTAAACCGAATGCTAACAATGGGTCCTATCTTCCGGACATTTTCTTTGTTATTGGTGTAGTAAGCTCTCTTCTCCGTGATAAACCTCTCTGCCTCGATCCACCCTACGTGCCTATGCATATTTTGTCTGTTTCTTCACTGTCTAGGTTATCAATCTTGATCTCTCCCATCTATCTCCCCCACCCCTCCATTATATTTTTCCTCTCTATCTTTCTCTCTCTCTCTCTCTTTCTCTTTCACTCTGTCCCTGTCTCTGTCTCTCACTCGCTCTCTCTCCTTCTTCTTCTTCTTCTTCTTCTTCTTCTTCTTCTCTCTCTCCCTCCTCTGTCTTCTTCTATCTGCATTTTTTTTTTAAAATGATGTCCCGGAAAGCATCAGCGATGATGTCATACTTCTGATAACTTCAGGGGAGCGTTTCATCAAGTGTTTTGTCAGTGCTTTTTACTGACAAATTTGCTCTCAGTCAATCAGATGCAAGGATTTCAGTAGCTCATAACAGTTGTCGGTAAAAATCACTGACAAAACGCCTGATGAAACACTCCCCAGTCTTCTAACGGTTTTAGTTGTGTATCATGAAGATAATCTAACTACTGGATGGAGTGTTTCCTTGCTCTTTAGTGAGGATCCCTTCTGTCAGTCTGTTAAAGAAATTTAATTTTCACAGGGTTGGCTGTCAAGCGAATAAAGTTGTACGGCCCTGCACACAAAACATATGAAAATGTAACATATGCAGAGTACATATAGTACACGTATTAATACATATAAATTAGATTTGGCTATTCTCCTATGCCTACTTGTGAAAATGTTCTCAGAGTTACAAAGTAACCCACCCCCCCCCTTAACTGTTAGTGTTTGAGATCGTGTGCATGACCTATGAGTGAAAAGTAAGAAACGCACGGACTATTGGCCAATGAATATTATTACCTAATTCTTTTTTTTTCTCTCTCTCTTTAAAAAAATGTGTTTTATTGAATTAATACAATCACATTATTTACATATGACTGCAAGGTGATTATGGATGAAAAACAAACAAACAAAAAACCCCAACAAATTCGACCCCATGAAGGCACCTCATTCTTATACGTATACGTTATGAAGATTTCCGTGTTTATAGAATATTGATTATAGCACGAGGCACAGTTGGTATGATTTATCAAAAAGGTTAGTGTAAAATAACTGATGGATAATAATACAACCACATGCGATACACGCTTTAAGTGATATCGATATGGTGGATTCGAGACGAGACGAGGGACCGAGATAAGAATAATAAACGCGGGAAACAAAATTGGTGAGGTAATTGCCTCAGAGAGAAAAATTACAGACGATGTTTGTGACATATAGGAATAGCTTATCATGACGGGAAAACAACCAGTAGGTCGTTGATCGCTTGCAGACTGAAGGAGGTGAAGTAAGTGCCTTTTTGTGGAAAAAAATAAAATGTGTGGTATATTGATGTTATATGATAACACAGAGAGTGCATCAATATTCCTTATATGCGTCCTAATTTTCCTGAGGAGGTAGTGGTTTAAGTTATTCCTTAGGGAAAATGATTGGCATCAAGTCACTGATGTAATGTTTAATTTAAAAAAAGATGAAAGCATCTTAAGTTTGGATGAATACAGAGTCGTAAAGCCACTACATGCGTCAATCGATTCCTTCAATTCAAAAGAATTCAGGCCAAAGTGTACATGCGAATAATGGTGAACGATTTTGTTAAATAATGTTTCTTCGATGCGTACTTGGTTTGTGTAGAGTCAGTGATTTGCCAGGTCAGTGTTCAGTCAACACCGCATTTCGGAGAAACCCCGAAACCTTACCTGATAACTGCGGTACACACAAGGCGTCATTTCCATTGCGTCTGTACCTGCGCTATAAAGTCTAGCCTATGAGGTCAATTACCCTTACGTCACTTATTAAAAGTATGGTTTTCACTCTTCATTTCGCAATCACTTTTTAAACAACATTACTCTTTCCTGATGCACAAAAGACCTTTCCAGTCACTGACGTGGTCTTTACGTCAGCATTATGACACCTCGTGTGAGCCGGGGTGAACATACGAGGCGTTATAGGACCGCGTCAATGACTTGTACGGTCTTTTACGGGTCGTGAAAGAGTGATATCGTTTAATAAGTGATTGCAATTAATATAAACAGTGCGAACAATGCTTTTGATAACCGGTGTATAGGTTAATTGTCTTCATAGACTAGATTACCGCAAGTAATGACGCCTTGTTTGAGCCAGGCTTAAGATTGCTTTATTAACTGCGCTAATAAAGTCTGTGAAGGCAATTCCAGTCGCTTATACGTGTCCTACGTGTGCAACGGGCAGTACACTCTTATGTGATCATTCTTTGCAACATCCTCATCGTTTCCATGGTTACCTGTAACGATTTTCTGAGAAAATGATAGATTACTGGACTTACGATCGAATGTTCGAATGTTTCATACAATACTGTGTTATCTTTCCTGTTTTAGAGTCAACGCCAATTTCAAAAACATGATTAAGGTTTCTTTGTTAAATTGTGGGGAGAGGAGAGAGAGAGAGAGAGAGAGAGAGAGAGAGAGAGAGAAATTAGGGGAAGGGGCAGAAGCAGAGATAGATACAGAGAAAGTTTGATGAGAGGAAAGCTGTTCGTTTCGAGGTGATCCGACATTATGCTCTGGCGACTTTCACTTCGGGCTTTTGTCGTAAAAAAAGAACAAACAAACAACAAACCCATAGGTCCACGATAAAGGTGCTCCTTATCGTAAAGTTGTTTAGGGCTGGGTATAGGTGTATTGTTGAGCCCATAGTTATGGATTCGTCTTGTATTTACGGCGGAGCAATTGTCGCCCAAGTCGCGAAGCTCTCCTTAACTCCAATCACGAGAGATTGACAACCAATTATAACGTGGTCATGTCCTTGAACCACCGTCAGGTGACCCTGAATGCGATCTTGGACTTGATTAACCTTACAAGTCAAACAAACAATCGGGTGAAAACGAGAATATCCCTCCAGACTAGACATTGGTGAAAGAGGATCTACACTAGATGCGCCCAAAACAAACATTTAAAAATCGATATTGTTACTCAATAAAACAGAGCCTGTCTCGCCACTTTTTGTTTCCTTGTCTGAGCGACTTTGAATTTGAGGTTGTTAATTTTGTGTCAGAGTTAGAATATGTGCCCTAAAGTCTAAACTTCTCGAGCTGGGAGTTATTTCAGCGATGATTAAATGATTGTCATGACTGCCTTGCTAGTAAATTGTTATTTTGATAAGTGTATTTTATGGAGTGTATTTGCAATGGTGGAGTAGGGTTTTTTTTTAAATACATCTTGCCCCCATTTACATTGGCGATTGTACACACTTTGTAAGCTCATGCTGCGTCATAATTATTCTCGTAATGTCTGAATATTGTTCTTGAAGGATCCCGGGCACTTTCCCCTTGTCACCCCTTGCCCACCCTGGACCACCATTGGTTACCAATAAGATGTCCCGTGATGAGCCAAAGAATTGTCGACACCATTGTCAATAAGAATTTCATCTTCTTTGATTGAAAGAATGATGTAGAATTCGAAACTGTCATATTGCATTTTTTTGGTTTTACCTCAGGGTATAAGTAAACAATACCTAACGACATCTGAGCAGTTATACACTCGCGATCAAATGACATTCAGATCATTTTACATCCGATATTCAGATAGCATCTCAAGAGAACCAGATGAGATGAGAATCATTAGATATATATCCAAGAGTCGAGCAAAGAACCCGGGAGGGTAGAAAGTAAAAAGAGAAGGGGGAGTGGGGATGGGGTGTGTCTATCTTTAAGAGCTTTTATTTCGCATTCTGACAATTATATGAAAATTCGAATCAGAAATCAAATGGCTCCCCCCCTCTCTCTCTCTCTCTTTTCCTCTCAATCTTTCCCTCTCTCTATCTACTAGTAGCTCTATCTCCCCTCCCTGTCTCTCTTTTTTCCTTTATTTTGTCTTCTCTCGTATTTTTCTTCATTATACTTAAAAGGTGGAAATGATACATGAAGACATTTGCATTACCCGCTCCAGTTCTTTTCTCCGAATAAGCCCTGACTGCCTCCTGACTGCTTATATGGGTTAGCACGAATCCGACATGAACATTCAATATTCGTCTATGTTTAGAAAAATTCATTTCAGTGAGTGCGACCAAATTTCCGATTTTGCAGACGACCAATATCTCTTAAATGTATGTCAAAATTACGACATTTCCAATAGAAATAGGAAATCGAATTAACCATAGTCATTATTTTTTTTCGTGAAACATTGTCGATTACGCATAACAATAAAAAATATATAGGAACTTAGGAACTCTTCATTTCATTAATTTCTATAAGATGGAATTGAAATTTATATATTTGATATTTTAGTTGGATTTCTTGCAATTATTACTTGGCCTGCGATGGAATTTTTTTTTTTTTAGCAAACTCTCGTTCTCCCTCAACTCCCTATGTTTTGCGCTTGTTCCTAATATTGCTCCCCCATATTTTTTTTTTTTTCATTTTGTTCCGCGATATTAAATATTGTGAAAGCAGTGGTCTAAATTTTTACCCTTAATTTACTGTAAATGCAGTTGCACCAGGTTTAGCAGAGTTCAGTTTTAAGTTTCGAAACACTTTAAGAGGCACACGAACTTATTTAATCCAAGTACAAACCGTTCCGCCTGTACAAACGTACTTACTGGCGCCACGTTATGTTGATGCCTGGAGTGGATTTGTGCAGAAAGGCAATCATTCATCTTTCCGAAGAATGCACTAGTTACCTTTTGAGTGCTTGCCACATGCACTTAACTATTCGACAGATCATCAAGTCTGAATATCATCAACAAAATAATGATGGGCATACAGGGCTTCATATTCACCAATGTCGCTAGTCATAAGGACCGCTATCCATAACTCGTGACTAAATGAATAGCGGTTTTCTATGAATAGCGGTCCTTCTAAATAGCGAGCAAACCATAGACAAATTACCTCGCTATTCATAAGGACCTCCATTCATAAGGACCACTATTCATAACTATTCATAAGGACCGCTATTCATAATGCGTGTTAAATGCATAGCGGTTTTTTATGAATAGCGGTCCTTATGAATAGCGAGAGGACCCGGTCTTTATTAATCAATCCATCTTACGACGTATACCACCACACTTTTTAAAAATATTTAATAATAATAATAATGAAGTCTTCTACAGTGTCGGTATCCGCCAGCTCAGGCACTCATGGCGCTTGCTCCAAAATATAAATACATAATTCACTTGAATTCCCTGGAGGCAACGCTTGTGGTATTGACATTTAGAACAAAAATAGTTCAAAAAGTATTGTCTACAATGTTCAATCATTCAAGGCATTGGCAGATCCGGGGGGGGGGGGGACACTTCAGGCCCGTGCCCTCCCCCTTTTGGAAGAAAGGTATGCATTTTGACCATAGAGGATCCGTCCTTTTGTCGATTGTGCCCCCCCCCCCCTTTTAGAATGAATACCTATTACAACTTATGCTTTATTTATCCTTGGTATTAATTCTTCTGTAGTATTGCTATTACGTGATCACTTACCACAAGGTTCTTACTCTAAGCCTATACTTTTCGCTCATTTTGTTTACAGATATTATGCAATATAATAGTGACGATGTTCTCAGAAGTCTATGACGAAGATCATGACTAATATTTTGTAATATATAATTACAAATAGATACTTCAAATTTATGCACATCCGATGTTCTTTTATGTAAACTAGGAGGGCCTTATGATTAATGGAATCCCAACGTTGCCGAATTAAGAAAAGCACAACATAAGAAATACAAGTAGTATTTTAGGTATGACAGTGCCATATGAATCATTTTACATCTTACGCGTTATCAGATGTAAAACATTCTCGTTTGACGTTTGTCGCCTTCAGTTGCTGAATGTATTTCCCACCAAACATGATAAGAAATTCTGCGTAGACATGTTAGAGTCATATAAGAACGTCAACTCATATCATTTTTCATAGGGTTAGTGTCCTTCTTTATCTCAACATATGCACATAAATCATATTCAAGCTTGCAACAGGACTTATACTGAACTTTCAATATTACAATACAAGATATCTCAAGAGAGAAGTTGGTAGAAAATGTGTAGCAGCTGAGTAAAGAGAAACAAAAGGCATGGAAATCGAGCAAGTATACAGATCAGACTCCCGACTCACTTGCATAAAATGCGGTCTTTTATGAGCTTTTAATTGAATATGACTCCAGCAGTTTTTGTAAGCTTGCTTATATTTTGCTGGTCAAAGCGACAGATAAAAGATATACTGGTTTTTTTTTAGAATTAATACAAGCCAGCTTCTCTCGAAATTCAATTTTACATACAGAACTGAAGATTTGGCCAAATAAACTTAATTTCTAGTTTCTCCTATACCTATTCGGCGTCGGACTAAAAATTGTTTAGGGGGAGGGGGATATTTCACATGTTTGTTCTGATATTTAATAAATAAAAATCCGAAGACATCTAGAGAATAAGGAAACAAAAACTATTAATTGTAATGCAATTTCACCTTGTTTTGAACTTCTGAAATGCATGTACAAATAAAATTGAATGAAGAAAATTTGTGTGGAATGTGACCCAATAGCATTTTCTATGTACAGGGAAATGATCAAATATTGAATAACATGGAACCCCATCCTCCTCATTTAAAAAAACAAAAAAACAGAAGAGAAACAAGGAATCAATTTTACTTGGTCTTATTATTTTGTAAGTATCACATTATACTGTGACATGAACCTCATCGTGACACGAGAACCACATTCATTACTGTCTTGCAGGTTCAGGTGTTATACATTGTCTGATATCCTATTATCCGTCTTCTTTCTCTGCCAAATCTTTAATTAGTATCATGACATGCAAACAAACGTGTATGGAACATTCTCGATGCATCTACCTCGGAAGGTCGTCGATGCATCTTCATCAGGATGGGGAGGTGGAGGGACGCAAACGCACCATTGTTAATAACATGCTCCAAGGCATACAAGGTGTTTATATTGAGGAGAAGACTTGGACCGTAGACAATTTTCATCAGGAAAGTATAAAATAAAGATCGAAATAATTGTCCACGGCGGACCGTTGAATATTAATGAGTCAGAAAGAAGAGGATCTTGGGTATTTGATTCCAGTTCATCGTGACTTGCCGTGAACCAGAATAGCCTGGTGGTTAAGTCGCTGCCCGGCAAGCAGTAGATGACAGTTTCGAATCCCGCTGGTTCCATTTTTTCTGACTTGTGATTTTCATTACAGAGCATACGATCTTTAACACTGGGAGTAACGCCTACAAATTTGAATTAAAGATCGAATTAGAAAGAAATTTAGAATTAAAATATTTCTATTCGGAGTTTTCTTCTTGGCATTACGTCTGATATATATGTGGAAACTACAAATACATGGTATGTTCGCGCGCTCGTTTGTGTATGGCGGGTGGGGGAGGGGGGGCGCCACTGCCCCCGTAATAGACGCCCCTTGTCTGTCTCTTTCCAATAACATTTTCCCACAAACCAAGAATAAAGCATTAGCCACGTGATAACCGCAATCTTGCTGAGTACTATACTCTCTACAACGTGATTATTTTAGCTCACTGACCGCGCATGATTGACAGCGTCGATATTTCATTCGCCTTGATTTTGAACCACAATCTATTCATGCTCTTTGGGAATATAAATTGGACTTGTTTCTCTTTTGAATGCATTACAGTTTGTAAATAATATTTTCGACAAAAATGTTGAGCAAAGTTGAGCAATGTTTGAAAGAAATCAAATGCACAGAGCGTACCAAAGAGATATGCACTTTCAAATTTCTGATTTCCGGTAAAAAAAAAACTGTGGAAAAAACGGGCATTCCCGGCAGCTATATTTTTTTTGGCAAGACTGCCAGGAAATTCCCGTGAAAAGACGGCAATTTTTTTTACAGTGTACTAAGTAGTTTAAGTGACTCTTGACTGATGGCGTAGAAAAGAAGAGAGTATTTGCTTACTAAATAATAGCTTAAAGGAGAATGAAAGTCAAAACATTGTAATCAAGCGTTAATTTACAAACTAAAATTGTACTTGTTTGAATGATCCAAACATGTCACAAATCTGATGTACCATATTTGAGTAAATTCAATCTTAAAACATGGACTTGCCACGATCTGGCACGGACATGGGCGCCGCCATGTTATGCGGAAAGTGACGAAATTGCGCTATAGTGTGTGATTGGCTGTTACCATTCATAGCTATCATTCAAAATGATGTCTCTACAAAACGTGTACAAAATATAATTTAAAGCAGATCTGTCACAAAATCACTCTGAAATCTATATTTGATCCCGATCTACAATGAACAACGAGTGTGTTATCTGCCTTTCCGTCTTTATTTCGGTTGCGATGAAGAAGTCATGGGTTTCGTAACTGAATCTGTTAGGGACACTTTTTTTTTCTCGAGAAGCGTTGATCGGGCTAGAATCTTGAGCAGCCAATGCAACTCGGGCTGATGGAGACGCACCTTTAGCCATTTCAAAGTTCATACCATTACCTATGGAACTAAAATTTAATGAAAAGGAAACGAATAAATATGTAGATTTATATATTTTATTCGTAATATACATGTACGATAAAGCCATAGAAGGAAACAAAATGCATTTTTCTCAAATTTATAGTGTAGGTTATTGCTGGTAAAGGTATAGCCATTTTAACGCAATCATGATTTTTTTTTTTGGTCTTTACTACTTGACCATTGCTCTGTACTAAAATATGTAGACCTACATTGTAACAATAGATTATAGACCAGTCACAACAAGCTCCAGGTGTCAAATGAATTATAATTTAATTCGAGGCGAAAGAGATCAAAATTAATGATGATTTAGGTTATGAGGAAAAAAACATATTTCAACTATCATGACAATGTTTTAGTTGCCGCCGCGCCCCTTTTAAATACCGACTATGATCATACACGAAGCTGTTCCCTATTATGCAGTGCAAGGTTGTCATGGTTGTGGCGCCTCAGTGAGTGTGGTTTTCAAGATGGCCTTAGTAATGTGTCATCGGCTGCTAATTGAAGGCAGATAGACGAAGCGAACCATCAAAAATACATCCTCCAAGGACCTCCATGGGTCAAGGAAGATACGTCTTAATTAACTTCTTGTGTCATCTTAATACGATCTTTCATAGACAAAATATCGGTCTCTTTAAATAAGTTTACAGATGCAATATAACCTCAGAATATTATCACGAGGGAAATGAATTTGAGAGGGATTATTAAGTATAATTCTCTGGGTTTTATTCTTTCAGCTTGTCTCTCATTCCCCTCCCCCCCCCTCTCTCTCTCTTTCTATCTTTATCTTTTCTTACTTTTAAACTTCAAGCTTTGTCATGTATAGTAATGATAATAATAATAATATGTCTTGTTTACCAAGGGTAACCTCATCAGTTTTATATACTTTTCTCCCAGAAGGCCCTGCAATCCTATCATTACCCCGGCTTTAGCCGAGCGACCATGATAAGGCGCTCAAGCATTCAACGAAATTCTTGCTACGGGTACCCATTTACTTCACCTGGGTGGAGTGCAACAAATGTAGATTAATGTCTTGCCAAAGGGGGGTCCGCTCGCTAGTCATAAGGACCGCTATTCATAATGACAGCTAATAATGAATGAATAGTGGTCTTTATGAATAATGGTCCTTATGACTTTATGATAGTGACTCCCTTTCCGTTTTATGAATAGTGGACCTTCAGGTATAGGAACTTACGCGTTATGAATAGCAGTCATTACGACAAGCGGTCCCTATGCCTATAGTGAAGTTACCACGCCAAAGGACATTATTTTCATTTCCATTGACCTTCCACTGTTTCAAGAGCTGTAGTCAGCATCACCCACAAGGTTAATATGTATAGATTAGCATATAAATTATATTTTAAGCCGTTTATGGATTTTTGATTTAAGGATAATCTTAATTGCATTATAAATTCCCTCTTAGCTTTATTCGTAAATCGGACAATGTAAACTAAATCGATTAAAAACAAATATATTGAAATTGATTAATACTTTAAATACCCAGGGGAAGACGTAAGATGTTAAAAGTCTTTTAAATCATATAGTAATCGATTATTGATAACATGTAGGTGCATGATGAAAACATGAGCAGAGTCGCCACAAAGTTGCTGTAAAAATACATGCTGTATGTAATTTTAGCATACATTTCAGATCTGTAATTCAGATAACAGGTTCTTATGTAATCCGATTACACATTAAAACCTGGTTACAGAGAGTTAGCCAGTAGACTTCCATCTGACCAACACCTCTGCTGTGCTGTCTCTGCTCTGTTTAAGAGTGTGCTGGAATTGCGTTGGAACCCGAGTCCTACAATACATTAAGGTAAAAAAAAATTAAACTGTAAAATTACACAAAAAACTGTATAAAAACCCTATTTTGCCTTACAATCACAAGTTTCTGATGTAACTCAGTTTCGCAATTACAAATGAGGTACTTTTACGGGAAAAATGTAAAAATAACATCACAACTGCTGTATTAATAATAAACAGAACAAATCTGTATTTTTTTCCCCTGTAAAAATACAAATATTTTTTACAGTTACTAGTATGTTGCGTTTGGAAAATGTGAGGACCCTCTTGAGCTTTAAAAAAAAAATAGCTGATTTGTCAGCACAATTATTGGTCCGATCCCCCTTTCTGAAACGGTCTACCGACGCCTCGGCGCCCATCACCCCATTCTCAGGATTATGTATCACAATATATAGATAGATAGAGAGATAGAGAGATAACTAAAATGGTCTTTATTTAAAAATCCCATGCATCATAACCAGAGGTTGAATTGTACATGGGTTACAAGTTTATCTCACCAAAAAACAAATAAGAAAATGAAATACATTGTAATTACATTGTGAATTATTTTACAATCAGACTCTAGATTCAAGAAAAAACATTCAACTTATCAGGAAATAATCATGTTCGTAGAGTATTGATTATTATTGAAAACTTCAAATGTCTTGTATATGAGATAATCATTACAATATTAATGGTAGATGATGTTATTGTTAATTTCCTTACGAAGTACTAAAAGGTGAATTTATTTAGGTTACAGATTGACTTTACATTAATATTGGAGGCAAATAGCTTTGCAGGGTTGATTATTATCATAAAGTGTTTTACCAGCAACATATTCAGTTTGAACTTTTGCACCTAGAACCCCCCCCCCCCCCCCTCCCTCTGTACCTGACATCGTTATAGTTTAAAAGTTTTCATGGCAAAAATCGTACGATACTACCCGCTTCTCGGTCTGTTGATGCGGAAATGATCAAGTCTTCTCTGCTAATGGACATCTAACAAGCATAATGGCGTTCTAATCCTTCACTTAAAAGTTAAGTAGCCTTATCTTCCATCCGTATGTCTCTCTCTTCCACTCATTCACTCACTCACCCTATCTCTCCCTCTGTCTCTCTCTACCATTCTATCGTTAAGTATCTTGTACTATTCAAATACCTTATGTAAAAAAAAAATGAACCATTTACCCAAAAAAATCAAAGCCACAATTAAAATGAGCATTTATCTATTTTTTCATTTTTTTTTTTTTTGGCAGCCCAACCGTTTAAACTCGTCTCACGCAGTCCCTGTCACTTGAAAATGGACGTCAATCACTGAAGAAAAGGGTTATACAGCATATACACTGTACCAAGCAATACTACACCTGATTGTTGAAGAAAGTCAGTCTCTAAAAGATAATGATTATGACTGAAGTTAGAGTAACCTTTTTTTCAAGCACCTCAGGCATATCTTCAACCTGCATTTATTTTACAGATCAGTGCAGATTAGTGTGTATGTTTTAATGTCACACCCCACACCCTGTCCAATGTCGTCACAATGAGCTAAATATTTATATTGCTCCATGCACTCTCAGTCATTATACATTTTTATAACTTATTGGCGTGTAATCCCCAATAATGTCAATAATTAAACCTGTTACATTTTCCCCTCATAATTAACAAACGCTCCACATAGTATATCAACAGATGACGTCAGTATGACGTGAAACTAGAACTTCATTCATTTTAATCACCAATAAAAACGCAGAATAAGGCTCACGATTGCCGTATTTTCGCTCGACTATCTAATCAAGTCGTGTTGCACTAATCACTTTTCGGCAGGATAAAATCTATATTTAGGAGACAGGGTCTGTTACAACCTTCTTCTCGCTTATTATAATGTATACGGGATTCCCTCGGGGTAATTGCCTCGTATACGAAGTTAGTATCAAGAGTTTATTCATGATGTTTACACTGTGTTCTTTTAGATAATCCTTGTACATTCAAGTTCATAAGCATTTTAATCGTCAACACAAATAATCAAATTCAAACCTGATAAAAAATGATTAGAGGCACTCGATAAAACAAGCGGGGAAATCCAAGATGATTAAAACAAAGCTCATGTAATATATAATTTTGGATCAGCCCCTGATTGATTAGTGTTTCAGATTTTATAGGTGATTTAATAAAAAGATAGCAAAGCGAAGATGAGGAAGAGACGGGTTGTGAAATGAAAGGTAATCATCAATAAATATACATGTACATTCTATGCCAGACTTTGAGCATATAAGGTTGCAAAATAAGCAAAAGTATTTTGAAAAGGATCTTTTGAAAATGCTTGAAAAGTATGAAGACCTAACATGTACTTATCTTGACATGATTAAGACCGGGGTGGATCGAAGATTTTGTAAAAAGGAGGGCACAATTCCGCAAAATCTCTGACAAGCACAAAAAAGAGAATATATCACTTTCCTTGTGTATTTTGGCTCTAAAATTTGAAGGGAGGGCGGGGGGGGGGGGGGACAATCACAGTTAAGGGGGACACTTTCTCTTTTTTGTACTGTATGCACAATTAGGTTTTAAATGGGGGGGGGGGGGGGGCACGGATCGGTGGTGCCCCTCCCCCAAATCTGCAAGTGAGTAAAATCTGAATGGCTGAGATTGGGCCACGTGCCACGTAACTAATAAGATACCTGATGAGAGAGCTCATGTTGACAGGCGAGATGTTATTATCACATCTCATGAAGATACATCGTGACGACTTTCTCCTTCACCTTCTCCACCCTCTCTCTATCTCTCTCTCTCTCCCCTCTCTCTCTCACTCCCTCTTTCATCTATTTCTCCCTTTCTGTCTCACTCTCTCACTCTGCTTTCCCCTCCCATATAAGTGACACTATCTGCAACCTGAGGAAACATTTTGCCCTCATCAGTAGTATACATGTATATATTTATCATGTTTATGGACGGTCTTGTTGCAAATGGAAAACGGGTGCCCTTTCTTGAAAGAAAACTTTAAGGCATATCGTCTATAAAAAGCAGTTCTTTGTAACAATACTTTCAAAAGGGGCATTTTTTTGGGGGGGGGGGGGGGGTGGGGGTGGGGAGAAATGCCATACAACCACTTTCTGTCAAACTGATCTTGTTGTTTCAATTTTAAAGGAAAAACGAGATAAAACTAACGACACTTTAAGCGACGAAGGAGCACTGCTTCCATTGCGAGAGGGATATTTGCTTATAAATGTGGAAACAGGACGCACTTTATCTGCGGAGGGGCATAGCTCTTGATTTGAGAAAATCTTTGAGTGTGCCTCCCCTAGTCCACGGTTCCAGCGCCCATCGAAGAATACCAGTTGTCTTAGAGATGATCTATAGTTAGATCCAGAAATGCCCCTCTCATTAACTGTTCAAAGCATCACTCACGACAGGAGATTTAAACATGGATTAGGCTAAGCGGACAACACATCTCAAGCCGACCAACTACCATGATCATGATTGATGGTTACATAGCCAGTGTCTAACATGGTTAGGCTCTATAAACATGATAAATCCTTCTCATTACCATTTTAACTTATCAATCAAACCAAAGATACATTTACGCGAGAATGATGTTCTAGAACCAGACATACCCGGATAGAATAAAGAAATCAGACCATCTTTGTCTCTGATCTGGATGAAATAATTATCAAAATTATGAAAATGGTCATTAACCTCTCATTATAGTGGATATTACCGTAATCACTTCAGATCAAATTAATCATCATTATTATTATCATGATTTTTTTCATCATCATCATCATTATAATCATGATCTTCGTCATCATAATTTTCATCATCATCATCAGCACTATCATCATCTTCTTCTTCATCACATCAAATCCTTTCTCTCTTCAAAAAAAGGCAAAGAAGAAAAGTCTTAATCCAGTGTAAGGTCCAAGTTTCATTTCATTTCTTTAAAGAAATCGTGTGCTTAAATCTGTTGAAAGCCAGAAGGGCGTTAATTCTTTGTTAAAGTATAAATGACTTAACACCCTTCTGGCTCTCAACAGACGATTTAGATAAATTGGGATAACACGAGTAATATCAGGGGGTGTTTCACAAAGAGTTAAGTTTGACTTAAAAATCATGCGTAAGTGCCAATGCGCATACTAAACGCGTAATCTCATTGGTAGATTACCCAATAGCGCGCGTCCCCTGAGCACGATCTGACCAATGCAGTGATGTGTCATATACCGCACTAGGAATTTAAGTGCGAATGTTAGTCAATCTTAACTCTTTGTTAAACACCCCCCCCCCCCCCCCGGGTTGTTCTCGTGATTACTGACTAGCTTGAGTAAAATGCTCCTTGAAAACAAGGAAATGTTTGATGTGTCTCTTACGTACTTTTTTCTTCGTTGTAAATAGATTCAACGAAGAATTTGTGGATGATCCTCATATCAAGATTTTCTTCTATCTCATGTCCATCTCACGATTTTAGATTATCTCGAGATTCGATTTTGATGAAGTACTCATCTATCTCTTATCCCACGAGATTCGTTTTGGTCTATAACTTTGTCCATATATCACGCAACCAGACACGCATATGCGGATGGACCATGAGATATAATGGTGTCCTTCAACATTCCATTTTCTACAGGTTCATCCACCCTTCCACTTCTGCCTCCAAAGATATTGATAAGAACGTGGTTATTGCGGGAAGGTAGGTCACGTATATCGCTTGATGGTAGTGTAACTGAACTGTTAACCGGTGGAAAATACATTTGTTCGTTTGCGCTAAAACATATAAATTAATGCCTTCAATAACTTTAAAATATCACTGTTAATAATAATAATAATAATAATAATATTCCGTTCTTGTATAGCGCATAACACGTTATGATACATACGTCTCTATGCGCTTTCAAAGGATTTGGATATTATTACCCTGGCTTTAGCACCGGCAGCCGTAATCAGCCCAAGTGCATTTCAAGGAATAAATCCTTGTTAAGAATACTTCATCGTTCTTCATAATGGACATGAATAGATTTCTTCATCATGTAGCCCTCTCCAAACACAAATTTTAGTAAAATAGAACTTTTAAACATTCAGCGATGTACAGAGATATCATCAGGTAATATCAGAATATAATCTCAGCGCTCGTGACATCGGACCAAAGATCAATCACGACTTCATCTACGTCATGACAACCAGGGACAAAGACGACGTTGATCACGGATCAGGATTAGTAATCCGATGAACTTGACATTCACCCTCCAAAATGTTAGCCTGTCAGAACACGTTTGTATCGTTCAATCACTATATGAAGTGTCATACTGAGGTGGCACAGACAGCATAAAGGGTGGAGTCGGTCGACAATTGAAGTCCCAATTCTCGCTTCCTCAAATATGCAATTTTCGACGTAGAGGGCAATATTATGCATGGAAATCAGGGGGTCTCAACTCCGCTTCTGCATCCGGCTTTCCATGGGGACATTTCCGGCGGGTCAAAAGTGCACACTGCTCCCACTTTTCATGTATTAGCCTATGAAGCCAAATTTCAAAAAGGAAGAAGAAAAAGAAGCAGAAAAGAAAAAGAAGATGAAGAAAAAGAAATGGAAGAGGAAAAGGAAAAAGGGGATGAGGAAAAAGATGATGAAAAAGAAGAAGAAGAGGAATAGGAAGAAGAAAAAAAGAAGTAAAAAGAAGAAGAAGAGGAGGAGGAAGAAGAACAAGAAGAACAAGAGGATGAAGAAGAAAAAAGAAGAGGAAGAAGCCTTCCTTCGATATTGAATTTCCCTTCATTGAACGCTTTCCTTGTGCCTTGCAGATCTGGCATATCATATCTCAAGTAAAACAGAAGTACAAAGAGAAAATGTGCTCCCCATGACCCCATATTAACCACCATGCACTAGCTGTTGCTGCTGCATGTACCCCGACCCCCCCCCCCCCCCCACACGAAACAAAACAAACACAAAAAACAAAACAAAACAAAACAAACAAAAACAAAACAAAACAAAACAAAACAAAACAAAACAAAAACAAACATACAAACAAAACCCCCCCCCCCAAAAAAAAAAAAAAAAAAAACAAAACAAAAAACAAACAACCCAACAACTAAAACAGCAAGAAACAAACCTCAAAAATCTGATTTTTATTTTCTTCTTCCTCTTCTTCTTCTCCTTTTTTCTTCTTCATCTTCTTGTAAAATGAGTCCATCAGGAGAAACCCACACAATTCAGTCTATCATCCAGTTATTCAAGGCTGCATAAGGCTGTATTTATACCAATCCACCATCACACTTCAGAACACATGCCATATTTTGCCTGCATCATCATCATCATCATCACCACATCTTTCACAAAATTACGGGGAAAACAAAAAATTGAAATTTATCAATGTGAAATGGTGTTTATTAAAATAACTCACTTATCAACATAAAAGTTAATGCTCTCTTGAAATGCAATATACAGATTATAACATATGGTTCATGGACAACAAATCATGGGGCAGGTGAGGGTGGGGGCGGCATACCAATTGCTATTTTATTTCATTTTGTAAGTTTAAATCTATCTAGTGACATCCGATATATAGGTGGATTATAATGTACATCTATGTACATCCCTTCAAATTATCATCAGAATATACAAGACATAAAAGTACAAAGAGACCACCTTACTGCCCAAAATAATATGAGGCAATGTTTGTCCAAATATTGGTAGTTTTGAAAATTTTGGCGTGGGCTGAAACTCCCGAGTGCCTGATTCGTTTGCCTAGAAACATGCCCCAGATTGATTGCACAATTATTGCACAGATGATAAAAAGGAACAAATTACAGATTATAAATCCATTTGGGTTCCAAGAAAAATAATCATAGCTATCGCAGGATAGCTTCATGGAGCTGATGAAAGGGATTATCCCTTGAAGATTAAATAAATATGATTAAATCCTAATGCACTACTTATGCATACAATTATAAGCACGACTTGCATTAAAGAAGATGAAATAAAATCATTTTTCATAATAACAGTCATGCCGCAATTTTCTAACTCTTTTTTCTAAATTATACTGGAATTAAAAGGAAAATTCTTTGATTTGAAAATTTATTGGTTATATTTCGAATTTAAATTACTGCATTGGTCTGAGGTGACATGATAACTGACTGTGCCTAACTTAAAAGGTTTGTATTAAGTACTTTTTTGAAGTGTAAAAAGATTTTAGAATTAGGCTCAGGATTAATCACTTTCTAGTAATCATGTTTCAAATGGGCCAATCATACAAACTACATGTACAATTTTTTTCAATTACGTGTACATGGACATGTAGACCTACAAAAGGTAAATTTGTGGTAGTCAAAGTCTTTGCTTTTATTTCAAAATTACGAATTTGGGGGTATATCTATAAATGCTCTGGGAGTGAAATGTCATGAGATAAGGGCCATTCAGTAGCCTTGATACAACCCTGAACCCCCCCCCCCCCCGAAAAAAAAAAAAAAAAAAAGGAGAAGAAAAAATAGAATAAATGAATAAATAAATAAAAGTTACAAATCTGTTTCCCCTTTGAATAGTATGCTAGCTCTTGTCTTTGACCCATACTTTGACATTCAATTTCCAGCTCAGAAATAGCGTTCCTGACATTTAGAGATACAAATATTTGCCATTATGTAAATTAGCAATAAATCTCCCTAGAAAATTTAATAAATTAAACATTAAATGATAATAAAGTTAAAAATACTTTGAACCGTAATGACTCCGTTACTTGACACTTAACAAGCCATGTAACTGATGAGCTTCCTTGGACAACCTGCATCATAAAAACAAAAAGAAAGGACAAAAAAAGTAAACTTCTTGTAGACTGTGGACTGGATTTTAAAGAAGGAAACAAAAATGGGTACATCTATCCAGGGGTGGATCTAGGATTTTGTATAAGGGGGGGGGGGGGGGGCACACAAATGCTGGATTGTCAACTTTGGGAAACTGCTAGGAGGGAGATCTGTATATTTTTTGGTCTTGCCAGCCCTCCAAATGTCGCTTAGTGGGGGGTATGTGTTCCAGGTTCCCTCCATAAATATCTGACAAGCAAGAAAACAAAAGTTTAAATCATTTAACAGAAGAACATATTTGCATATTTCATTCCAAATTGGATCCTAGACCAAGACATCTAGCAAACTTTAAAATGCCGAAATCGGTAAGCGGGTATAATCAAAATAATTACTGGACTTTAGAATTTTGACTGTACAGACTAAGACTACGTACGGTCTACAGAAAACAGATACACATCTAAGTCTAAGTAATATAAAAATAAGATCTAATCTTACAGAGTTACTAGTACAATGTCTAAGACTAAGCAATGGCCAAATTGAAATTTACACCAATTATGTGGGCATAGAGGTCTACATTTTCAAAAAACAATTTACCTTTGCAGTTCAACTTGGGTTTCCTGCAGTGAGTGGATGACAATAATCTAAAGCCCGGCCCCAGGTAGGGTCTATCACGATATTGGATGATCTAGTCCTGGTCCCCGTGTTTCTCTACACTGGTCCAATAGCTCTGCAATCAAAAGAGAACAAAAGGTTAGGATCATGGTAATAATAAAAAGCATGCCACAGATGTAATGTTTAGATTAATAATAATATTACACTCGCACATGTACTACTCTCGTTTCAGTGACTCGTCATGATTCATGGTTGTCACTACAGACAGTACACAAAAGAAATTGAGACAGCTCTCAGAAGCAGCATTAGGTTATATATAATGAAGAACATTGTAAACTGGTCCAGCATGATTCAATAATAATAATAATAATTGCATTTATATGGCGCTTTATACGGGCGTTTCTAAGCGCACTGGTTGTCTGTTTAAATAAGTAAACTAGTGATAACATTCAAGACATTGTCATTCAAATTCTAAGTTGATATTTCTTACTTAAACAAAATTCAAGGCGAGGGTCTATGGTACTTTAGGCCTAGATGCAGGGCACCTGCAACTTTTGCTATCGTAGGCAAAGCGCAGTTCGCCGGCCAGGATCGGCGCACCAAAAAACTAACAGACCGCTGGGCAAGATCTTACCCGGCGCGGCCCAGCTCCCCAGAGTGAGGATCTTGCGCATTCAGCGTCATGATCAATCTTGAACAGGTCCACATCTACCGCAGATTGTCGGTAATGATGCCATGAGCTTTAATTTTTAGGCTTGAGCACTGTCATAATATACAGATCTTCGGAAAATTTCTGATCTTTTCGAAAAATATTACCAGTTGACTATTTAAAATGACCGTTTTAGAGTTCAATCAAAGATAAACATTTTGTTTTGTAATGCAAGAGAGGGGGACTGGGTGGGATGTGGGATAATACGTTTTGTACAGTGAACTCACTAGCAGCCACGACGAACACATCCCAATTATTAAGAGGAACGTTAAACAAAATACATATTTACTTACATTTCGTGGTATCATACGCCATTACTTTGATAAGAATGTCCCCGGAGAATTTTCTGCTTTCGTGAGATTTACTAGACAAACTCCTTCTAAAACAAAAATTTCTCAAAAAACGAAGTTTTTTTGAGAGTTGTGTTGAAATGGCACAAAAGTAGCACTACCCGTACGGCCGCCATTTTCCCTATTTCGTGTCCAAATCGTAGGGAATTGTGGGAATGAAAAAAATTGAATTATGTATGATCTTATACATAAAACATTATGTTAATATGAGCAACTAACCAATCATCGAACAGTATTTGACGAGCTTTTGACGTCATTCCTCATGAATAAACATTTATTGAAATTGGCCCTCTTAGCTCACTGTTCAAATTGGAAAAGCTCCCACAATGCATCCATTGCAAAGCCTATGGAATGTCAAAGGTCAGATTTTAGTTGACCCTCTAGCTAGGGCATACTGTGTATGATCGAATCTCTTTGATGGAAATGGTCCGCATCTTCGTTAACTTCACTTCCGGTCCGTATTGAAATACTACGGCTTATGAATAAAATGAGTGCTAAAATGCTTAATTTTTGGATCGCATGACATAAACCACTGAAATTTTTGAAAATGCAACAAATTGTCTCAATAAATCATGATGGTATCTTTTCAAACATGTCGGTTAAACCCAAACTCGAGGATTTTTGTAATACCTGTGTACATTTTCAATGCAAAAAGACAAACACCCAATCGGGATATTGTCAGCACTGCGCATGCGTGGTTTGCATGACAAACGCCATCGGTTGGCGAAATTGCGTATTTGGGGTAGCGAGAATTAAAAAGATAAAAAATAAAAATGATACTTATGTAGTATCGGGGACAAGCCTGAATACTATCAATACAACCAGGGCAGATCCACTATTATGTTGTTTTTTTTAAGAAAGGGAAGGGGGGGGGGGAGCAAATTTTAAATTTCCATGTATAATAAAAAGAGAGGGTTCAAATTAGCTCGGTTGGGCTTTACACGTGCCCCAATTAGTTCTGTTTACCTTTTTGACGGTTTGCTTCAAACGTCTACCTAATAATGTTGTGTTGCGAGAAAATCTTTGAAAAAAAAATCCTTAATCTATGAGATTTTAAGAGCAAATTGTGTACATTTCCCGTTTAAATAAATGATTCGAAAGAGTAATTTATCATATTTTTTCATGATTTTTTTTCATGTGCCCTCTTATGCCTCACTGGCTACACCTATGGTGCCAGAATGAAGTACGCCACATTGCATTTTAAAAGGGGACATGGGCCGATTGTGCCCCCTAAATCCATCACTGACTACAACATCTTGCAGTCTGTGTGGAGCTACCCTCTGGAGAGGATTCCGCCCCCACCAGCTAATCATTCATTGAATACGCCCCTGCATCGCCATCCTTAGTGGGTAAAATTAATGGGAGCATAAATTTTGCGCGCTTACTCGTACATTCGTCCATTCTTAAATCCTATCTGTCAAATATTCTGACATTTTGTGTGAATCATGGAATGTATTGTGCATCATGTTTACACTGGAAAGACAAACACAGTGAAGGATTGTTTAAAGAGAGTCATAAATTGAAAGATTCCCACTCCTTCAGTGACAGAGCACGTATGCATGACGAAGACTTTTGAAAAGGAACACGTATGTTCACTGTATGTACCCGTATTTATTAAACATCGGCTCATAGTCAGAGGGGCGTAGGTACACAATTTAACGCAGTTAAAGTTAATGCCCTTCTTGCTGTCGGCAGATTTATTCTTCCTGACCATGTCACTATGCTATGTAGTCTATTAAATTATTGGCTTAATTGTTCTACATAGGTTTGACACTATCATTTAAGGTGTCATGAACTTTCTTGTATTTTATTTTTTAATTTCGTGTTTATGTTCTTGCGGGGTTGCGTCTAGTTTTGAATATGTTACGCTAAAATCATTTAAACGCTTAAAATACTTTCACTCCCGAATTTTGTATTATCAGAACTCTGTGGCCACCTTTCAAACTACGTTATTTCAGACAAATAATCAAATATTTTATCGTCTTTTCCTATCTGGTGACGTAGAAACTAATCCTGGTCCAAACTACAAATTTCCTTGCGGTAAATGTGATAAACCCGTAAAAAACAACCAACATGGCCTATTGTGTTCCACCTGCCAAAAGTGGTACCATACTAAATGTCTTGAAATCTCTCTCTCTGAGTATACCAGGTTATATCATAACCCCAATGAAAATTGGGTCTGTTTGACGTGCTCATTACCACCTTTTTGTGACTCCCTTTTTACTCAATCCTGTGAAGATATTCAACCCTCTCAACCAATTTTACCTCCTATCCCTGAAGTTAGAATACAGAATACTGTTGATGAAAGCGCTTTATATGAATCATTTAATGATACTTTTAATGGTAAAGGGTTGCATCTTGTTCATTTGAATGTTAGATCAATTCTGTTTAAAATACCTGAACTACGACTCCTTTTCTCCCAAAATAGAATCTCTGTAATTGCAATCACAGAAACGTGGTTAAACTCTTCCGTGAACGATGAAGAGGTTTGTATCGATGGATATTGTATTTTAAGACGAGACCGTGTAGGAGAACATGGTGGTGGAGTCTGTCTTTATATTAGAAATGATATTGCATTTAACGTACGAGAAGATCTTACACAAAATGATATTGAATCGTTATGGATTGACATTCTATTACCCCATACAAAACCCATTACTCTAGGTGTTGTGTACAGACCCCCTACAGATCATTATTTTATTGAATATCTCACTGACACCTTGGATAAATTAACAAAAGATGATGAGGTTATAATTTTAGGGGACATGAATATCTGCCTTTTGCAGCAGTCTTCATTATCAAAAAAATACAAGAATATTTTGAATTTAAATGGTTTGAGTCAACTTATAACTAAACCCACTCGAACAACATCGGCCACTTCATCATTAATAGACCATGTAATCAGCAGTAAAGAAGAAAATATTTGTCAAAGTGGTGTTATTGAAATTGGCCTAAGTGATCATTTTTTAACCTACTGCTCTAGGAAGCTAATAAGACCTGTATTCAAACAGCATAGAAATATAAATATTCGGTGTATGAGAAACTATTGTATAGATGATTTTAATAATGTTTTATCTCGAGTCAATTGGTCTGACATATTAGAATGTAAAGAAGTAAATACTGCGTGGTCAATTTTCAAAAATATTTTCATGTCTATAGTTGATAAATGTGCTCCATTAAAACAAGTAAGAATTAAGCAAAGAACCGATAAGTGGATGAATGCTGAAATTATTTCGCTAATAAGACAAAGAAATATAGCTTTTAAAAGAATGAAAAAGGATTGTGGTAATTTAGAATTAGAAAAGAAATATAAACTTTTACGTAATTTGGTGCAAAGAAAAGTGAGACAGGCTAAAGATGAATACTTCCAAAATCAAATTGATGAGCATAAAAATGATTCTAAAAAGTTGTGGAAGAATCTGAAAGATTTAGGTTGTAAAAACAAACAAAAGAATATTAAAGAGAATGTTATTAATATCCAAGGGGAGTTATGTCATGATAATATGAGGATAGCGAACGAATTTAACAATTATTTCACAACTGTGGCAGAAAAATTAGCTAGTAATCTGCCAGATAGCAACACAAATGAATTTGGAACGGACAGTGTTAAATTACAAAAATTATACGACACTAAGGGTGTGTCGAAAGACTGTTTTCTTTTTTCTCCTGTCAAAGAAAAGTTTGTTTTAGATGAATTGAATAAGTTGAAAATATCAAAAAGTACCGGGCTTGACTTGGTACCTGCCAGATTTTTAAAGGATGGAGCTAAATATTTGTACAAACCTTTAACTTACATTATTAACTTATCTCTCTCAACCTCCACCTTCCCTGATGAAATGAAAATTGCAAAAGTAACACCCCTTTATAAAAAGAAAGATAAAACTAATGTTAGCAATTATAGACCGATTAGCGTTTTAAGTATAGTCTCGAAGGTCCTAGAGAAATGTGTGTATGCCCAATTAGAGAACTACTTTCAAGAAAACAAAATAATATACGAATTTCAATCTGGTTTTAGAAATGGTTATTCCACTGAAACTTGTCTTATTCACCTGTTAGATTTTGTGAGGAACGAAATTTCCCAAGGACGTTTTGTTGGGATGGTTCTTCTTGACTTGCAAAAAGCCTTCGATACCGTTAACCATAATATACTGTTAAGTAAATTAGAAGTAATGGGTTTAAATTCTGCATGTGTGCAATGGTTTAGGTCTTACTTGACCAATCGTCATCAAGTTGTCTCGTTGCAAAATGTACTCTCCGATTCTATGCCCATAAGATGCGGAGTTCCCCAGGGGAGCATATTAGGTCCTATTCTTTTCATGTGCTACATTAATGATATGTGTGTTTGTGTCAACGACAGTAAATTACTTTTATATGCGGATGACAGTGTGTTACTATATTCTGGTACTGATCCTAAGCTGATCGGGGAAAAACTTAGCTTAGAATTATCAAACTGTGTTAATTGGATGACAGCAAATAAGCTTAGCTTACATATTGGTAAAACCGAAAGTATTTTGTTTTGTTCGCGGGGTAGGCTGAAGTATACTGATGATTTCAATATAAGTTATAACAATCAACTCATTAAGAGACAGGATTCTGTGAAGTATTTAGGACTAAATATAGCTAGTGATCTTTCTTGCTCAAGTTTGGTTGACAGTATTGTCAAAAAAGCTAATGCTCGTCTAAAATTCTTGTATCGTTATCAAAATTGCATGAACTTAAAATCAAGACGCATTTTAAGTTTTTCCTTAATACAATGTTTATTTGATTATGCTAATGCGGCATGGTACTGCAGTCTAGGCAAGGTGGATCAAAACAAGTTAAAAATAATTCAAAATAAGATTGTAAGATTTATCAATCACTTACCACCAAGAACACACATTGGGAAGAGTGAACTTGAAACAGCTGGTCTTCTTCATGTAAACCTTAGATCACAACAACTTTTAATTCACCATGTACATAAGATTTTTTACTCTAATGCAGATCACTATATTTCAAATAATTTTACTCGCTCTTCAAGTGTTCATAGGCATGACACTAGAAATAGTCAATTTAATTTCGTAGTGCCTAAGCGGAAAGGTAAAATTGGAAATTCTTTTTATTTTAACGGTATTCTTTTCTGGAATTCCCTCCCAAATCATGTTAAGTCAGTTAAGAATTGTTTACATTTTAAAAGGGTATTGAAGCATCATTTGAAAAATGTGTCTGCTCCATAACTATATTTCTCCTCTCCTTTTTGTAGCTCAGATGAGTTTTTCCTATATTATTTGACTTATGTAACCAACGTTTATTATCGATAGTTTCATTATGATTTTCTGTATATAGTTTTTTCCGTTGAGTAAGTCTTGTTTTCACATTTATGTAATCTTCGCCTACTTTATAAAAAATGTTATGTTTTATTTTGCTACTTTTAATTAGTACATTCTTATTACTTGTCGTACGTGTACGATAGTCTTGTAGCCGTACTAATGTGTTTTCTTAGTGTATTTTTTAATCAGTTATTTAGGTAAGGACCCCATTGGAAATAAGCCATTTCGGCTTTCATGGGCTATCCTGTCATGGTACCTGGTTATGTTTGTATTGCAATATACCTGACGAATAAAATCAAATCAAATAGGTTTGACAAATCATCCCAGCTGCCGGACGTGCAGAACGAACAGAGGTTGCGTAGCATTTGACTGTTTCAGAGGCAGTGATTGTAGCACGCACAACAAGTTGAAATCTGTTGAAAGCCAGAAGGACGTTAATTCTTTGTTAAAGTATAAATGACTTAACACCCTTCTGGCTCTCAACAGACGATTTAGATAGATTGGGATAACACGAGTAATATCAGGGGGGTGTTTCACAAAGAGTTAAGTTTGACTTAAAGTCATGCGTAAGTGCCAATGCGCATACGGTATTAAACGCGTAATCTCATTGGTAGCGCGTCCCCTGAGCATGATCTGACCAATGCGGTGATGTGTCATATACCGCACGCTACTAGGAATTTAAGTGCGACTTTAAGTCAAACTTAATTCTTTGTGAACCCTCCCCCCCCCCCCCCCCCCCCGGTCACACGAGGCGCCATTTGCTGACGTAAGGACCGCGTCAGTGACTTGTACGGTATTTTGGAAGAGTGATATCTTTTTAAAAAGTGATTGCAAATTTATAACTGGCGTATGAGTTAAGTTCCTTCACAGGCTCGATTAGCGCATGGAGTGATGCGTCCTAACGTGAGGAAATTAAAGCCCGGCTCACACCAGGGGAGCGTTTCATCGTTTTGTCAGTGATTTTTACCGACAAATTTGCTCTCAGCCAATCAGATGCAAGGATTTCAGTAGCTTATAACAGTTGTCGGTGAAAATCAATGACAAAACGCTTGATGAAACGCCCCAATGTAGGGGTCATTTCAATTGCGTCAGCACCTGCGCTAATAGAGCCTGTGAAGGAAATTTACTCATACACCATTTATAAAGTTTGCAAGGAATTCTGTCTCGTTAATACTCGCCAGTAATTCGCTATTGATATCATTCTCGTGAACGAGAATCACTTCATCGTAACTATGTGGACGAATATATAACAAATGGCATATCAGTATCAGTATTGCATTGTATGTATTGAACATCACTATTATATGAAACTTAGCTCTTGTCAATTTAGAGCATTGTTTCAACCATTCTGCGAGAAACTTCGTCGTTTAAAGATTATAAAATAAAAATTTAACATTTTTTTAATTGTCGCCCTTTTCATGCTTTTACGCTATCAAAACATCAAAGAACACACTTCCCTATAACTCGTATTAGACTCTTACCATAATTAGTTCCATCAATTTTAATAGGGCTCCAATATCACTTACTTGGGTTATCATCATGGCAACTGTCTATTTTTTAAAAACACTATATTTTTGTTTTTGTTGTTGCCATGGAAGCAAGGTTACAACATTTTCGAGGTCTTATCTCTATTTTAATGATCCTGTTTTGTATTTTGTTCATACATATCTGTATTTCTCGCACCATCCCGCAATATTTGTAACCACATGTCTTTGACCTATTCTTTCTCAATTTCCCTCAGTTCTATTGCGATCGTGATCGAAGAAGTCTACACAAAAGGCAGGATGACAAAACTGGAACATTACAATGAGAAAATAGATACAATTCAGTCTTCCATTCGATTTTCTATTCATGCAGATCAAGTCCTCTCAAGCTAAATCTCATTGCTGACTATAAATAGAGAGAGAGAGAGAGAGAGAGAGAGAGAGAGGGAGAGGGAGGAGAGAGAGAGAGAGAGAGAGAGAGAGAGAGATTATAACTCAAAGACACGTCATACGTTATCATCTTTCTATAAATCGAATATCTACTGCTTCCAAGGTAGTGCTGTCTAATAAAGTATTACCTACAATTAATATAATCAGTGCATGAATACAATCTGCTGAAATACATAACATCTCTCCGTTACCATGGAAACAGAGATGTTTTGCGTGAGACATTTGAGATTGTGAAAGAATGAGATGTTGGTGATATCGCATCAATTCATCATGGCAGCCACTGCATCTCGGTGATCATACATACTCACAGCTACAAGGTGATCTCATTTCTTCAGATTGAGGTAATGAACTAGAAGTATGCCGAGAAAAAAAGTGTCCTAAAGAGAAACAGCAAAACATACCCCCAAAATAAAAACACACAAAGACTTAAAATACCAACACGGTGACTATGGATAATGGGTTCTATATGCAGGTTTGAAGAAAGGACACCGTCATTGGAGTAGCCATACTGGTTACAAACATAAACCTTCATAAATTACATAATAATAAAAACATATATATATATTAAATTTTCTCAATTTTAGAGATAAACCACATTTTAAAACGAAATACAATGCATAATATTTGTGAAATATGATTATGTTTCAGTTTCTCTGTGATGTCGTTCTTTCTCTGTTTGAGATTCATCCTGATATTTTGGCTCAGCCTTGTGTATTTTGTTTGAATCAACAAAGAAAAAAACCCAAAAGGCTGTCTCTTCTCTTTAACATAGAGGCGTTGAAATGATTTTCTTTAATAAACTACATCTGTCAGTATACTGAAAGATAATGAATGTAACATTCAATTTCAGTTTTATACCAAATGATGTGTCGTATTTAATACAATAAAAGTGACGGGCAGTCCGAGAGATGCAAATTGAAACAAATGTTACCAAATTACGCCGTACTCTGACATGACATTTACAGTAAAATGAAGGCGTTACTGGATTAGAAACTAGGTCAAGTACGTACGGGGTTATTAACAACGTCTTATATAGTGTGAGGACAGTACAGGACTTATCACTGATAAGTCCCCATGCACAATTGAATCATAAAACATATCATAAATTAAAAAATGTATTATAATATTTTTAAAGATTTGCTCGTAGAGAATTTGTCTTGACGGACAGTTTTAGCTTTCACCACGAACAGAGCTGCATGACCTATTCTTGAAAAGCGAACCAGAAGCATTTTCTGTAGACATGGTTGATAGATGATGTTGATGATGTATAAGCAGGCAGATGACTTTCGGGTGACTTTCACCCGATATAGCACACTATTTCCGTATATTACATCAACTAAAACTAGAAACCTCTGGAAGAGAACCGTCCGAGACAACGCTTGATGGGATCGAGGGATCGAAAGTTGGTTGTGATTTTCATTAAACTCAAGTTGAAGCTTTTCACAGGCAAACGTGTTATAATTTTATAAGTGCCTGGGATAATTTTATGAACTCTGAATAAATGGCGCCATACTTCATACTTGTGTGTTAGGCATTCATTGTTTGTTCTCGGGTCTCATAAACACCATCCCTGAATGACTGCAATTGCTTCAATCAGTGAAAGGGTTTAGATATGTTGTCATGGCTATCGCTTCACGGTTGCGCAAAAACGCAGGGAGCTTCACAATTTTATCGTTTTTTCTCGAAGATTCCGCAGTCATCCTTGAGCAAATGGCAAGGACGAGTTTTTATGAGTTCACATCCTTGCTTGTAGTATCACAAAGTCATATTAGTCAGGTTCACACGAAGATTTCGCTTGTAGTTTCAAAACGTTAAGTTAACTTGTAGTTGGCTTGTAGTTTCAAACCGTATGAACGGACTCGTAGATTTATTTATTTATTTATTTATTTATTCATTCATTTATTTCTGATATTTATACAGGGTGACTCATTATCACCAATATTGGTGGTCTTCCATGAGGCCCTGATAGCAATAATAAGTAACAATAATAGCCAACAAAATCCTGAAAATAAACTCATAAGAAAAAAAAAAATCTACATATATATATATATATATATATACGCTTATTGTTTATTTACGCTTGTCGTTTTGACAATAATTACGCGCTATGCACTAACTACATCCTTGGTGCATTTTTTGTACTTGGTATCATTTCCTGAAGAAGCCTTATAGGCGAAATATTGAACCTTTTGTGTCTAACAGAGTAATTTATTATGTCTGTCTGTCTGTCTGGCTCTCTCTCTCTCTCTCTCTATATATTCAAAGTATATGTTATCCTTGTATTTTTCCGAAAATGTCAAAATCGTTGCACATTTCTATTGTTTCGAAACTTTAAGTTTACTTCTATAGAACAACAAGCTAGCTCGTGATTAACGCCGAAACCACGAGCAGCGGGGGGGGGGGGGGGGGGGGGGGGTCCTTAGTCGCAGTTTTGGACAGTGTGGACAGAAGAACTTTAAGTTTCGCAATCTCGTAGTTAACGATGACTTCGCTGTTCATGTTCAGCTTCCAGGTCATACCCTTCGCCCGAATTATGAACACAGGATGTGTACTGTACACTCAATCGGTAGTATCTTATTTCCGGTGTTAACAACGACGATCGCTCGGCTTGTAGTTTCAAAACAAGGAGCATCGTTGTTTCGGGCCCGTGTGAACTCTCGTTGTGGTAAGTGAGTCGTTGTTTCGTTAACTTAAAGTTTCGCTAACTTAAAGTTTCGAAACCACATGTCCCGTATGAACGTAGCTAATGATAAACGGTGGTATCCTGTGCTGGGTACGCCAGTGGTGCTCGTGATTACCTCGTGCAACCGGTGACGTCATTCTTTTTCTCGTCACCATCACAACTCCCAATGAAACCTCAGTTTATAGTATTGTTTTATGTACATCATTGCCGCAGATATCATGTTTATTATCATGGCATAGCCGTCATTCAACCCTTTTTACGAAATAAAGATTATTGTCTGGAAAATCGTGGATGGGACATCATGATGTTATACTGCTTAAAAGATACATTCATTGACCACTTTTTGCATTAAACATTGAATCATTAAACCAATAACCCAATAATTATCCTTATAGGAGTAAACTGTAAAAATGTAGGAAATCACTATTAATCTATCAAGGAAGCCTCCTCCTACTTGTTTTTATTTCTCATTTATTTTTATTTTTCTTCTCCCCTTTTTCTTTCCCCGCCCCCTCTCTGTCTGAAATCATTTTAAATATTAAGATCCATTCAATAAAATTGTACACATGATCGAGCTTGTAAAATGTTTGTTCGACTCATTGTTAATAGTTCATTTGACCTACAAAAATATATTATTTAACAATTTATGTTTAGTATATCTTGAACGTATGTACAAAATGTACTAAGATATTTCTCCAGTTTTGTACTCTTCGGATAATGCGATTCGGGAGTTGGTTTATAGACGGATAAAGTTCTTCTTGGCAATTCAAGTGAATGCAGGTATGGTAAAATAAAGTGGGTTGCTATGTAATGCTATCCAGAACATCAGAATAACTCCACGAAGTAATGGCCTTTGGCATTGTTATCAGAGGGACTATCGATGTCATTCTATGGAAATGTTAATGCGGCACTATTATACAATCACGGTGATAAAGCCAACATCGTCCTACTAAATACAAAACCAGATTTATGCTATCTTCAGACTTTCGTGTCTATTTCTGTTGTAACAAATGCTACTTTGGCATTGTGTTACAACATTGAGATGTGGGTTCATTTTTACATTCGTGTAATCCTGGGGCCCGTTGCACAAAACTTGCCTTTGAACGCAACTCCTGAAAATCAAACGCAACTTTATTTTCAGCCAATCAGAAGTGCCCATTAAGGACTTGCGTTTGATGTTTTAGGAGTTGCGATTAAACGCAAGTTTTGTGCAACAGGCCCAGATCTATGCAGGCGTAATCATGCATGACTATAGATAGGACATAACTTTGAGGAAGAGCAGTAGTCGTTAATGAAATTAAACTTGACTAGCTTCCTCATCCGTTGCAAAAGATGCGGCAATTACTGACGCAGGACATAAGACTGCGTCAGCGACTGGCTCGGTCTTTGACACTGTATGTGAGAGTAGCATCGTTCACAAAGTAAAATCAGTGCAAACTTATAACTAAAATGCAAAAATTGCGTTGAAATACCGACGCATGCTCTAATTGCCTTCGTGGGCTTGATTAGCGCAGGCAATACCGCAGTCGAAATGACGCCTCGTTCTAAACAGGCATTAGGGCATTAATCCTATTGTTTGACGTAGGACGGCGTCAGTGACTCGTGCGACCTGGGTGTGTTTCATGAAGTGCCTTGTCTGTGATTTTTACCGGCCAAGTTGCTCTCAGCCAATCAGATGCAAGGATTTTAGTAGCTTATAACAGTTATTGCAACTTTTCACTGATGACAACTTTTATGAAACAGGTCCCTGGGATTATTGCATTCACAGGCTTGATTAGCGCAGGTAATAACGCGACTGAAATGACGCATCTGCTGCAACGGGCATGAGGGTATCATCTTTCACGCCATCGTAATTTCAGGTGCGTTGATCTGGGGTTGAATGTGGGATATATTGCTTCGTCAATCACTACGGAAGCAAACGTAGATTCTTTGCAGTGTATAGCATAAGCAAAGTGGAAACGGTTTTAGTAAACGGGGGAGAGTGATCATGTTGTCCTTTTCAATATTCTCATCATATCTCTCAATGTATTTTTTGGTCAATCACCTAAATTATGAGAATAGATGCACGGCCCTTGCGTCATTTCGGATCCGGCATCTTTTCAAACTACCATTGAAGGTGTCACGAAGAATAATCAATTCTCTTCCGTGACGACGATGATTAAGAAACATGACATCCAACGTCGACCCGAAAAGGAGAACACTAAAGAAGAACACATAACAGGTGTTTTCTTTTCTCCGCAAAAAGTCTCGATATCACGATCTTATATATTTGCCATTCTTTTTCAACATAATACTGAAGTGGATAACATAAGATAAATACAATAACAACAATAATACAACAATGATGTTTTCCATATGGGCACATAATCAAATATCAATAGGTATATGATGCACAAATATTGACCTAAGTGATGTTAAAAACAGTTTGATATGTTTAAAAGCAAAGCTTGTATTACATGTCCAGAAACTAATTTAACTATCGGGTAGTTCAATAATATTAATTTCATAGAGAATTGATAGGAGAGAATTGATAAGTGATATGCTTGATATGTATGCCTTTAAAAAGGAATTGATTTCTCCTGAGTTTTATTTTGCATTTCTCATCCTGTGTTACCTTCATCCCCAATACACTCTTAGAAATATTGGGCAAAATTTTACCCAAATTTTACCCAACATGAGGTCCTTATGAGTCCGACCAACTTTTGGGTAAACTTTACCAATTTCATTCTTATTTTTGACCAATGTTGGGTAAATGCATGTAAAAGTTGAGCAAGATTTAACCAACCTATGCCTAATCTTCATTTACCAGTGGCATTTACCCAACATTTCTAAGAGTGTAGACATGACAGAAGTCAATGATCCACTGTATTTTCTCGTCGTATCAAATTCTCTCCTGTGATGTTTACTCACCTCCAGCATGCCAGGCTAGACGTAGATTAATGACGATGGTCCGGGCATTGACTTCGAAAATGATGACGATGCCCCAAATCCCCATCAACTAGGAATCCGTGGGCGAATCTCAAAAGTCAACTCATCTTATCGTTATCAAGACGAGTTTTAATGTCGAAGATATCACATCTTTATACTGGTATTCTTTGAGTGAATATGTCGTTACTGTTTTGTGTTATTGTGCAAGGTTAGTATAGCAGCCATCAAGAACCATCATCACTATCATCATCACCTTCATGATTATTATCATCATCATCACCACTATCGTCGTCAACATCACCATTATCATTATCATCACCATCATGACTATCACAATCATCATCATCATCACCACCACCATCATCATCATCACTACCATCATCATCATCATATTTGTCACCACCATCGGCATCAGTACCATCGCCATCATTATTATCATTATTAATTCACAGTCATCATTATTATCATCATCATCATCATCATCATCATCACTATTGTCATTGAACACATGCCTTCATTGTGACACGATATAGGAATACTCCACAGAATGCGGAGGTGGTGCACACATTGTGCTGAATGCGGTATGGTAACTGTAATGCTCATCATCATTATCATCATCATCATCATCACCAATACCGTCATGAAACATTACTATCATAACGATTCCATGATCATCCCTATTCACTTGTTCATAAAAAAGTAGTAATCCTGGACACTCCTTCTGATTCTTTCTTCCCTCTTTTGCCCTCGTCCTCGTTTTGTTTTTGTTTTTCATTTTCTTCCTCATCTTATTTTCCTCATACTCCCTCTTTTCTATGTATTGAGAAATCTTAACATTCATAATTCACAAACACCTCTATGGAATTGAATTGAACTGTTCTTCTTGATATTCATTCATTCAGCACACATCTTTAATACGTAGTTCTATCCCATTTATAGCCCTAGCTCCATTTAAGTGCTTGTATAACAATGCTTGAAACACTCAGCCACAAAGAAAACTTTATGCGTACGCCAAAGAGATGCGTCGCTAAACCCTGCCTCGAGTCTATGATGACATTCTGGGAGGGTGTTAATTCAACGGTGGTTTCAAGACATAAATAAAGTCGCCCTTTACAATATTCACTAAAGGCAAAACGATCGCAAAGCAATCTTTGTATTATTTAGTACAGTGTACTTCTATTTGGAAGTTTAAATCGGATTTCAAAATCCTGACAGATGTGACAGATGTTTGATTAATGATCTGCAAAGCTATTGTGAGAGAGAAAGTGAGGGAGTGAGAGAGACTGACAGAGACAGAAAGAGATGGGTACGCCTTATGATCTGCAGCTTTCGACTGAAATTACAGTATAGGACTACCCTACCTGTATAATATCATGAAACTTTGTTGGTTTTCGAACGTTAACTTGTATAATTGTTCATTTCTATACATTACATGAATTCCACAACTTTATGCAGAATGTCAATTTTTTTGTAGGGCTCTATGGAGCAAAATGGATGACAAGTTGTACATGGATCGTATTAGTATTTATCATATGAAATCTACGGTAGATGGTAAATTAGACACTTAAGCCCGAATTCACAAAGGAGGTTTAAACCATGGGTAAGGTTTAAACCTCCGTAAGCGTACTGAAATAAGCGTAATAAGCGCACATTGCCCATGCGCTCGCTCAAAGAAAATATATGATTGGATCGGATTCCGTGCGCACGTACACTTAAAAAACCCAGGAGGGGGTTTAGACCATGGTTTAAACCAAACCTCCTTTGTGAATTCGGGCCTTACTGGTTAAACTAAGTTATGATGTAGGATATCGGCAGAATGATTGTAAAAAAGGCTTTTGTTAGAAATTGTCTGGTAACAGTCAGTATAATCCTGATTGTCCTTCAGTTAGGTTATGCATTGATTGCATGTCTTGCAGTAAGTTGACCCTTATAAATCTAAGGCAGATGGTAACGTAGTCAAAATAGGCTTACAAGAAATAACTTTGCGATAAAATAGTCAACATGACTAATAATGAAACAAAGAGTCTCATAATAGAATGTTTGATACAAAAAGTTTAATCATGAGCGGGTTTTCAATCACGTTATAGGCAAAGGTCACCACATATAGCAAGAAGACATTTAGGCTAAATTCAGCGCAAAATAGGCTTATAAATTATTGTGGAGATGTAACAAGACTTACAAGAAAAAAGCCATATTATGATGACATGTGATGATATGATTAAAAAATGCAATATCATACAACAATTATAACATTAAAAAATCTAAAAGATTAAAAAATAGAAAGAAATATGCAATATGTTCTACTGACTATATTGTACAAAGTATTTTTTTTAAAGTACGAATAAATGTATGGAGTGAAGAGCATGTTTAAAAGAGTCATCTAAGTCGTTCCAGAGTTTGGGACCAGAAAAGAAAATATTTTTTTTAAACGCAATTTTTCTGTGTCTAAGAATTGTTACATTCATTTCCCCTTTTATTTTGGTAAGGAACAAAGATATTCAAACTATTTTTGTGATGTGTCCCCTTCCCACCCTCAAGAAAAAAGAATATTATAATGGTAATTTGAGAAAATGTTTGCATACTGTGGAACTTTTCTGCCCCTCTTTCCGTTTCACCGAATTTTGTATTCTACTTCATGAATGAATTACTTGCTTTCTCCATTTCTCTTACCCGCCATTCCTTTCTTTTCTCTCTCTCTCTCTCTCCCTCTCCTTTTTGTTACTCGACATTTTCTCTCTTTCTCTTACTCTATCTACATGTAAGTCTACACCGCCTGTTTATAATCATTGTATCTTTCTTTCTTCACTCTTATAGGATGGGGGGGGGGGGGGGGGAGGGTTGCATTTCCGGACACTTAACGAAAATTAGCCTGTCAAATTTGCCGTCAGATTTTACGAAAAGCATGTAACACTAAAACCAGTGAATATTTGCAATACACATGATTTTCTACCTATCCTGTGAAAGATTTGTGATAATTTGCATGAAAAGTTGTTCGATTTACTGTTTAAAAATGACCTGTCCGGATTAACAATTTGTCCGGAATTACAACGTCTGGGTATACTACTTGTTCCACCCCTCTCTCTATATATACATAATTATCTTCTCCTCCCTCTATCTTTCTTATTAAAAAAATGATATTGAAACTGTATTTGTAATGTATAAATCCCTTTTCACAACATATTTCTCAGCAAATTACTGTCACTCTAAAGCTGCTTGAAAGAAAACAGTGCAAAAGAACTGTACGTATTTGATGGACGTGATCAATGTGAGAAATTGCGGTAAGGCGGTCGTGTACAGAATGGAAAGATTATAGATTGCCCACAATTTACACTAGATTTACATTTTAAAAACACTTAAACAATTAAACAAACGCTTGCTACTTTCATCTTGTTTTGTAATAGTATCTTGTTTTACACATATTATAGATCTCATTCTAAACACGTATGAAAAACAAATACATATGGCCCTGTCTTCAGCTCCACATGGATTTTATTACTTAACGATCAAAGAAGTAACGCAGAAAGTGTCTGAAAACTCAAACTGCTTCTGATATATACATAAACGTTACTTGGAAATTGCAATAAAAGAGTTGTAGATCTCATATAAGTATATCTAATGTAAATTAACAAGAATGTATAATGAATTCCGATTGAATCGCTATCATTTTTGGTAAACTTATAGGCAAATTCTTTCATTTGGCTGTTTCATTTAACATCAAATCAGTGCCTGTAGGATATCTACATAGAGTACGATTCCAATCAGGAACTATTTCTAGCAGATATCCCATATTGAAACTGTAATCCCAAATAAATTTTCATTTTCAATTTTGAGAATCCTATGAATTAAAAGGCTGTCAGCAGAATATAGTTGATATATAAAGATATAGTGTTACTCATGTCATATAAAACTTTACCATTGGCTAAGTACGTGTGAAATATGATAGATAAGTGGAGTAAATCATGTACAAATTAGCATTATATATCACCATTATAAAAAAAAAAAATAACACCTTAATAAATACTGTTCACAGTCAAATTATAAGGAAACAATGATTATGTAACATATATTAAAAGATATATGACATGAGTAACATTATATCTTTATATATCAACTATATTCTGCTGACAGAATTTTAATTTATAGGATTCTCAAAATTGAAAATGAAAATTTAAGCTTCAAGAACAACATAAATAAATATGACGTGTATTAAATGTATAAGAAAAAGGAAGGGGAAATGGAAGTAGCTGAAATTCCACATGGCACTCAGTTCCTCATATTCTTTGGGTATAAACAGATAAAGAAATCCAGTTTGGTATTTCATTATTAACATTTACAATACAAACTTACAGCATGTCAACATACACTATTTGCAATCAGTGGCATACTGGCATCACCAGTAGTAATATAGTAGTTGGGGGAAGGGGTAGGCTGAAGGCAAGGGAAATCATGGGGGGGGGGGGGGCCACACAGTGACAGACCAAGAATTATTTCACTGATAAAGTTGGACTCCCCGTCCCCTCTTCTAGTGCTTGGTGCAAGCACTGTTTGCCATTAATCATATCTCTAAAGATTAATCCTAAATGTACATGGATAAGTTGGATGTGCAATCGCCCCTAAACTTAAACTGTTATGCTCCTCTCCTTGTATATTTGCCATGATATGATTGCATTAATAACTGTTTTGGGCAGTGTTTTGCACAAAAAAGATATTTTTTGAAATACAATATAATCATAATTATAAATTTTACCACTAGCCTGCATCCAAACGAGTTCATAAATAACAGTAGGATGAGAGGCATCTGTTGATTTCTGGAAAATCCATGGATTCCATGGATCCCATGTAATGTCATAAGAAAACCTTCCAGTAAGTTCGCCACCTAAAATTTCTCATCCTTTTAGTGTCGTCATCACTTTGTCAATTGGTAGGAGATGCATCTAATGTATTTCTTTCTTCGCTACTTTCTTCACCTTCTTTCTTTCTGTTCCTCCTTCCTTCCTGGAATTCATGTGACTATGATCCAGTAAAAAGGTGGACAAAACTTATATGATTTACCTTAATTTCCACAGTCAAAATTAAAAAAAAAAGGAAGACATAACTATTGTATATCTTAGTTTAAAGGAAGAAGTTCACATTGAAATTGCTCTATCAATTTAACTTCATTTTCATAGTAGGAAAGGATGTTAGCCCGCTTTTGGGATTTTCAAAATGTAATAGTAAATGTAAACTTAATAGACAAATTATTTCACTGAGAAAAAAAAATGAATTGCTGCTGTTAACAGACATTCGGTGTGTAACACAAGAATCTTAAAGAGAGTGAGAGAGAGAGAGAGAGAGAGAAGGCTTACAATGCCAGGAAATTAAAAAATTAATGCATAGGAACATTTACGGGGCATATTTCTTCTTACCGGATACCCATTTACTTCACCAGGGTAAAGGGTGGCAAATATAAAATAATGTCTTGCCAAATGACATTAATTCCATCACTTGGTTTAGTTATTTGAGTGTCTTTCATTTACCTTATACAAATATGGCATTAGGAAGATGACATATTGTAAATCTGACATGGATTGTAAACTACTGACGTAAATACCTTTAGTCTAGATAATCTGCAAGTTGAAATCTGGGACAAAAGTCACTTAATACTTATGCATTGAACGCCTTCGAAAGATTACACTTAGATCCTAAGGTAGGCTAACCATATAATATATACAGTATAATCAGATAACGATATATCATACGAAAATAGTGTATTGAGATACAGAATATTAATTTGGAATATTTCAAATGTCAAAAGTTTGCTGATTCGTAGTTAGATAGCTCATGGGAACATATAATCCATGTTATGCATAGATAGCCTTAGCAAGATTAAGATGACAAATGAAATCAGTTTTCACCTACGTCTTATTCTGTAAATGCAACAGAATTTGAGCAGCAGTTTTTTCCTGTTAAGCCTATCAATGCTTTTGTTGAGTTCACTAGACATGCTATTCTTCGGTCAATATTAATTGCAGAGAACATGTAACAAAATTCACGGCCATTGGAATTATCCAAATCACAGACCGCATTAAGTCGACTTCATCTCACGTCTTCGTGAGTGGAGATCAAAAACACCCTAAAAAATTACACTGCATGCATATCTTTGTAAAACCACTAAAAGCCCTCCTGCAATTATGAAGGATTTTAACATCTTGGTATGGAATTTTTTCTCTAATGTTTTTTAACGAAATTTCAAGTCACATTTTCATCATGAATAGTTAAAATACAATTAGAGTTTCCTAAAAATGAAATCGGACCAGCCTCAGGTAAGCTTTGTATTTGAAATGATTTAAATGATAGATTAGAGGCGGAGATTAAAAAGAACAATTCAATTCATTTGAAGGTAATTAAAATGGACAATGACGGGCTCGAAATTAACAGAATTATCGACCACATACTTGTTACAGGTGGGGTTGAACTTTGACCTTTTTATCCAACATACAGGCAATGTCCACTCCGACGATGAATCCCTAGGCGTGTTTTGCCCTTTAATCAAACTCGGCGTCTGTTTTTTCGCAGCATTCGATTTCAGACCATTTCCATCGAAGAGACCGGATTATGTATCATGTACCTCCATTTCTCTTTTACTTACTTTTATCAGTCCGTGCTCATGGTACCTTCAATAGATAATCCCATCTATCTCATGCGTCACTGAGGTTAAGTGAATAGGTTTCAGATAACTTGTTTATCCCATCCACAATCTTTTATTGAAAAAATGGGTTCTTGATTGTCATATCTTTTTATCGAATTTCCGCATTGATAATTATCATTTCTTCTAAAATGGCGTGAGAAAATCATGAATTTCATTTGTTCCTTTTATTCAAAAAAATTTATACACAAAACAAGATCAATTGTATGCCTATTTTACACCTCTAACTGGTAATCGGAAAACATGACAACATAAACATCAGAAGAGGTGCCGTAAATATATGGTTATAATGATACGATTTCAAAACGCAAGTTGAATTAAGGATAAAAAAGATATGACTGATATAATTATAAAAACTAAATGAAAGTAATAATTCAATTCAGAGAACAAAACCAAATAATTATGGTCATGTATAAAATAATAAATTCAAGAAAATTCAAGGAAAGAACATGAGATTTAACATATAAAAGTTATTAGTTATATCATAAGGAAGGGTCCCATTTCTTATGGGAAAGTTAACGTCTCCAAATGTATGCATTATGGTCTGCATATCCAGACTAATTAGAACAGACAAAGAGGTGAAATAAATAGAGTAGTCTGTTGGCGCCTTTATAGCGATTGTCTGCTCTCAACAGTTTGCTATAAAACTGGAAAGTGTCCTTTGAACTACCCGCCAATAATTGATTGGGAGCAGACGACATAGGTATCTCGAGAACTCATGGCTTCAGGTTCCATATTTCACTGCCTCGAGATTCTTGATGAGAATTTGTGAATACTAAAGTTAGCATAAATGTAATCAGAGTACAATTTTTATCTATACGATTAAACAGACTGAAATGAATTGAATAAAATAATTTAATCAAATCCGAATAATTGCAATTAAAGAACTATTACGGTAATCAGACAAAAATAGTTGAATGTGTAATGGCTATGCGTAGATTTTTGTATTTTCCTCGAGTAAAATAATAAACAGATTTTACGAAAATTATCAAGGTATGAATATTTTGATAGGGCAATATTAAAATGAGAAAGGTCACATCGAAATAGGTTATTAAATTACCCCCCCCCCGAGTATATGCATAGAGCAAAGGGAAATAATATATTCAGCCGATTTTGATATATAAATTACCTTGGTCTACTGGATAAGTCTGAGGATTATGAAGCAACAGGGCTGCCACGGTTACTGTTAATCTCTACCCAGGTGAAGTAATTGGGTACCGGTAGGAAGAAATGCTTTGAATTCAGTAGCACTTAAACATGATAGCTGGGCTATATAAAGCCAGGATAATGATTTTATTACAGGACCCTCCGGAAGAACATTGCTAAAGCTGATGAGACTACCCTGACTACCAAGAGTGGCCCACTGAGCACTCGCATTCGATCGCCCGGCTCCAAGCCTGGACTTGATAAACCTGGACTTGATAAAATAATAATAATAATACATTACATTTATATAGCGCATTATGTGAATACTTCAATGCGCTTTACAATGTTATTTATTATTATTATCCCTGGTCATTGGATTTCAAGCCCGCACACAAGTGTGCACTATCTCCACTCCTTAGGGAGCATTCCTACCATTTTGCACCGTTCACATGTATGCATGTAGGGCAATGGCAAAAACAGTCACAATGACAATCCTCACAGGTACCCATTATCTCCTGGGTAAGAGTGGCAATGTAGATTAATGTCTTGCCAAAGGACGTTAGTGCCGCGGCTAGACTTGAACCGCGAACCATGTGATCCACAGTCCGGTGACGTATCCGCTAGACCACGACACCTCTACAAATAAGGGATAGAACATTTATGTATGACATTATTTTGTACCATCGAATATGAACTGTCTGAAACCAGAAGATTAATACTGAGATTAGTTGCCGCCGACAATTGGAATTAGTAGGAAGCTTGGAATGATTTCTTCTTCTTCATATATTACATCCTAAATAATGATGATAAAATGGAATACATAACCTTCCCCAAGGCATTTCGCCAGTGCGTGGAGACTGGGTCTGGTAGCAAGCAACTTCATGTCCCTGGATCTAGGACTGTCCTGTGCCTAATATGTGCATGCAGCGTTCGTATTAGGTGAGCATTGGACAGTGTTAGGTACTTTATGAGAAAGGTCAACCAGTCACCTAAGGGGACAAGCATGAGTTCGCCAATTAATTATGAGCTGATTTATTAATAAGAAAAGGCCGTCAAAGTGTCACATAGTTGCACGTCATTGGTATCATTTAATCAAATGCGATGTTTGTCGTTTATTAATGCTTTATTGCTTCACTATTATTGGCCACTGCTGATTATAGCAGAATAATCATATCTGCGATATGTGCGGAAATTGATTAGATTGACATTGCACCATGAAATAATTCGCTGGAAATAAACGCACAGCGGAAAATTAGACGAATTAATTTAATCAGAACAAAATGCAATCATGCCAGTGAGGGAGGAGGAAAATGGAGTTATGAACAGAGTCCACTACAGTATGAATTTAGACATTAAGGCCCGAATGCACAAAGGAGGTTTAAGGTTTAAACCTCCGTAAGCATACTAAAATAAGCGTAAATAAGCGCACATTGCCCATGCGCGCGCTCATGACTGGATCGGATTCCGTGCGCACGTACGCTTAAAAAACACCCAGGAGGGTGTTTTAACCATGCTTTAAACCAAACCTCCTATGTGAATTTGGGCCCAACTGATTGCTGTTCAAGGGAACTTGGAGTTCATTTTAATCATGCAACATATACTCAAGACCAATACCGTCCAGAATGGTAACAGAGGTAGTTTTCATCCTAGAAAAGATTAGAGAAAAAGAGGTGTCTTGGTTTAGAGGAATGTACCTCAAGATAAAGAGAAAATAGGAGATTTTTATGATAATTTTATGTAAAGAATAAAAGATGCATTATAGGGTAATGGGAGATGAGGCAGAAAGAAAGAGAGGGAGAGAGAGAGAAAGAGAGAGAGAGAGAGAGAGTTTGTGTGTGTGTGCGAGCGCTCGTGTGTTTGTGTGTGTATGAACATGATGAAAGGGAAAAAGTCAGCGTGAGAGAGAGGGAGAGGGAGAGAGGAGTGTTGATGAGAGGACATGAAAATCGTGTTGGCAATATCGATTGTTACGTCATGCATGAAGAACGTCACCTATAGAAAATAACATCTTTTTTTTTCTTGTAGTAGGGAAAAGCCATAAATGCAAGATCATCAGTAAAATGAAATGAAGAAGAAGAGGAAAAAACATAAAGGTTGTCGAACTGGAGTCATTTACCGGCGGCATCTTCAATTTCAAGGTTGGGTTATCCGACATCATCGTCTTACGCTTGATAGATACCAGAACATTGAAAATGTTCCCAAGACGTGACTTCTTTGAGGATAAACCATACAGTATGCTACAATACAATACATGTTCTGATCAGTCTTAAGTTCAATTTTCAATATTCCTAAGATGTAATTACTTTGACGATAATTCAGGCGGTATGTTACAATATAATCTTATCAGTCTTAATCAAAATAAATCTTCTCCATGTTCTTATTCGATAACGCGCTGTATATAGTTTCCACAATCCAATGAACAGGCAGGCGAAGAGAAGATATACCATTTTTCTATATCAATGTCACCTCTGCACTTTGCTTTTTGAAGCTTCTTTTTAAAAATATTGATTAAATTTCTCTATTGATTTAGGAATTCTCTGTCAATCTCTCTTCTTAAAAAGAAAATATCTCACGCAAAGGACGTTAAACTCGCTAGCATTTGCCACAAATAACGTAATTAAAGAACACTCTGTAGAGGCTCTACATGTATTGTCAACCTATCATTTAAATATAGATACATGAAGAAATGAAACAATTTTTGGGGGCAACGTTTTTCATGAGTTACATGTATATTTCAGCATCATTAAAACTAATCAGTTGTATTTATCTTTTATCAACAACAAGACAATATATGTTACAGTATATACACTTAAAATCTCTTTGTCCCAGTCCCCTAAAATAGACAACTTTTTTTCTCGGATGATAGATAGTGATTGCGTCCTCGCAACAACAAAAAAGACATTTTGAAATATGAACGATGGTTGACATGCAACGGAGTGACATGAGAATTTGTACGCATGTGCGCAAAATAGCAACACATTATTCAACCCAATACCCGGCAATCATATGAGTTGTGACATTCTCCGACATGTTGTTCTTGTCTTCTTCATGCCGACATAGTTTGGATGACGGTAATGCAGCTCGTTGCGACTGAATCAGCTGTACGAGCCCGTTTCTATTAAAAGGCGCATTTGTAATGATATAATTATTGCACATAAAATATTGTTATTGCAGGCAGGAGAATATAAGAAAATTCATTTAGTATATTGAATAAACGTATAGTATTAGTTGCCTTCTTTTCTTAACCCTGTGCATTTTTCTCAAACACAATCCATGAAATGCAACTTACACCCCCCCCCCCCCCCGAATATATGATCTAAACGAAAAAAGTAACCGGTAATATAATTCTGTACCCCAGAGAAATTATCTATTCTATTTCAGAGTTATCTTCCAAAGAGTCAGTGAAACCAGTACATTCATTTCAATGTGGTCTATAGTTGCATTTTCTCACTAATATCATTACTATAAACTGTAGCAATGGATGATTGCAAAATGGGTTTAGAGGAGGGATTTAGAGAAGAGGAGGTGTGTATTAGGATATAGGGCAGGGGTAAATAAAGTAGTACACATATAGGGCAAGGGGAAAGTGCCCCCTATCAAATGGCGAAAAGAAAGACAGAAAGGAAGTGGAGAGATGGCAAGATGAAAAGAGGACCCCTTTTACACCCCCCTTATTAAACCTTCCTATAGTAAGTCCTGTGGACCCCCTCCCCCCCCTTCCCCATGATACCAGTGTTCCATAAATGGTTAAACCCACGCTATGCCTCTAATAAAGAGATATAATTTTGAGTTTGAACAGAAAGTAAGAGAAGAAGAGAAAACATTATTAAAGCGAGCTTTGGAGATAAGAATTCCAATTAGGATCTACTTAAGGACTCCTTCAGAGCTCTAACCGCAGAATGGTTTCCATGCTATGTTTCTGCTGTAATACAACCAAGAAGTGACAAAAATCTCAATTGTATAACAGGATTACCCACAATACAAACACTCGCTAAATAGAATTCTCTCAATCCCTTCTCTGGGATCTCCAAAGTCCTTCTTATTGAATTTCATATCTATTTAGAAAGCAAACGATGGATAAGGAGAAGGTTATGTTTACATTTAAGTGTACCTTCGGGTGAAAAAGAACAGATGATCGTATATATCATAATCCGCGTTATTTACGGTTTTGCTTCATTCAGTGTAAAACGAAACTTTTAATATCAATAATATGCAAATATACACTGCCTTGAGAGACTCTAGTTGAATCTGTGGAGTCGAGGTGACTGCAATACTGTACTAATGCATTTCCCAAGGGCCGAGCTTTTTTAAAATTCACCTGCAGTGTGAATAAGTACCAGATTTATGAATCGTTTTTTTTTTATCCAAGCAAACACAAACATTTAGGGGAGGGTCTACAATTACTATTGGATTTACAGTGGCCCAGAACCCTTATACCAACATGGAAATACAAACGATGGCAAAAGCAATTCGGCCAACCCTCACAGATGATATTTCTCTTTATCAGGAATTTGAAGAAAAGTTCAAAGTTAAAGGTCTCCATTTCATACACCTTAATGTGAGGTCTATCCTGAACAAAATATCGGAGCTTAGAATTCTCTTTAAAAGAAAAAGGTTGGCTATTGTTGCTTCCACTGAAACATGGCTAAATAATTCTATAAATGATAATGAAATTGAAATTGGTGGCTACAAAATCATACGCCGTGATCGATCCTTCGGCTCTGGAGGTGGTGTATGTTTCTATATTCGAAATGATATTGCATTCAGTATTATTGATGATTTAAGCACTGGTGATTCTGAATCCCTGTGGATTAATTTGCTTCTTCCGAGATCGAAACCGATCGTTTTGGGCGTCGTATATAGGCCTCCTAAAAGTAATTTGTTTATTGAGAAAGTGGCAAATTTTCTTGATATGTTGAAGAAAGATGACGAGATTATAATTTTAGGTGATATGAATATTTGTCGCTTTCAGAAATCGCCACTGGCTAAAAAATATATTGACTTGTTAAAACTTCATGGATTTAGCCAACTCATCAAAGAGGCAACTCGCGTCACACCAACTCGTTCTTCTTTATTGGATCATGTTATCTGTAACACAGAAAACAAAATAAGTCAAAGTGGTGTTCTTGATCTTGGTATTAGCGACCATTCTTTTATTTTCTGTATGATGGGGTGTCCAAACTTCGCGGACATTTTGGCCTTTTATGACGTTACAACACAATTTGATAGATATACATTAAAAATGTAATATCAAATGAAGCAGAATATACCGTAAAATAATGTCATACAAAAATGTTTGAAAATTTTATTTTATAAACTCTCATTTTAAGGCCAAATCCAATCGCTTACCATCAGCTTTCGCCCACCACAGACGAGTCCATACTTCGCGGATTATGTTTCGTGCCCTCTTTTGGCCCTATTTGTGCAGATTAATTACGATAAATAATAAATAAGACGTCAGAATACACTCGTCTACGGAACCCGACAGCGTAGAGCCGACGCTAATTTATTGGGGATAAGAATTTGATAATTTAGGGGAATTTTAAATACGGTACAAAATTATAATTTTAAGCTTGATTTTACTAAAATTGACAAGATTCTCATCAATATATTGACTAAATTATACATTTACTTACATTTTTTCGTCGCATTTTGCCTCTTTTGGGTTTTTTACGTATTGTAGAACGATTTTCCGCAGTCCCACATACAGTAGCGCGTATAATGTACTTTTTATCGCGTATTTAGTACTGATACGCGAAGTATGGACATCCGCGAAGTTTGGACACGCTGCCATACACGGAAAAATATTAGACTGGCTATAAGTCACCACAGAACCATTGATATCAGATCGATGAAAAAATATAACGAGGAGGTTTTCAATCGAAATCTGTCTGCCGTCAATTGGTCAAGATTAACTAACTGCACTGATGTGAATGAGGCTTGGTCAATATTTCAATATTTATCACAAATTTGAATTTGGTAGCACCTCAGAAACAATCGAGAGTAAAACAAAGATCCGAAAATCGGATGACTAAAAATATTCTTTTGCTCATTCAAGAAAGAAATATCGCGTACAAAAAATGAAGAAAAAATCAAAAGCAGAGGATTATGAGATACTCTTTAAAAGATTTCAGAAAATAAGAAATATGGTCCAAAGGGAGGTACAAAAACCAAACTAGAATTTTTGCAAAAAAAGATAAACATGATTCTAAGAGGCTTTGGAAGAATCTAAAAAGCTTAGGATTAAAAGGAAAGAAGGGAAAAGACCAACTTTTTGTCATTTCAATAGGTGGAGAATTATGTCGTGATAAGGTGACCATTGCCAACGAATTCAATTCTCATTTTACTAGTGTGGCTGCTAAAATCTTCTAACTTCGTCTTCTCCTCTTTTTCCTTCTTTTTTCTTCTTCCTCTTTCTCTTTCTTTTCCTCTCATTCTAATTTTGTATATATTTATCACTATTATTTTTATGATTTACTTTTCCTTATTTATTCCTCAACGTGTAAATATATATAAATATGTTCTAACTCAATGATTATTTTATTCATACAAGAGGACCCCACTGGAAATAAGCTTTCGAGCTTTCGTGGGTTATCCTGTTCAAGCTTGCTAATTTGTTATTCTACTATGTACAAAATTATTATGTTCTGAATGCTTGGCAAATAAAATCAATCAATCAATCAATCAATCAATCAATCGACTTATTCACAACCCAACCCTGGCAGACCAACTCCGAAATCTAGATGACACCACATATACATAAATAACCTTTTATTTTTATTGGGGATCGACGTACCTGCAACGGTGAGTTTATGATTTGAAAATCTATTTCCATGAAAAAACGGGTCTATAAATGTGACCTTCCGGCCCTTGAACAATAGGATGGCGTAATATTTGAGAAGTCTTCCTTTAGACGTTTCACATGCCTTGTTTACGGTAACTTTCGATTAAGAGGACGAAATGTTACGGAATGCCAGAGCCAATATGTAATTGATTCATTGCAACACAAACCCAAACAGGCGTGCGCGGGAGAGTATCGATGAAACGTGTCTGACTCTCAAAGACTTCCATTAATCGGTGGGTCATTATATGGTATTCAAGAAATGTTACGGTCCTATCCCGGGAGAAATATGTCTCGAAACATTTCCTACATGAGATATGCCCCGCTCAAAATCTTCAATCTTTTCCCTTGTGGAAGCCAATACTCTGACATATTTTGCACAGCAGTGTTTCTTTCGTTGGCTTCTTTGCGGTAGTTTTTCGCTATCCTTTGATTTTTTTGTCGTAACGATTGCATGTCTAAAAAATAGTGCATTACCCTACCACATGAAATTTCAGTCATTTTTATTAGGTTTAAAGGAAAGGAGAGAAATAGTATCACACCCAGAGTGGCGGATCCAGGATTGTCTAGCCAGGGGCAGAAGTCTGAAAAATCATTCAAAACGGAGGGACAGAGAGAGAGGGACAGAGAGATAGAGAGAGAGAGATGAGAGGCCATTACATTTTCAGGTGCCTTTGGGGTGTGGAATTGCTACAGGGGGAACAATTGTACTTATAATATGCCCCATGGATGCACCAATGACCCCTAAGTACTTGATGTATGTTACTTTGTGAATACTACCACTAAAGCCACAATAGTACACTACCATTTCTTTTTTATCGACAGGGCAGTGTCATATAAAGGCTAGCTCACAAGGAACAATCTTCTGCTTTATAATTTGAAGCTCTGTTAATGTATTCTTTTTGTTTGTTTGTTCTTTCCCAATATTAAACTATTCGTCAAACATGCTTTGCATTTACAACTGAATCTGTGTCATAAAATGAATTTCGCGACTGGCTCTAAATGCAGCAAATTCTTATTCGCTTTTAAAAAAATAATAGGCCTTCAAAGTATGCTTTGAAGAGAGAATAATAATAAAAGGGTAATAAAAGATAATCATACAAAAATCAATTTTCATGACCTTCAATGATCTTGGTAGGCCTCGTGGTATTAGAAAACTGATAAAAAGCTATTTACAATAATTTTTGCATTCTAAATATTCCTGTTCCCAGCTGGGTAACCCTTTCTACTGCTCATCTACAAACCACATTTATTGCTAAAATTGGAAACATGTAGCCTATTTTTGAGCATTCTGAATTGTAAGACGACACTGAAAATTATTCTTTGTCACATGTTTCTGGTTCACCTTTTCAGATTGAATTATTCACATTATTCGCAATATTATGGACACCTCTTAAATAGCTTACATGAAACAGAGAGTGAAGGAGAGAGGGGAGAGAGACAGTGAGAGGGAAAAGGGAGAGAGAGAGAGAGAGAGAGAGAGAGAGAGAGAGAGGGGGGGGGGGGGGGTTATGGAGTATAAAACTTAAGTCTCTGTAAACATGTAGACTGTCCATTTGCTCCAGTATTCTGGAAAATGCTCAGCTCTATAATGACACACAAGATAGCAACTGCACAGATGAAATTGAGTCGATGATACTCGATACATTAAAACTCAATCCTATTTTACCCACAGGCTTTCAATTCACCATTAAATGTTCTCTATAACAATCCATAAGCCCCCTTTCTCCTGCATTTGTTACAAAGTCCTTTAAGATATTAAATTATCGAATTTCACTGTAGATCAAGTTTCTAAATATTCTTGATTGGAAGGTAGAGAAACCACCATTATTGCGGCCTTGGGAGTGTACTTCATCTTTAAAGGGAAAGAAATAGCTGAAACTGTGCAGGCCTACTGAATGTGTCTGACTTGAGGAATATTTCATTCCAAGTAATAATAGTAATAATGAAGATTACGGTGATGAAAATGGCAAAAACAAACAAATGTAATAATGATGATGATGATAATAATATTTATGATAATAATAGTGATAATGACAATAATATTGATGATATTAATAATGATAACAATAATAATAATTATATTAATAATAATAATGATAATAATAATAATAATATTTTTAATAATGATATTATTAAGAAAAAAAATACATAATAATGGAAATGTTAGTAATTACAATACTATAAATTATACCTTTGATAATTATGATTTATTATAATTGTAATTATAATACCTATGATATTAGACCCTCTCAGCTGGCTTACTTTACTTTGTGGAGGTGTCGTGGTATAGTGGTTCATTTACTTGACTCTCAATCCAAGGGTTGAGGGTTCGAATCTCCTCAGCCCGGCACTAGCGTCTTTTGGCAAGACATTAATCCACATTTGCCACTCTCCACCCAGGTGTAGTAAATGGGTACCTGGCAGGATGTATTCCTTGAAATGCACTGTGCGCTGATTACGGCTGCCGGAGCTAAAGCCAGTGTAATAATATCCAAACCCTTTGGAGGCGCATAGGGACGTTATATCATAATGTGATATGCGCTATACAAGAACAGTGGTATTATTATTTACCACCATTTTAGTCATTATATCTTCTTTATCAAACCCATGATACTAAGAAATTAAGTCTTCTATTTTCAGGCATTCTAGTATTTTTGTATACGTCAGTACTTTACCGTCCCCGTTAGATTTGATATCTCACCTTAATCTTAATTAGGTGATCTATACATCACGTGTCTAGAAGGTTATCATGAGTAATCTTACTACGATCAAATAAAAACCTTTGGCATATGAAATATTCTATAGGAATATTTATATCTCTGTAAGTAAATGATATAATAATTTTTTTAGTGCATTATATATCGTTATCATATTACATTGTGGACTATATGGTCAGCCTACCTTAGGATCTAGGCATTGAGCAAATATTTAATCTTTCTAGGCATTCAACGCATAATGATTAAGTGATTATCATCCCGGCATGTTTCATTGCGAAATTTCTTTGATTTTCATTATGCAGCATTTCGAGACTGGGGGTATTTACGTCATTACACCAGATATATGTCAGATTTAATATGTCATCTTACTCATGCGATATTTGCAAAAGGTGATAACTGAAAAACACTCAGAATTAAGAGCTTTGTAATCCAACAGTTTATTATAAATTCTATTTTAATTGTAAGTCTTATTCCATCTCCAAATTACCGGTAGGCATTTTGTGACTGACTAGTTAACTTTCTGCTGTAGATTTAAAGGTTTTTTTAAAGGCTATACATATTGATAAAGAAAGACATTTATGATATAAGTGATCTTGATCCAACATTTTCTCTTAAAAGTTGTTATAATCATTCTCCAAATATTCCTTGTCGCTTTTCGACCAATATGTAAGTGAGTCATTATCTATGTATTTTGATATGTCATTTAATACTAGTGCTATATGCAGGTATTATGTGTTTGGAAGGCTGTCATGTGCAAAATAACTTGTATTGCATGAATGCTTTCTATATGAAATTAGGTAAAGGTGAGTACTTTATATTCTACTTAAAGGGAAGCTTGAGTTCTGGAAAGGTAAAAAATAATTTGTGAGCTTTCTCAATCTTATTATGTTAGTTTGGAAGATTATCATAGTAGATATGTTCCGTGAAAAGTATTGCTCTTCAAATGCCCTCACATTCAAATTACGACAAGAAACATCTGAAATGTCCCGGGCGAAAATTTGTGTGTAGTCCCTTATACATATTTCTGTGTGCAGTGCATGTGAATCGCAGCAGGAATGAGTCAATTTCTTATCATCTTGGTGATTCCAAAACCTTACAACATACACCAATTCTTATGTGCTATATAATCAACCCTTCCCAATTGCTTTAGGACAGTTTCTTTCACAATTCAATATCATGACAAGAACTCAACTTTATCTTTAAGATTTCAATTTCATCTATACATAAATTTAGGGACTGACAGCCCAGGAGACCGACGTCGTGGTTCTTATAAACCCTCATACAAGTAACCAGAAGGCCGGCCCAGACCGACATTAAGGAGTTTTCGGATGTGTCGACTAGAACGCCGTCCTGGATCCTCCCAGCTACAATGGATTGCTTTGTGTTAACTGCATACAAAGTAGGTGAAGCATGAAGTTAACAATGGGTGAAGCGAGGTTCACGTTTTAGAGAAGACAAAAGGCAAAACCATGGTTGACGCATTTTCGATCTGAATAGTGGACGAGGAAGAAGCCAGTGGACGGGTTAGCCGCTATTGAACAAAGCACGGTTACAAAGCAGTCTATTGTAGCTGGGAGGATCTAGGACGGCGTTCAAGTCGACACATTCGAAAGCTCACTATTGTCGTAATCCTGGGCTTTCTGTCTCATGTGCTGTCGCTCTCCTGGGTTGGCGGACTCGTGGGCTTTAGTCCAAACGTTTATTCTGAAGACGTGAGAAGTACGTATAAGTAAGTAGTTTACAATCTACTCTAGATATGTCATTATGTCATATGTCATTATGTATACTAAGTTCTATAGTTTGTCAAACTATTCATAATCCTATATTTTTTATATCTTGCTGATTATGCATGCATTTAAAGTGCTGATTTATCACTGTTAATACTCTGAAAACTATAGAGGTTCTATAAGTGACAGGGTTGCATCCATGGGCCTGGGAGCCCATGGATGCAATGTAGGTAGAGATTTTTGGACTTAAAAAGAGACACAGCACTCCCAGTAACAAAATCGTTTCCAGGCCCCTGGTTGCATCGGATGATTTGAAATTTGTTTTCCTATAAGCTTAAAGTTACAAGCAGCATATTAAAAGTGTTGAATCTACCCTAATCACTCATCGGCTCTTTTAACTTTTTCACCTGTTTCACCTATTTTAGTCTTAGAGATACGTACGTACTTTGGTGTCTGATTCTATTATTATATATCATCCAACAACCTCTTATAAGAGGCCTAACATACATACATAGGTCCTTTACAATAGATGTTAAGTTTGGGTATGTCATCTAAAGTGAATGTGCATATAATGCGTGTTTATGTTATGCCATTAGAGATTGCATGACAGTAAGAAAAGCATAGCTCAATATTATCCATGAAATGGGCATCAATGATATAGCCTTTCGTACCAGAAAAAAAAAATTCTCCGATTTTACACGTTTCGCCCGGCCTGCTTGACTGATTGTACGATATAGAACTATGCATCTACATATTGTAGTGTAGGTCAGCAGTATAATAATAGAGAGCCGGACCAATTCACGGGACTTTTAAAATGGGGGGGGGGGGGGGGGGCACCAACAAAAATGGTCACTTCCGAGCAAAAAATGGCACCTATAAAGGGTGAAAACAAGGCGGGAAAATACTATTTTGAGACATTAGTATACCCCTATATTCTAATAAATGCAATATCAAAGATGATTTCGACACATTTTTGTTTCTATCTTTACATGGTTCTAGATGAAAATTTTGCAGTGGTGTGTAATGGTTTGATTATTCGTTTGTGAACCAGTGAAGCGAGCAAGCAATGCATTGGTGAGATTTCCGATAAGACGTTTAAGGTTACACCCAAGTCAACATCATTGATGTGATCTCTTTAATATACTGGAAGTGCGAGCGTGTGTAGCATGCGAGCTTTGGAAAATTGCTAGATAAATTTGCCTCAGTTGCTTTAATTAGGGACACTTCTCGTTCTTATAAAATTGGGGACGTTGTGCCCCTGCTACACTGCTCCACTGCCTCACTTCGTGGTGGTTTGAGTAAGGAAATAAATTATATTGTGAAGCCTCTCTGATTCTTTGGAGCTAGTTGTATAGATCCTTTGATGACTTTAGGCACATTTTGTAAGCGACAGTGGGAAATATTGGCAGGGGACTCAGAAGACAAAAGGGCACTTATGAGAGGTGAAAAGGGGCACTTATCACAAGTCGGAGAAATAGCGCTTATTCGAAAAGGAAAAGAGAAACTAGAATGGAAAAATTAATAGGGCACTTTTTAGAATGGAAAAGAGCAGTTATCACTGATAACCGATAAATAAACTTTGAATTGAATTGAAATGAATTGAATGGAATAAAAAGGGGCCCTTATCAGAGGTGAAAAGGGGAACTTGTCAAAAGGGGGAAATTGTACTATAAGAAGGAAATGGGGCACTAATCAGAACTAAAATTGGCACTTATCAGATTCGAAAAATGGGGACATATTAGATTTGAAAAATGGGCAGTTATCAGATTTAAAACATGGACACTTATCAGAGGTAAAAAAAGGGCATTTATCAGAATAAAAAATGATACTATTAGGAGAAAGGGCTATTATTTAGACTTTAAAGGGGCGATAATCAGATTTGAAAAGGGGCGTTATCTGAGGTGAAAAGGGCGCTTATTAGAAAGGAAAAGGGGCCCTTAAAAGAAGAGAAGGTGCACTTATCAGATATGAAAAGGGGCACTTTTGGGATACATGAAAAAATTGGGCACTGTGCCCCCTGCCCCCCCCCCCCGGAGCGCCGCCTCTGGACCATTTACACATCCTTGATAAATCCCTGCAATTAAGGAGCTTCAATCCGGCTTCACCCCTCCAAACTGAACACTTTGACCTCAATTTGGTGCAAAGACAGCCATGAATCTGAAATATTTGTCCCCAGTACATTACAAGAGTTCAGTTTAAACCAAGAGTGATTTACTCTGTCTAAAATATAGAAGCTATAGAATAATATAAAAACTATTGTATATTATCTAAAAGCCATATTTTCAGAAAGAATTGGTTGTGCTTTTGTTTTGTCCTTCCAAAGACTCATAGGGAAGGCTTTAAAGCGTCAATTGTTTGTCTAAATCGATAGCTTGCTTATTCACATTTCACCAATCTCGAGAGTATCCTAACCTCAATGAAAATGAGTTTAAGCAATTGAGATGATATAAGAAATTGCGTGGATCTATAGGGAATGATATACGGAAAAGGTTTATTTTCCAAGCTTTATATCCTGATTTCAGATGTCTTATCACTTCAAACTTTCATGTCATATTATCCGTATTGCTATTGAAACCACAGAATTATATTGTTTTTACATTTACCCCCCCCCCCCCAGTAAAATTCAAGGCACAAATTAGTTCTATTACCCACGGATGAAAATAAACCTGATTTATTCATATCATCGAATCAAATTAATCAAACCAATCAATCAAAGGACACTGTAATTGGTTTCAGTGTCATTGAATCTATATTAAACTGCTTCAAAAAGCATAGTAGAAGTTGCTAGAAAGAGTTCTAATGATGATGAGGTAATTTTTTTAAATTAGGAAATGATTTATTTTATTTGAGAGAGAAATATCTTCAATTTTCATTTGTTACTCCATGTCCAAATTTCTTAAAATTTACAATTCATCATAGCCTCTAAAGTGCCAATTACCAGGATGAAAATTATATACAAATAAATCACAACTGTTAATTATTAAATTGTATAGTAACCAAGTACTGAGCAAAGTAGATTTTACATGTTGGGTTTGTATATTCGAGATGTGCCCTTCGATGTTTTTGGTTCTAGTAATTTTGCCTTTAATTTTTCATTTTGGTGCTTCAACGATACCATATGATAGGTTTTCACATTAATTACAGTCATCAAAACTTCACAGCAACCTTACTGCAAGTTCATAAACACAAAAATTGAGAAGACAGTGAACATAAAATTTGAATTTGACATACACATGGCATCTCCCGACGAGAATTAAGCCTATGACAAAGAACATTGCAAAGAAAAAGGTTTCCTTCTCACAGATGCCGTTGAATGTTTGTTAACTTTCATATATACAATAACCGTTTATTAAATAGGAGCCTAGAAAGGGATCAATGATTTATTGATAATGTTGGAACTTGTTCGTTCGCCTACAATCCGATAGTTGACTCCATTACATCCCTAGAGAAATAACATGCTGTTGGCCTTTTGGAAAAGAGTGAATGATGTATTGTAAAGACACCTTCAGTTGATGTGACAAAAAATATTAAAGGGAGTAAAATCATGAGATCGATATTCTAGAACCAAAGATGTTTTTTTCTAAAAGAATGGTACCATACTTACGTCACATGTTAATAGCTATTACCAACAAAAAAGCTTGACGTATTAACCTATATGTTACCTCTATCTATATAAATGTCGAATATCATGTTTCCTTAATAAAACCAGAGCTCACTAACAGCAACAAACCCACTTTAGTATACAATTGTATTTAGTATAAAGGTCCTAAATCTGAAGTGAAAACAAAGGTTTTTCTATGATCATCTTAGAATATAAATTTAAATCTTTGTTTGCAACATCATTTGGTTTTAGATATCACGTGGATTCTGCATGCTGCTGATTTATTATTTTTCCATCCTCTTAACCTGACTGCATACTAGGCGGAGCAAGGGGAGCACGGACGGGGCCATGGCCCCTAGGTTCATCCGCTAAAAAAGGCGACTGTGCGTGAGGGTGTTCCCGGGTGTGTGTGTGTGTGTGTGGGTGTGTATGTTACTCTGGCATTTTATATGTGGCTCCCGTCTGTGCCCTCCCCCCATTCAACAAATCTGGCTGTGTATTAGTGTCAAACCTCGTTATTATAGTCCATTGCATCCATAAATTGTGAATTACTTCCATCTGCTATTGGTAGTAATATATATACATAGATATATACGATTGCGTGTTTCTTTAATGCACTTGTTATATATAAAAAAGTCTTACTGGCCTAATTCCAGTCAAGTCAATGATGAAAGCTTATTATGCGCCCCACTTTCTGTACTCTATTTGAAAAATAGGAATTTATGAACAACACCACCACAACCAACAACAACAACAACAAAATATCAGAAAAGTTATTGATTGACATTAAACCTATATGTATCACCTATACGTAGTAAAAGAATATTTGTCAGCTATTTTTAATGACTGAAATGTAAAGGCGTTGCTTAAGGGGCGGGGATGAATGGAGGGGAACATCCCTAAAACAATACTCAGAAAATTGAAAGATGCAAATGACTATTTCGGCTTGTTATTATTTTTTATTTTACATCCATGTCATCTTACTTGAATTCAGTTGGCCTTTTCTTCCTTTTTACTGATCTTATAGGTTTTACCGGCCAGTTTAATCATTTGGTCACTCAAATTCATTTTCCTGCATTCAAATTAACGCAGATGTCGCTCGACGACGAATCCCGTAATTCATATTCAGAATCCGAGCATTCATTGCAAATGCGAGCACGTTTATTAAGATCTGCGCATTTAGGTTATGAAAAAACCCCCAAAACCCCCAAACAAACAAACGTGCACGAATTTGCAAACTGAATGCTCGTTACTGAATAAGGTTGACTGCTTGTTGAATTTTTTTTTAGTGACCAAATTATTAAATTGGCCGGGAAAACTTATATTAACTGACTGATCTGCGAAATTAGTCCCACTACAACACAAAATCTTCTCTAGCGGCGCTGCTGTTAATTATGCTGAGGCTCGGTTAAGGATGACATTTGTAACACGGTTGACGTGATAATAAAAAAAATAATAATAAGTATTTCTAATGCGCAGTTTTTGGTATATAGTAACAACACTCAAGACCCTACAAAAATATGTCAACCATACTACAGGGTAATCTTAACAAAACAAAAAAAGTCAACCTTGGAAAATAAATAACAAGACTGCCGCTAAAGTCTGCTTGAGACGTAAATTAAGACGGTGACAGAATAGCAATAGAAAAATCATTCAGGATTTTAGGGGCCAGTTTGGCGAGCACATATTCCTTAAATAGTCACTGGAGAGTGCTTGGATTGTAAGGGATTTTATATCGGAATTCTGACCTACTTTTTTTTTCTCCCGAATCCATAGCTCAGTAGAGTTGCGAGTTTTAGAGTGAAGGATAAACGTAGGTTCCCTTCCTTACCCTTTCTACGAGGGCGGATTCTCCAGGGGGGGGGGGGGGCACTTCCGGCCCGTGCCTCCCCTTTTGCATTTTGCCTTTTGCATTTTGACCATAGACGATCCGCCATTTTCTCGATTGTGCCCCCCCCCCCTTTTTTTAGAATGAAGACCTTTTTTTTTTGCTTGTCAGGGAATTATGGAGGGAAACTGGACCCCCATAACTCCCCTACTGAGCAAATTTTGAAGGTCTGGCGAAATTGTTTTTTTGTCCCCCCCCCCACTAAGCGACTTTTCGAGAAGCTGGCGAGACCAAAAAAATACGGGTCTACCTTTTGACAAACCTTCATATGTGTGCCCCCTCTTATACTCAATCCTGGATCCGCCCCTGAGTATATATACAGAGAGATTAACGAGATATAACGCATGGTCTTTCGAGTTCAACTTCAGTGCTCATCAGGTTGGCAAGAGCCTTAAATTCACACCGTTGGGTTCTCCCGAAGTCCTCATAAACTCTATATTCAGGAACAATTGACACAAGACTAGGGATATTTCAAGGATGAAAACATAAATGTCACAAGACAACTCTAATATTGCAATGATAACCAGTGACGGGTCTCTGCCCGGTTACATGTCGTGTTTCCGAAGGTTAAAATATCCGAAGGTTCGTTACTCCGACGGTTCGTAATGCCGAAAATGAAATAGGGTTCATAATTCCGAAAATGAAAAGGGGTTCATATTTCCAAAGGTTCGTAATTCCGAAAAAACTTATGTAGGACTCTCCGATATTGCATTTTTGGAATTACGAACTTGCGGAATTATGAACCCTTTTTCATTTTCGTAATTACGAACCCTATTTCATTTTCGGAATTACAAACCTTCGGAGTAGGCCTAATGCATGAAATGTTCAGAATTATGAACCCTATTTCATTTTCGAAATTATGAACCCCCTGTGTGGGAAATTTGTGTTTCGGAATTCCAAACCTTCGGAAATATGAACCTTCGGATAAACGAACCTTCGGAAAAACGAAAAACGGAAAGGTAGGGGGGGGGGGGGGATTGTCAAAAAAAGACTGGGATTTAAGAAAGGGGATGTCGAGGGAGAAATACGTCTTTAATAAACATGATAAATATTTCTTTCATGAGTGACAACAGAAAATGAAAACATAAAAATCATTCCCTTCCTTAATGGATAAACACGAGGTAAACTGTAAACTATTACAGTCATGTTCATTTTCCAGGAGAAAGCCAATCTAATGAAGATGTGGACATTGCCCAAACAGAAATCTAATCAGATTTACTTGGAAAATCCCGAAAACTTCCCCACGCGCCGGCATACCCTGTGTAAATCGATTCTACGTGACCCTACGGTTTGGAGAAAATTAAGGTCATTTGAAAAAGACGGCAATCAAAGTGCTAATCGATAGATGCAAGTCTAGAACATTTTGACAATAGTTATGTGCAAATAGAGGCATCCTTGAAGAGGGAAAAATGGAAGTAGTAGCAGGAAACGGTCACCATTAGCGCAATGTTACGAAACAACAATCATTTTGAATCAGGTTTCTGTCTACAGGTAGCAATTAGATATCCAGACAAAAATGATCTTTTTATTCATATCTCGAATGAGACCATGCAGAGAAAGATGATTGCAAGGTCTTTATAATGACATAATGATAATGAATACATGGTAGAGAGATATGAGAAGTCACCGTGTCTGTTTAATGAAAGAGAATCCCTTTCACTTGATTGCATAGCACGGATACAGGGGTAATTGTGTCTGCTGCTGAATACGGTATAGGTATTATTTTGTAAGTCAGAAGGGAAGTTAATGACCGTATTACATGACAGCAACAACTAGCATTTTGAAACACAACAAAAACAACAACAACAAACTATTGATAGCAAGATATGTGCGATGTACATAATGTCTTTAAACAGTGGCGTATCTATCTTCGCGGGGGGGGGGGGGGGTACCCCTGGCGGCATGCAAAAGACAGAAAGAGAAGATGGAGAAAAGCAAGAAAATGCAATAGAAATACATTTTTTGAGGGTTTAAAATGCGAAACAAAATTTAAAGCTCCCTCGCATATTACGTCTTTTTTCAGGATCTCATAATTTCAGCGCTCCAATAGGATATAATTTACACATTCTTAAAAAAAAAAACCCACAAAAAACCCACAAAAAAAACCCAACCAACCGTATCATTCCTTTTCCTTTATTCCTTATTGCATAAGTTTCAAGGTTCAACATTCGGAAGAAATATTTAACTCTCAGTTGCCCTGCTAAATTCCTCGACTATATTTTGCGCAATTTCATTCCCCCAGGAGCCATCATCCCTAGATACGTCATTGCATTTACATATTGATATGTTTTCCAAACTAAAATAAAAATAATGAAAGGTTGGCAAGCGAAACGATATTTGGAAGAAAAAAAATCCTCCTCCTCTCTATTAACAGCTGCAAACCTTTCCATGCAAAAAGCCGTTAAACAGTCAACATTAATCTTGAACAATGCTCAGAGTGTGCTGAAACCCTTTCTACATGGATGTATATATCTTTCTATTACAGTTTAATAACCGCCCTTTGTATATTAGCCTGCAGTGAATTTATTTCGCATGGTCGATTCATTCATGGTTCTCTTAGTACTTAGCGTAATGGGTTCTTGCTACTAGCATATCTAAAGGGAGAATCTATAAGTAGCATGTACGGTCCAATAATTTATACAGGAATTCTCTTTTCTCCTTCTTTTTCATAGAATTTGGCAAGATAGAAACAAACATAAGATCAATTCTTGTGGATCGTTGAAACGCCCTCCATATCCTTACCAGAGTAATAAATCATCATCGTCCCAGCAATGCTGAAGGGGGCGGGGAGGAGTAGAGTAGAGTAGAGTAGAGTCAGAGTTGAGATTCTTCTTCCCACCGTTCTTTGTTCATAAAAGAAGATTTTCGTTTTCAAAAGTGTTCGTTGTAGAATGATGTTACATTGTATACATTGTAACCCGTTACTAGTATTATTCTGTCAAGAATCAATAGATATGTACTGTCTTTGTCAGTTAATATTACTTGATATAGTATAACTCAAGGCGTGCATTATTGCGTCAATATTGATTTATTTTGGTTTGTTTGATATTTACTTACAAAAAAAACCTACTTGCACCCTTTTTTCCCAGTTAGATGAAGGTTAGGCGTATGACGCTTCTGAGCAGACAGCAAAACACGGCCTGCGTCATTAAAAACAAATATTTATATTCTAAAATGATGACGAAGACGGAAAAAGAAAGGAAGGCACAATCTTCTTACAAAGCGTGTGCTGACAGCTAGGAGGGCCTTTGTCAGAGAGTTAACGCACCCCCACTCTCTCTCTCCCTCTCTTTTTCTCAACCACTTTCTGTCTCCCCTTCCCCTTCTTTTCTCCCTCCCCCTCTCTTTCTCACTGTCTGTCTCCTCTCACCATCTTTTTCTACCCTCCCTTCTATCTCTCAATCTCTCTGCATGCCTCCCCTTCTCACCTCTCATTTCTTCCTCTCCCAGCTCTCTCCCCCTCCCCCTCTCTTTCTTTATCCTTCCTTCTCAGTCTCTCTGTAACACACATATACACACACGCGCACACACACACCCACCCCAAGCACACACACACACACACACCCACACACACTCAGTCTTGTATTGCTTTACTTCCGAGGACAAGTATTGTTCCTTTATTGTTCCTCCGTCCTCGGACAGTCGACGGAATAAGGCACAAATTCATTGTTCGACGTTCGAGGACTACTGTCCGGCTTCCGAGAACCATTGTTCTCATGATTTTTTTTTTGTTCTCTGTCCGAAAATGTCCTCGGACATACGGCTAAACACGCCCACACCCAACACACGCACTCACACACGCACATACGCAACACACACGCACACAATACACACCCACACACACACCCACACACACACGCACACTCATTCCGCTTACTCAATATTTTCTGTCACTTTTTCTTCTGTTAAACCATCGTTTCTTTTATCTGTACCTCCTATCTGTCACCGATGCATTTTTCTTTCGTTTTATTAATTTCCCACCAATTCCAATACCGACGTAAATATATAGGGCAGAGCGGGGTGAACTGGGACGTGGGAGAACTGGGGCACCACCCCTAACTCAAAAAATAATTAACCTTTTTTAAATTAGTCTGAATCTTACGAAAGGTCTTAACTATCACTGTTTACAAATACATCCACAGTTATACTTCGATTTTGCTTGTAGGTTTAATTCTCATTTCTTGTTTGACCACTGTTTTTTATTTTTCATCATTCATTGTCAAATATACCACTTGGCTATAGTGAACACCCCGCATACAGCATATAAGTCTCATATGACCCTGTAATTTGCTATATTATTTTTAGCGATAAATACCGACACTAATATTTTGCAGGCATTTGTTTTTTTTTTTTTTTTACTATCGGGGTGAGCTGGGACATCTTGTCCCAGTTCACCCCGTTTACTTTTTGTGTGTGTAAGGAAAATTAGCATTTATCAGTCATAATCTATAGAAATACTACATGAAAATATCTTTGGGTCAACATCAAAATCGTAAAAATTCATATCGGTCAATTCCTTTTGCAGTTCATTCATACTACTTCAGACAAACCTTTGTGTAACACAAAAAAATGTAAAAGTATTATGAACAACTATTTATTTTTTACCAAAAACCGTCGAAGTATAGTTTAAAATTTACAAAACGCTCATAATTTTTATCCAATATTTTTAAATCGGCATGAATCTTTAAGTCAACTTTAGAAGTGACTTTCATGCAAGGTGATATATTACCTTTAACATTCCCATCACTTATTTTAGACAAGCTGCAGAAAAAAGGGTGATTTTAGAATTTTCAAGACTTTGTCCCATTTCTCCCCGACTGTCCCACTTCACCCCTACTACTGTCCTAGTTCACCTCCATTGTGTCCCACTTCACCCCGTTCAAGTACCTCATTTTTAATGACTATTTGCATAAGAACTAAAAATATAGGGATTGTGTCAAATACCTTGTTTGTCGGCTACTATTGATACTATTTACCATGTAAAAATGGAGAGCCTACAATGATTATTTTAGCAACGGTAAAATACAATTAGAATTGACAGACGAGCTAAGAATTGATGATTGGATTAATGAGAGAGAGAGAAAGAAAGAGAGGGAGAGAGAAAGAAAGAGAGAGAGAGAGGGGGTGGGGGGGGGGGGGAGTTAACCTGAACACTACTCTAACGCCAGGAGCCGATCTACCATTTTCCCCCCAGCAGCTTCAGATTTGTTCCCCATCAACATGATCAAGTAATTTATCCACAGTCCTGGTCAGCAAAAAATGGAATCTAGCGGGTAATATATTACTCTCTCTGGTACGTCTGAGATCGCAAGAGGGAAGACAATTATTCATAATAAGTCGTAAATTCTCGCGAAGAATAGAAAAAGAAAGACAACCAATCTGGCGAATGTTCTCCAATCAACATTCATGCTGTTCACGGCTGTTACCTCCTAGGGATTTCACCCCGCTGGTTTTCCTGAGCACACTTGGCTTCATGTTACATACCTTAAATAAACAAGGTTCCTCTTTTTCTGGCCCTACTGTTTATTTATGTATTGTAAAGACTCTCCCTGAGACATTTTTTGGTGCCTGTTAGATAGAAAATGGAATTGAATATTTAAAGGGAATTAAGGAACAAATGCACTCATGCTGTTGATATGTATTTTTCAACGTTTATTATCAAATCGAGAGTCAGATGCTTTATTTCATTCTGTGAAAGTAAAGTATATTGTGATGTTTTTCCGTTTATTCTAAGAGCTGTCTTTAGAGGCCCACAGCATCCAATTAAAGTGCAATGTCTTATACGAAACTTATTTTATTCTTTTCTAAAATGTTGTCTATTGTGTTATTTGAATTGTTTTCTTTTACGTAATTTGTTTAAAAAGACAAATTTTGTGACTTTCGATTTGTATTTGGACTGTTTTCTAGGCTATTTTATTGATAAATCGAAATGAATGAAAATAATGATAAATGAAGTGTTCATTAAGGAGGAACTTGTCTCTCTAATGGAGAATATCCATTGTTCTCTAATATTGCTTCAAAACGTCTCTGAAGACTGAACGACGTTTTGCTGTTCATCTCTAAAAAAAACACCGATTGTCTCTCCAAATGCTGCGTGGACATGCCCTAAGAGTAAATGAGTGAATACTATGAACGTCTGTATGGACGCACTCTAAGAGGTCATGCACGAATATTAAATAAGATATATAAATATCTGTATGGACGAGCGTCTGTATGGAAGCATTCTAAGAGTCAATGTACGAATATTGAATGAAAAAGTCGAATCTCTGCGTTGACGTTCTGTAAGAGTCAGTGCACGAATATTAGATAAGAATAGTTTAGTGAGGTAGGTCGACTTTATCGCTTACCTGACACCTAATTCTTTCCTTCTAACTTGATTTGAAATCTAAGAAAGAAGAGAGTACGGGATCTGACATTTCTTTAAGTCATGACTTTGAGTAGAAACATGATTTGGTAACTCAATCATCCTTACGTGAATGTGTTTGTGACACGAGCCATTTTGTTTCCAGGGCATTCCAGGCCATTTCAGATTCTACTATAGAGCACTTAAAGGTGAAAAATCTCCAAAAGTTATGTTGTATTGATTTGAAAATTCTGATCAAGTCTATTGAATACTCAACTGATCGATATAAAATAGAAGAAACAGAGTAGTTAGCTCGAGGGAAGATCCCTCGAGCTAACTACTCTGTTTCTTCTATTTTATATCGATCAGTTGAGTATTCAATAGACTTGATCAGAATTTTCAAATCAGTACATGTGAACCAAATATTTAATACCGTTCATTCTTCGCAACCCCGAACAAGATATTGATCAACTAAACGATATTTTCAGGTTGCATTCACTTTGAACTATAACTGTCGAGTACAGGATGACGATCTGCTTGTAGCAGAAGATTGTTACGTCATTAGCGGTGCTTAGATGGGATTTTGGATTTGGCCGCTTGGGGGCGTAATGAATTTTGTGTGCTGCTAATTCTCACGTCATGGGAAAGTTTGTTACCCAGTGTTGCCTATTAATTTGTTTAATTTGTGATACAAGCCCAATGATGTAAGTAGAAATTACTATGTTATCTTGAAATTTATTAGTTGTATTGTCTTTGTAGCCAGATAGCATGATGAAATATGAAGTGCATGTGACTAAAATTACGAGACAAAGTAATGACATAATTGAGTTGTTCACGTGGAAGATTGCACACGTGTACAACGTATGTTACGTAAGTTAAGGTGCACAGTCGTGCGTGATAATGTAAAGAGACATGAATGAGGCCTTTGGGCACTCGATTAATACATTAACAGATAAGTAATAATAGAATGTTATTGTGCAAGATGCATAATTATTAGAGGCATGTATAACATGTAGTTTATTTGGGCAATTATGAAAGTTTATGTATTACAGAAAGGTGAAATTAGTGCACATAGTGCATGACCTAGGATTACTGATATGACCTTTAGGGATGTCAAAGTCACTGATAGTCATTGTTGCGTGTATTTAGGCAGATTTATAGTGAAGAAAGCATTCTTCTGTTTGTTTTTGTTTGGTGTAATGACAGATGACATAGGAATTGCAGGGTGTATTTATTTATGCTATTTTCATGTCAGTTTATGCAATCATGATTATTTATTATTGTTTGTTCTGTATTAAATTGCAGATTGAACCTTGCTTTCTTGCATGTATGATTGCAACCAGTGGTGCATGGTCTCTTTTCTTGGGTGTCACGCTTATCACACGCCACAATAACCACAACCGGATAAATCGTTAAATGCAGTCTAAAATAACTGATATCAATCTATGTACTGTCGAAAATATGTCTCTGCTATTGACTTAGTTGTATTGTTTTCACAATTTTTGTTGTTGTTGATGTTTGAATGTAAATAAAAACCTCAATCGAGGCAAAAGAAAAAAAAAAACCACTCAACCACTTAACCATAACAACTCAATATAATTCATATTTTTCAATGAAATTAATAGGGTATTAATATTGATTACAATTCATTTCATAAACAATAAGAAGCATGAAGATTTTCCCAAAATCACGTTCAAATACATAGAAAGTTGGCATCGAGTGGCTTGGTATATTTTTTTTTTGATGTTCTTATTTGATTTGAGTCCCATAACCTATGGCCAATATTATGAGTGCGTTATATGTTATTTTCATAGGTTATTATTCATCTTCAACAATTACTTGTTGCATACTCATTATGAAACCCTTGTGTTTGTCAGTGCATACGTGCTACATTGAATGTTATCATAACAGAACAATACGAGACAGTGTAAGTACCACAAAAAATGAGAGACAAAGGTAAGCAGGGACCGCGGAACCGGGGGGGGGGGGGCTGGGGTATAGCCCCCCCCCCACTTTTTTTCAGTAAACACGTGCAAACATATGGCAGTGCAAAAATGTGGTTATACACGCAGCCCCCCCCCCCCCCATTAAGCCCCTCCACTTTCCAAGACGTTCCGCGGTCCCTGGTAAGAGAAATAAATAAAGAGAGAGACAGACAGACAGACGGAGAGACAGAGAAAGAGAGACAGAAGCAGAGGGGTAGTTAGGATTTTCAAATTCGAATCAACAACCAAGGTGTTTTTCAAATTGCTCTTTATCAATAACGTGAACGAGTGCGAGTTAAGTGGGTCTCTTTGGTTACAAAGTCGTTCTTCATTCCTCGATTTTTTATAACGCATGTGCGTAAAACGGATAGGGTATTACTGATTACTAGGGGATTAAATTGGTTTAAACATGCCATGCGATTTAGCTTAGTCCCTCAATTCTTTCATGAAGTCCTGCAATCGAAGTTGTCGGATGAACAAAAATGGGACGCATCAAAATATCGGTTACGCTTGACATAAGGAAAGAGAGAATGTTCGTGTTGATTTTGAAGGTTGTTTTACAATTGAAGAGAAAGGAATATTGCGTAGACAATGCATTTTCACGCGAGTCGGGTAATATTTTAAACGAGAGATTTTTGAATAAAATCACTTTACAGTTTCACTGCAAATAACTCATTTCTTTTAAGTACATGTATATTTTCTGTATATATTATATATATATATATATATATAGGGTACATTAGGTCGACACCTAACAATGCGGTTTATTCCGTCATAATAGCGACCCCTACATTAGGTAGACAGTTGGTGTCATTAGGTCGACAGTTGTCTATAGAAATGAGACAAAAACTGTCCTCCTAATGTACCCATTAGGGGTATGTATATATATATATATATATATATATATATATATATATATACGCGTTATTTGGAGAAAGATGAGGACTGGCAATTGTGTAACCTTTCCATTTGCATATATTGCATGAGCGATACCTATTATCACATTACACAGTCAATCCGACCACAATGTATGCTAACAGACAAAGTGATTTCGTAATGTCGTTACAAATGGATGTGATACCGATAAATAATTATCCGTGAGCTAAATACCAACTTAGCATCCAGTCTCAAGAAAACATGCACGTAGTTTATAGGCAAAATTAATTTTGTTATATCGTTAAAAAAAATATTTAATGATTGTACGTCAGCAATCACCCATGCTACCATATGTCTTTTTTCAACACGTTAGTAAGAAGATTATTCCATGCAAGCAAAACAATGAGTTTTAAAGAAGTGACGTAAAAGAAGAATTATGATATAAAGGGTGTCCATGGAAACGTTCATCATACAGTGAAATTGGTATCAATTCATTCATTGATTCAATAGTTTGGACCGCAATTTTCAATCATAAAGATAATTACACATGCTTAAATCAAATTTGTTTTGTAGTTCTGATAATGCCTAAGGGTTGTCATTCGGGTTTTTACCTTTACATTCTCCTTTACATTCTTGTAGTTTGATGTTTAGCATACATGTATACGACAACTTTGCAAGTGGTTTTCGTAAAAATTTGGGTGGGCAAATTGTTGGGATCGGTTTGGTCAAGTATTGAGGAGGAGGGGCGGCTTTACGACCCCTGATAGGGTCCAGGTTTCCCTTATACTGTTAACCCTTTCAGGACAGGAATTATTTAAGGGCTAAATTAATCACAATTTGTTCTTCAAATTGGCAACAATAATATTTTTTGTGCTACATGGTTCTAATAAGGTGTAATGTCTTTGAAAACAATATACATGGTCACAAACTTTGTCGGAAAGTTGAAAAAATAGCCAATTCTTATAACAAAAACAATGATTGTGAACGTCTCAATTTGTTGCTTATTTTAAAGCTTATTTTTTTTTTAATTCCTGGCATTAAACGCAATATGGTCATGCAACGAAAATGGACAAGGTGTGTGCTTAAATGTTTGCTCTTGCTCATGCTCATGCATCTGGTATATATTTTAGAGCTCTGAATCAAAAGTTATTGAGCCAAACCACAAAATGTGGACAATAATGTGGTCAGTTGTCCGACAGATGTGACTCAGTCTTATTGGAGAAAATGAAGACTCTCTTAGCATTCAATACAGAGTTATAAAGACGCGAACATGGATATCCGTAGAGGGCTCATTATTATCAAATCCATAATGACGCTCTTATTCCATCGGATCCCAATTTTATATACCTGGGTTGAGAGAGGTAAAAAAGCGTTTGAACCAGTCGACTACGACTTCTTTAAGCATTATTGTACACTTAAATTGTATTTGTGTTTTATGGTTGAAAATTTGTTAATTGAATTTAACCTTTGCTATGATTATATGCTGTTTAATTATATTATCCATTCAATTCTACACAATAAAAATTTTCAACAACATGGTGGTAGATGTCAGTGGTTGATGGCTGTGTCTTGCTGTCTCGCAAACATAATTTTGTTCTTTAGAAGGTTAAAATAGTTCGAACGTTGCCTGTTTGAGAGAAAATGATATTCTTCCGACTATGAGCAAATGTCTTTTATATCTTCATATGGCATGTATGGAACTAGGCAAATCTAAAAACATTGCATCTTAAGTATTAAAGAGATGATTTATGAAAGGAAACAAGGAATATAGGGAAGTTGGATTATGAAAATGATTGACGTAAAAAAGGTATAGCAAGGATTGTGTGCCTTAATTAAGATGAAATATGAAGAAAGCTCTCGATATTCATTTGAAAAATTAGTTGTGATTTCCTATGAACATATCAACTTGATGGAATATATTGAAATTAATCCGAACATCCTAACATACCTAGTAAGGAATGTCCACTCATATTTTGCGTGACATTTTCTAACCAGTCGGAGGGATTTGTGTCTTATCTTTGCGGTAGTGAGCCGAAAGATCACATTCTTCATACTGCTTTCATGTAGCCCTTTCATTGACCCGTGAAGCTTAAAATCACCTAGAATCTAATGAATTAAGCTGAGAAAGTGAATGATTGAGTCATTATGATTATTTTTCTAATATTACATTAACATGGTATGATTTTCCAATGAAATGAAATAAAACGAAATCATAAATTTACATCCAAGAACTATGATCCTCATTTTCAAAAGAAAATCAGTGTCGATAAAATTATGGTGATTGATGGGTACAAAATGGATCATCAGCTTTCTGAGGTCCAGCTTAGACTTTAACAATCTCAAAGAAAAGTTCCTACATGCAGTTATCTTGAACGTGATATGAGGTACGGGCGTCTTCATGTTTATGTTATTCACGTGTTTATATTTACATATTTTGTTATTTGAAATGTATATCAGTAGTTACTATCTTTTTTCCCTCTTTTTTCTTGTTGAAACTGATTATTATGTCAATAATATATTATGTCAATGATGTTTAATATAGTCTTTCACTCATTCATTTACACCACACCACCTCTCGCACCTAATAACAAAACAATATCTCGAACAGCGAAAATCCAAGAAAACCAGGCAAAGTTTACTGTGCTCTATCGATGATTTTATAGCTCCCATCACACCAACTGCATCTCAAAAGTGGAAAAAAAATCCTATATAAGGAATACATTAATACTCACAACATAGCATATTTCAGTTTCAGTTCATTTTATATATTTCACATTTTACAGTGTTTTCACAATATAGATGGTACAAACAATATAGATAATACAAACAAGATAAATGGTACAAACTATAACGTCAAATCTATTGTCAGAGAAAATAAATGAAGGTGAGTATCTGATACTGTATCTCATATCTATATGTCTACATGCAGTATTAATGAAAAGACGAGGCTATTCATAACAACATAATAATCGTTCTCGGGTAGGTGGCACTACACCTTCCAATACCGATAGCGCTTGCCTTTTTCACATACTGTAAGAGATATATTTTTCGATACAATGTTCGAAATACTATCAATTCTAAGGGGAAGGGGACATTTTTATTTCAACTTGGCTCTGCGTCACACGTTAAAAAACATTTTTCACAAATTAATTTTCAAGTGCTTTCTGAGCACTCAGCCCTCATTGAAATGCATTCCTTCGCGAAAGGAGGGGGCTGAAAGGGGTATTCTATTGAAACCACTAATGATCACCGCCCTAAATATCGATCAAAATGGACGTGTGAATGCTATAAGAGATGTGTGAAACTCATACGCAATCAATAGAAGAGCAAGTTCTTTTGTAATCGTATCTCTAGGCTTTCAGGAAGAAAACGTGTACTCAATTTCTTTCGAATTTTCAGAGAAAATCATTAATTAGAACATGGTTTTCATTTAATTCACCAAGTGAAAGGGCAGGGACATGTGCCTGATTTTTTTGACGCATTATTGAAGGAAATAATTGGAAATGGTTTAATATAATTCACGGAACATTAATTTGGAAAGAGGATTATAGTATTGGGATCTAACCCGTAACTAATTTCAGTTACGCACTGACAACTTGTTATTATCATGCCTATTATATACTTGCTCTTGCCCGCGCGCAGGCACACACACACCCACATACGCACCCCCACACACACGCGCACGCACACATACTCACGCAGGTATACTTATGTGTCTTTCCCTTTGTTCTCTCTATTGTTCAAATAGCCACACAAGCAGCAAAAAAACGCCACACAAGCCTGACGGAATAAAGGCATCTATTGTGTTTGACTGTCCAATTAGTCACACAAGTATACCTCTGTTGGTACACCCGCACGCACACACAACACACAGAACACCCACACTCACCCACACCCACACTTTCCCACCACACACGCACTCTCCTCCCACACGCTCACTTCACCCAGATGTTACTCATGCAGTTGTCCATGCCTGTTACTACATGTTATTGCAGGGATCTATCTCATATCATAATTTAGTTTGACAGATTTTCTCCGAATTTTGATTCGTGCTTTCATCCAACTTTTAAACTACTTCAGCTTTCTTCAAAATGATACATCTATCATTTCACATGAGGTAAAAACATTAAGAACATATAAGAGTTGGTTACTGAATGAACCACAATATTTCTATTCGAATTAACGCTGTTGTGGAATGTAAATAGAGTTCTGCTCTCTCATTCACTTCTAATGAATCTAACACATCGGGGAGATTACTGACCATTTATATTTTAGTTTTGATTTGTCCTTTCAGAAATTATACTTTATAATCATGTGCAGACATGTGCATGCAGACAATCAGTAGAATGGGAATCTATAGTGGATATGTTTTCACAGGATATGTTATAACGGGTACAATCATGATGGGTGTTCCATCCTCCCTTTCTGCTGATGTCTGTTGGATGAAAGCACGTATTAAAATGCCCTCTTCATCTTGCTTAAGCGATGTTCAACATACGATGATTATGTAATTTCTAGCTTGTGAAAAAGTTCCTCTCTTTTCTCCAAGCGTTGGAAGTTCTGACAAATCACACTTTGGTCGAGTCAATCATTAAAGGGCAGTAATAGGCCAAATCGTGATGACCTGCAAGTCACCCCATTCCCACTTCTGATTCACGCAATCAATTACTTAGACCACTCCGAATTCAGCCATCTACATTTATATAATTTATAAGATAGGAGTACGTATGCGAAAGAGCTTTCCAAACGCATTTCTCTTGCTTGTTTACCTCATCAACACGTAACCTATTTCGAGTTTCCTACATACGTATCGTCGGAACCTCGCCGCGTCGTCGTGTGGTTTACTTGCCTCATGATTTTTCAAAATACATTGCACCATTAATTCACGGTTTATTTTTGATCATGTTGAAGCAAGTTGTACCTTGGAAAGAGCCTATTTATACCCGATGGCATCAGTAATTGATGACACTCTCTCCTTGTTTGGTCACAGTGGCGTTCATGATTTAAGTATCTAAATGACTTGCTCCCGCCTTCATTTTAAAACTTTTATACTTTAAACATTATTCACTCCTACCCTATACTCGCAATTCCTCCAATTTTCATCTAGACAACCCAAAGTTACTGATTGCCCATAGATCAATAAAATCAATAAGATCAATAAGACACCATGGTCCAATCATATCTGATTGATACACGACTGTAAAAACCCAATTACACACCTATGGAATTCTCTCCCAGAATTCATTAAATCCTGTTGTCCCCTTTACTCATTTAAAGCCAAAGGTAAAACGATGTTACTATCTGAATATACAAGGTAAAATTTCTGTGTCAACTGTTCAGTCCTTTTCACAATGTCGTCCTTATATCATTTTAATCATTACCGATATCATCATCATAATCATCACCGTTATCATCATCATCATCATCATCAACAGCATCATCATTATGCATTTAACTTTGGATTTCAATTATTTATCCATTCTGCTTATTTAAACATGTTTTAGCTATTTCATAATATTTGCTTGGGGCTGCCATATTCTCAAGTAGATTGGTTATAACGGCAGTCCTTCTTCCGCAAATGATTTTATATTTGATGAATTACAATAATTTGACAATTTATCATTTCGTGTTTGTTTTTGAAAAATGATTGTTACATATATTTGCTTATTTATGATTCATTGTCAAAAAGTACTTTTGTAATTTATTTTATATATGTTACCGAAAAATGTTGTACTTGTAATGAATGCAGAAGAAAATAATTCATAATTCATAATTATGTTTAGATGGGGAAGGGGAAGCGAATGTATATATATATACAGTATATAAGGAGGGTGAGATTGAAAGATACATTGAGAGTGTGAGAGGGAGAGAGAGAGAGAGGGGGGGGGGGGGGGACATCCAATGTCTAGAAATGAACTTCATTTGCTAAAAATTGAAAGGCATGCACTTCTTGCCCATCTGCCAATAATTGTATGAATCTGCACAAATATGGAATCCCTAGTCCATATACCTAAGAACTTTACGATGTGTTATGGACAAACCGGAACACCAGTGGGAAAATTTTTCTATATAAAAAAGAACACACTTTTCTTTTTGATAAATCCGTCTGAATGTTGGTACAACATTTTGGTGGGAATCTAATTTAATATCCCTTTTTTGTTGTTGTTGCTTGATTGTTTTTGTTGAAGATATGAAAGAGGTTATGTAGTATGTTATAATCTTCATTAATTTCTTTAACTGATATTTATTAAAAGACTTTAATAATTAGCACTTTTCTTCATATTTCGGAGGCTTTTGTATAGATGCAAAATTTAGGCAATAGCTTTTATCAAACCTAGGGTTAAACTCTTAATCTTTGAATGATCTGCGTCTAATATCTTGGGAATTATAAAAATACTTTAAATGCCAATTCTTTGATCTTTGTAGAAAATAAATGTCGGACAATTTATTTCTCATTTTTAGAAAGTTAGAGACATGCAATAAAGGAGTGCAACTGTCCCATGTGAAGTAGCAGTTTTCTGGTCTCAACTCTTATTCCGAGGTAATAATATCATTGCAGGGCCCTCAGGGAGAACAATTTATAATACTGATGAGGCTACCGTAGGTAAACAAGACATATTATTATTATTATTATTATTATTATTATTATTATTATTATTATTATTATCATTATTATTATCATTATTATTATTAATATTATTATTATTATCATTATTTATTATCATTATTATTATCATTATTATTAATATTATTATTATTATTATTATTATCATTCATGCTTAAATGTTGCGACATTCAAAGAAAAAAGAGGGGGAAAAAACCCTCCACGGAAATAAATAATCTCTAAACGGTGTATTCAGGTCGCCTCGAGCAGGATAATTGGTCACTTAAGTTATTGGAATGCTCTTAACAAATATGGAATATGTACACAGCGTGAGGACATTGTCGGTACATCAAGTTCGCTATTAACTCAATATTGCATTTCGGCTAAGTAATAAGCGGCGCGTGTGTGCTCCATTTAAGCAATGTCACATTAAGGGATCATGTATGCTACCTAGTATGCCCTAATCTAATAGCCACCTTTCTAAAGAAAGGTTGAAATGACCGGTTGTATGAGAGCGAGCAGGTGAGACGTGACTCCCGGGGAGGCGCCGCAGTGAATCCCTGCTTGTTCCATGCCGAACACGTATTTAGGCGAATCTCTACCGTTCTTCAAAGAACCGAAGACAATGTGTATGACATCACTAACAGTAGATGACAGCGCCTAACAACCTCATTTGCGCCGTTTCATTTCCCCTAAATCTGGGGTACATCAGATAAAGATTCGGAACTCATACCGACATTGCATGAGGCCACACACGTGTTGTAGGGTCATTAATGAAAATCCAATGCCCGAAATAGAATCCTGTCCTTTACCGATGATGTTGTTATTCTCTTCACGATGCGGTCTTTTACTAGGTCTATTATTTAATGAAAAACACTCGATTAGTCCCATCTCCCGATCTTTCTTAGATTAAAGCATTATTCTCACTTCTTCTCTCCCCTCTTCCTCTTGCTGTCTCTCTCTTCTGCATCCTCTCCATCCCCCTTCTTCCCATTATCTGTAATTCCCTGTCTCTTTTTTTTCTCTATCGCTTATTTGACGACGTGACCAAAAGCAGGTGCCACATGGCGGTTTCCTTTCAGCTTTTTTAGGTGCTGTTCGCCACATTAAATAGCTACATTAAGGTGATTTGGCGCCAATAAAATGATGTATGTCAGATTCAGATAGATAACATCAAGGCTCGTTCATTAAGAATTTATGAGAATTAGATCGCATAAGGCCTATCTAGACCATGGAGACAGAATCGGAGCAGCTGAGAAATCTAGAGCGCTTCAAGAAACTTGGTTGCATCATACTAATACCATTTGCTGTTTCTTGTGTCTCCCTCTGTCCTCGTTGTGTAAATTTCCGTTCTGATGACATTCCTTTGCAACTCAAGAAAGACTCTTTACATCGCTCCAGGGGTCTTTCAGGTTATGAGCAACACTTGCGTCCAATTATGTTGACCTTTTTTTTTATTATATTAAAAAAAACCCCCAATACTTACTTTAAATATACTGTCATTTACCAGCTAAACATCAGGGTTAAAAAAACCCCTCTTTTATGCCATTGATATGTTTTTCACGAAGACGTTGTTGTGAAGCTGCGTTATAAAGTGGTCGATGTTACTTTGTTCCATTTATCGTAGGTCATATGTAACTTATCCTACTCGAGGGGGAGTGATAGGAAAAGGTGCACGCATATTTTATCGTTTATTATTAGGCTCAGACATAATGTAGGCATGAAAATTGTTAAATCTTGAACCATGTTCGGAATGAGGTCGACTGAGAGAGACACTCAAACCTGGATATGATTACATTCTTCCCGACTTTTTTCACTCCCACCCCTCTCCTTATGAAATAATCAAGTACTTTAAGATTGAAGTATTGATCACTGTTTGCAATACTCGTCAGTAAATGATGCTGTTTATTGCCACGAAAATTGTACACACACCAGTTAGAGCAACGACAAAAACCAAATTACATCAAAAGTCACTTCAACTTTGTCAAGCACGGGTTGTTAAGAGCCCATGGTTTTAATTTGCCACTGTATTTTTCGTTTCATCTTGACCTCATTCGTGATTACAGACCGATAATTATAATTATGACAGAGTGCTTGCAACAAGGGTGTAAATTTGAGTCAGGGGACCTATCTGATGAATGATAAATAACTTTTCAATTTCAATATCCATCGATCAGTGTAACATTCGTATCAAATAATAATACTCGTCAGGGAACCATGACGATAGTCTCTAAAAATTAATGGGTAATGAAATTTTGTGTCTTAGGAGAGTGACAAATTTCTGTGAACAATTCCTCAATTTTTTTACATTCGTCTTCCTATAAGACGGCAACAGTTATGAGTTCCAAGGGACTAATTAACCAAGATTTCAATTCAAATGCGATATTGCCTAGCAACAACTCACTTTTGTCTTTCAGACTTTTGACTTTCACATACAATAGTAATTAATTTCGTTTTCACGTATTACACCTGGATGTCTTCTGGCAATTTGTCAACAGCGTTTTCTTCCAGAGGGTATAGTTCATTAAAGTAACCTAACATGGATTTCTGGGTCAGGGTAAGAATTTAAAAATGAAACTACAATCGAATATTGTGTTGATTACTCAAAAACTGGCAGAATGTCAATTTTACTTAAATAACATTTAGATTTCTTTTTAAGGAAAGGACATAAAAACAAGGAGAAAGACAATGGCTTTAATATGTTCATGTTCTACTTTGGAAAAAATTAAAAAAAATAGTTTAGAGAAAGGACTGATTCATCCCCTAGACATGAAATAACATGATACATACATTTTTGACCAATTAAGGTTAGATCTACACTGTATAAACTATAAACGATTATTGACAGAGTATAGAATTAAACAACTTGCGGAGGTATTCCCCAGGAAACAATACATTAAAAAAGGAACTAACACCGAAACATTATAGTCTACAACACTGTCATGTTTTTAAGCCAAAATTGCATTTGTTTTAATTTACTGGAATTGTGGGAAATTCTTTGTAAATATATATTTAGTATCATATACAATAATATTGATGGACACGGTGTCCCTCTTTTTCCCCTTTTCCACAGTAACATACTGCCGTAATGTCTCACTATCACTGCGTATAATGTAATAAGTGTTTAATATGTGCCGTGATCATAAAACATGATGCAATAAGTGTTTACTTGTAACCAGGGCAATGTGGTCTTCAAGACAAAGGAAACTGGAGCCATCTCCATCGATCATGGTCATATAAAATACTAGAAAGACAGGGGGGGGGGGGGGGGGGGGGGGGGGTGGATGTGAAAATAAGGAGGGAATGTCCCACGGGATGTGTGTCCTAGATAATAACGAGGGGGCTTACCGGGAACCATAGTCTTAATTGTGCCGCTAGAGGGCTCAAATGCTTTTTATTTAAGCTCCTCAGGATTGCATGCAAAATTGGTGCGCTTCAAAAATTGTAAGTTTTTTTTCTTTTTTTGTGTTGTTGTAAGAAACACATTCACACACGTATTAATATGTCTCAAACTAAATGTCTCAAACTAAAGGCAAACCGCAGAGACAATGTTCTAGGACCTAAGGCTATAAATGAAATGAAGTAGCTAAAGTAGCTTAATTCAGTACCAGTAGATAAAAATACCATTGCTTGCTCAAGTTTTGAAGGAAATTCCTTACAATTCCAACGTTTCTTAGGGGCAGGACCAAAAATATACACATTATTCCAGAGTAATTCTTAAGAGAATTATAATGGTAGTATCGATTAAAATGTTCACATATTAATCTTGAAACATGTATGCGTCGCTAGAGGGGTGGTTGGGGGGGGGGGGGGGGGGGGGGGGGGTGTCACACGTACCCTCTGCTCAAAATTGCTGTCGGCATAGGCGCTACCTCTGTCGGCAAAAAAAAAGGAGGGGAAAAAGGAGAGGGAAGAGGAAACAGGAAAGATAAAGGAGAAAAGAGAAAGGTGAAGGAAAAAAGAAAAGAAAAGAAAGGAAAAGCAAAGGCAACAAAAACAGAAAGAAAAGAAGAACGGGGAAAAAAACTTGCCAATTTTTTGGCTCGCTCGCTTCGCACAGACAAACACGTAACAGTTAATATTCGGGCAAATTAAAGGCGTCCCGCTTCGGCAATTGGCAATAGCCTTTATCCCCCAAAAGGAACTTTAAAAATAAAACAGCAAGAATTTATACGTAGCATTGATTACAGTTGGCACTATACATTTCAAGAAGGAAAGTCGGTTAAACAATTTTAAGTATCGACTATACGCTAAAAATCGATAACGTTCGATCATCTTTATTCTTCTCTTGTTTTTGTCATTTGATAGGAATTTTTTTTAAAGTGGATCTTTTTGTTTCTTCAGTGCATTCCTTGTAAGAAGAGGGAAAGAAAATGACTTAATTACTTCTCAGCTAATGTGAATTTGAACCGGTCAACTAGCTCCCCAGTGAGGGGGGAACTGTGAATGCCTATTCAGCCGATTTAGATTAAAAGGGATATTCAATTTCACGAGGGTCGACGCCGGACGCTTGACCATTCTGTCAAGCTGGCGTCGAGAGCTCTTGCACTCTGCCAGATCAACGAGAATCTTATCAATTCTCAGAAAACAACAAGATTAAGCTCCAAGGTGAACATGTAGCCTGAGTGATATTAATGAATTTTCATTGGCTTAATTCGAAAGAGAGGGTATTCGATAGAAAGGGTATTTCGAAAGAAAGGGTGTTTGATATTATTTCCCATGCATGCAATTCTCATTCTTACATTGTTTTATAACAGAGTATAAACATGACCTGAATCACTCGTGCCCTTTAGATGTCTTCATGTGTAGTATGATATAACAAGATTTATTTCCACGATAAGCAATGTTTTCTTATAGAAACACCCACCCGCACCCACACACACGCACGTACACAAAAAAGAAATCCACGCCTTCTATATCTTCAGGAAACACGAGTAGTCACGAGGAAAATCAAAAAGGGACCGGGTGGGTGTATCGATTTTGTAGCAATTTTGAAAGACTGGATGCTGAGAAATGAAACTGATTAAAATCAATGCCATAGATTATTGAAACCACAATCCAAAGCCGTGTTCTGAATGTAGTTTGTGTCATGTTGTACCTAATAAAATGTGTCCACATCAGCAGTGTCCAGTACTGCTTAATAACACTTACATAGCTATACAGTTTACACAAAGTAGCCCTATCCTTGCTTCCATAAGCTCTAATTTCTACTGATAATTTCAGCTAAATGGTATCCGCCATCTACAATGTTTCAAATAATAGACCTGTTTACTAATTTTAGGCATGCTTCTTATACAAAAGTTTCTCTACTGACGATTCAAAATCGTGCCAGAGGCTTTCCCGACATAGCAGCAACCAATGTATGCAAAATGGTTCCTTCCATAGCACACTGGTAACTAAGGATTCTATAGAGAAACATGCATAAATTGAAAGTACATCACTAAACAGGTCTATTATTCGTTTGAGTAGTGGTCATGCAATTGTAATACAAAAGGAACTGTCTAGAAGTTATAGGGACATTATCGTACACGACAACACTAATAATTGTGTATTTAGGAGGTTTTCGAATGGTAAAAGTGATAACAAATTGATTTAATCTTACTAAAATGAAAATTATATACAGTGAAAAACACTACACATAATTATAAGGGGTATATGAGACTACACACAATCATGTGGCATCAAAATTGTTCCAATGTGTTAATACTTTATCTAGTTATATTTGAAATACGAGAGTACTTCAAGATGAATCGTTTAATGTGACATTGCACCATGCAATGAGTTCTGGGAAAGGTGAAAGAAATGTCCGCTTCTCATTCCTTTTATGACAGTTGGAAAAAATTCATAGCAGAAACGTCCCCTGAAAAGAATTGCTGTTCGAATACCCTCATATTCGAAATATGACTAGAAATAACTGAATTGTTCAGGACGAACATTCATGCCATGTGTATGTACAGTCCCATAGATCCATTTCTGTGTGCAGTGCATGTGTTTTGAAGCGAAATTTGGTCAAATTCATATGATTTTGATGATTCTAAAACCTGCCGTATACACCAACTCTTATGTAGACATGATCAACCTTTCCCAATTGATTTGAGGCAGTTGCTGCATCAATGTAATCACATAACCAGAACTCAACTTTATATCTGATTACCATAAGTCGCCCTTATTCTCTTTATAAGACCCGTCGTTCATCCTGTCTTTATATCTGCCGGTAGAAGGTGAAGTTATTCCTACGAGCGACCACACGTGCTTTATAATGATGAAGACGTGACGCATGGCGTCAGGTGGACAGTTGAAATGAGTTTGTTTACGGAAGTATGATGAAATACCAGAAGCGTGTGGATTGGGATGGCACTCCTGAATGAACTAAGAAAAAACGTATTGTATACGAAACATAAACCCCTCTTTGGTGTTTCATAATTAGTTACGGTTATCTTATGAAATAGGGCCTATGTATTTAAGTGTAGGTTTCAACGTTCAGTGTCATCGATTAAGCGGGTTTCGCATTTTTATAAGATAAATCAAAGTCACGTGATGAGACATGAAAAGCAGGTTTTGTGCGACCGATTTTTCATCTTTTAATGGTACTTTTGGGGTTTTTTAAATGGCTAAACGTTATTACTATCGACGTAGCAGTTATACTAAATTCTCTACTTAAGATATATAAAACTACAAAAACGAAATCATGTAGGCCTACACTCTCTGCTAGAGCAGGATAGACTGGTATTATTTTTTCTACTCATCAAAACAACCCGATATTCGGCTACAAATGACAAAGGTAAAATTTCAGGCATTTTTATGCATAATTTGTGATCAGCTTCTTTTCAATAATTCATATTGTGGGCTCATATAATTTGAATGAACAAACCTAACTACCAGACTTTGTATATACGTGGTACCCCACCTGAAGGTGGACTAAGGCTTTCCCTCAAGAGAGCATGCATCTTATAGATGTTTAGTTCAAATAGTGTCGGGGGGGGGGGGGGGGTCCCACAGAACTTAAGATTCCTCTTTGTGATGCAAAGAATCCAATACGTCTGTATAATTATGGACAAATCCATACGTTAACGACCACATCTAAGATTTTAGTATATCTGATGACCTGTATCAGCTGATAGCCCTGCTAGAGCTTAGATTATAGACAAACATAAGGAAAGGATATCTATTATCTTCATGTCAATTTATGTTCACGATTCCATAATACAATTCCATAATACTTGGTAACATTGGACTTGCCCATACAGTGTATTCATGCATATATTGTTCATGCACGGAATATGTATTACACAAAAACTCTTATAAGAAATGCTTATTTGTACTCTTTGCTCACATTTTCATCTTACCACCGTATAGGCCTACAGTGCATCTTATTTTCACATCTTAACTATTGAACGAAGGTTCGTTGTGTTCAAGCTCCATACTTCTCTTATCGTCATTTATAGAATAGAGCAACTCTGTATATTTCTTACATGACAGACATGGCAGATGTTACACCTCTTGTTAATTTTAACAGCAGAATTTGAACGACCATCGTTGTGTTTATTACATACCCTCGTGCCGTGTGGCGTGATCGCAATGAAATTAGTATCCTTTTTTGTAATAATTCACACAAACTTAACGTCTTTTTCTTTACAAAATGTCTGTTGTGCGTCAAATTAATCAAAATGCATTTTAAACGAATACCAAATTTACACTAAATAATTACTTTGATATATATATATATTAAGTTGACAATAAATTGGAAATATTTAAATTGCATGCGCTTGCAAATTGACAATTATTTCCGATCACTATGCTGTAAGTATTTTGGAAAACAGTTCGGGGGACAGTTCGGGGAACAAGTTATTATTTTCAGTTTCCTTTTCCATTTTTATTTCACAGAAGTTATAAAATCTTTAGCTTTATAATGTGTTTTTTATCTTTGTTCATAAGAGGTGTACTTTTATTTGGTGCAGCCACAAACGTGCATTGACTGGGAAATATGATTAGTGTAGTGGCAATATCCAAACCCTGATATAACCTTTAGAACCTTTGAACTAGAATAAGAATAACACCTCAAGGACATTTAAGCGTACCGCCTTGTTTGTCCTAAGTCTCATCTCTTTATGAAATACACACTTTCATGACCGGTCATTTCTTGAACGACGTTTATGGAAATCACAAAAGACATTCATGGTGATTTGACGCACGGTTTTCTTTTTTCCACTTCAGAAAGATAAGTGCTACAAATTCAAAAGTGAACGTGACTATTCCATTATTACGTCACGTTACGTCCAACATAAGAGCGATCGTGATCGATCCCCTCGATGCGTTCTTAAACGCTATCGTCGTCTGCTTTTTAAATAGATCCAATTTCCTTCTTGTCTCACGTTCCCACCAAAATACGACCTGGAGAGACAAGAGCGTACAAAGTGCACTTGCCTGGTAACAATGCTGTGCTACATCCCTGAACATACCATGTGAAAAACAAGGAACTACAATGTTCTATTCATGAGGTCATATCGCATTTATCGACCTTTAAATGGAGCTCTTTTAGGAAACAGCAGTGATACGAACATCCACCAAGAAAAAAAGAGTTCGTACGTATCTAAATAGCCTCATATGCAGCTATATACCGGCAAATAAGGTTTTCTGTAATTATTAAAAGAATTTTATAAAACATTTTTAAAAGAGCAATACAAAATCTACCTGACAATTTTACCATCTCCAATAATGAAATATAGTTAGGTATACACAGACGGCTCCAAATTGGAAATGGTGTTCACTTTTTTGAAACATGAAATCCTAAGGAAATTTTATACTGAAAACGGTGGCATCGACTGACTTTTGATAAAATGGGCCCAAATTTTATGTTTTAGTGGCCAACCATAGTTTTTATGCATTTTAGAACAAACGTTGTGGCTAAAAACATTCGTTATTTCATTAGTAGCAATGAAATGAAGAATGCTAATGAGACCCCCAAAGACCACAAGGGCACGGCATTTGTTCCAAAAGGGCCCAAAGGATAAGCTACTCACTACAGTCAAGAAAATTGCAATAAACAATTTTATCGAGGTAATAAGAACGAAGTAATTCCTTATTTCGATATCAAATACAATGATACATCGTGGGTATGAGGCTTTGATAGCAAAATATGTCTCAGGTGCCCAAATTCTGATTTTACGGGGCCAAAGGTAACATAAGTGATAAAGGAACATCAAACTACATCGAAATGATATACTTTTCTTTTTGATGATATTTGTGTTCTACTGAAGGTAGGCCTACTTATAAAATAGATCAATACTGCATCAATTTGGAGGCACCTAAAAGGATCTGGAAGTCCTGAATCAATATTTCACAGCCCAATGTGAAATGCATAGAAATTTTAATTTTACTGACTTTAGTATTTAGATATAGTATGTGATGAGCTGAACCCACTGACGACGGGGTAACCTCGTTTGTCATAAGGACCGCTATTCATAATAAGGACCACTTATTCATAAGGACCGCTATCCATAACGCGTGACTAAATGAATAGCGGTCCTTCTAAATAGCGAGCATAGACAAACCATAGACAAATTACCTCGCTATTCATAAGGACCTCCATTCATAAGGACCACTATTCATAAGGAGCGCTATACATAACATGTGTTAAATGAATAGCGGTTTTCTATGAATAGCGGTCCTTATAAATAGCGAGCGGATCCGCTGACGACAGCTGTGGATAATAAGTGACGGACGGCGGGCACCTACACCTTCCATTAAAAGATTTGAGACCCATTTTTCTTGATAATGTCGTAAATATGGGCCCATAAAATGGCCCATCGTTTTGCTTAAATAATCATCGTTAACTTTAACAATAATTCATTCTTAACAGTCCTCATTATAACTGTATTGGAAAGTCCAGCTATCCAGGAGAAATTTGGAATGCCAAAATGTATGTTTGAAAACGTCCTTTCCGGCTGGTGCGAGAGGCTTTGTAGAACAATAATTCAATTTTCTTGTGTATTCCCATACAGCCAAAAGGCTCGTTCACATATGAACGGGCTTACCGCCTAAAAAAACCGCGTGTTTTTTTTTAAAGCGTATTGTGCTTCACACTTATAACACACAGGTACGTGAGTACGTGCATGTAGGACCATTGTTGCATCATGCTACCCCACTTACTATTCATTTAATACACAAAAAACGGGACGGGTTTTTTGAGGCGGTTTGCCATGGTATATGTAAATAATGTTCAGAGGAGGTTGATACATTTCCATTTACACTCATGTTTACTCTTTTGGAGGAGTTCGTTCTAATAATTGGTTATGGTTAAAAGCATATGGTTATATACTATGATGTAAGGTATTTGGACTGGTGAGTAGGCCTACATTTCACCTTGTGCATAATGTGCAGTATAGAATGAGAAACAGACCAATCAGACTTGTAACGAGAAGTGCTGAGGATTTTAAGAACAAAGTTACAGTAATAGCTTTTAGTGAAGTTTATACTTAAGTAAATAAATATTGAGTAGTCATAAAGCCCCATTACGAATTACGCAAAATTCCCAAGTTCCTGTAACACTACAGGAAGAATATACATTAGTGTAATACAGAGTACACTGAATTAGGAAACAAGAAATTGAGATACAGAAACAATACAGAAATAACATTGATACAATGGGAATACATACATGAATAATCGAATGCAGTTTTGAACGAGTGTGTTTTTAGCGAAGACTTAAAATACATTTGATAAATGTTATAGAATTTTTATCACCGTGTTTAACGAGGCCTTGGCTTTACGAGGAACAAACAGAAAGCAGTCCCTTGTAGCGGGGAGGATCTAGGACGGCGTTCAAGTCGACACACTCGAAAGCTCACTAATGCTTGAACACAGACGGTTAAAATATAATTATTCCATTCAATTTACAGAATACAAGATTGTTATAACTTTGTATTCTTGAAATATGCTTTTAGACAATTCATAATACTATTATATTGTGTTAACAAATTTGTAGCAAAAAAGTATACCTAAATTGCAATATTTTAGAAATAGAATATTTTTACAAAATAATGAACCTCATTATGCCTTGCAAAATAATGTGTAAACTTCCATGTGAAATATTTTGCAGCCGCCAAGGCCTATGTTAGTTCTTATCATAATTTTCTGCTCATTGTAAATTTGATACACAGGTCTGTACTTTACTTTGCTTAACTTACCTTATTATTGCTGGTGCCATGGTATTGATAGAAGTAGACAAAAAAGGGTAAATACATGTATCTCATTTCAGGATACTCTATATATGATGTACAGTAGGCTGTGAATGAGCTCACAAAAAGCTCTACAAAGATTTTAGAGGTGATTTTTCCGACTTTGATTTTAATTGGCATTCGAAATTTTGTCCTTGGGGAGAAAATTGTGAATGACGGTAGTTACAACGACAAAAGAAAAGCACAACATCACGAAATAATCAGGATTAAACCGATAATAATTATATAAAATAAAAAAAAATATATGAAAATATACAATCAAACAAAAAGGACCATAAACTCTTAAATGGGAAGATTTAGGTGTCTGACGCTTACTATCTTTGGTTTTCTCAAGAAGTATCAGGACATCTATAATCATAATTATTTTCGCATAAGAAAAAAATACGGGCCCATATTTACTACATTATCAAGTAAATGATTCTCAAATCTTTTAACGGAAGGTGTAGGTGTCTGCCGTCTGGCACTTATTATCCACCACTATCATCAATGGGTGCAGCACATCACATAGCATACATTTTGATAATAATAATAATAATAATAACTAGAAATTTAATTCGTCACTGAAGACGAATAAGGTGATCTGTCTTTTGATCTTAATATTTTTGACGAAGACGAATGACAAAATGATAATGTGAAAGATGACGTTGATATCACGATGACATTAATTATAATGAATCTATTCACTATTTTTATGATTTCAGCCTTTTCCTAGCATTTTCAATTCGTAGGCTCTACTACCTATTTTAGTGAAATAGCGCCCCATTTGTTTCAATGGGGCATAAAGTGTGTGAACATGAATTTTGGATGATTGGTGGATATCATGACAGTGATGACAGTGATGTTGATGATAATCATCATCATCATCATGAATATCATCATGACAGTAATGAAAATGATGTTGATGATAATGATGATGATGATGATGATCATTATATCATGACAGTGATGATGATAATTATGATGATAATCATCATCATGATGCATATCATCATGACAGTGATAATGATAATGATGTTGATGATAATCATGATGATGATCAGTATATCATCATGACAGTGATGATGATAATGTTGATGATAATCATCATCATCATGAATATCATCACAGTGATGATGATGATGATGATGGTGATGATGATCATTATATCATCATGACAGTGATGATGATAATGATGTTGATGATAATCAAGATGATGATAATGATAATGTTGATGACCATGACTGAAATGTCATTGACCTTAGCCATGCCAAATATGAAAGAGCGATGACATTTCGTGAAGAAGATACGATCATTAGTTGATTTTTACAAAATTGCGCCTGGATGACGTCACAATAATCTCATGACCTTGAAAAAAGATGCGGGAACTTGACCTTATTAGGACTGATGACTGACAAAAGATTTGTGATATCAAATAGGACGATTTGATATTGCAGGATACTTGGGAGATAAACCCCATAGCTCTAATACTCGACAGGAAATCACAATTTCCATAGGGTTGTACACTAACTACTGCACACTACTTTCTAATAGACATAACACGCAAAATAAGGCAGTTTATTACATGGTTTGTGATTGTTTATGTTATATTAGTCGAAGAGGATGGTAAAATGACAGGCAAAAAGAAGCAAAAAAAAAAAAAAAAAAAATGATGGACCCACCGGGGATCGAACCTGGGTCACCGTAATGGGAGGCAAGTGCTTTGACCAATATACCAAAATATTTCCCATAGAGATAACACGTAAACGAAAAACGGGATTATCAAATTGGGCATGATCCCGACATCTGATCAAAAATTGGAGGCCACATTTGTAAAAGCTTATAGTCTCAGCTACCACATATTACAATCTGGAAGAAAAGAGACCAAAAATAACTGAGATACTGCTCAGAGAACATTGTCATGTAGATTCATGATTCGAAAAAAAAAATCGTCTTCCATAGACATAACACGCAAATAGGGAAAATTCTGACATGGCATTTTTAATTGAAAATTTCACTGTGATGACTTCATCCAAATGGAAAATGGTAGTGACTGGTCTATTAGAGAATTGTCTCAGCTATATAACGTATCAAAATTTGGGAGAAAATCGACCACCTATTACTGAATTATTATCAAATGAATACAAAAATAATGACGTCATTTTTTCAAAATCATATATTTTGAGTTTATATGCAAATATGATGACGTCAGACCATGCGATCGGCAAAAATTTGGCATGAATTCAAATCTACAACTCCCAGGCTTTCAGAATATGTATAGAAATTTGGGGGTATCCAGGCATTCTGATGAGCTATGGCGGATTCTAGATAGGCATGTTTTTACCACTTTTTACATTAGAATGCCCATTGACGCGCGCACGAATTTGAAAGTTTGACGCACGCGTGTGGCATTATGGAAGGTCGAGAATGACTGTAAATAGTTGGAAATTGTCAAGAATAGTGTCAGGAAGACAAATTCCTTTTAAACACTTCAACTGATGGAGACTGCCTTATGTGCAGAGGTATGTCATTCCACATCTTTGGAGCTACATTTTTATATGCTCTGTCCCCCAACTGGTTCTAGTTCTGGGTACAGATAGTTGTAATTCATACCATTGTTAACGATGAATTTTCTACAACAAACGAAAGTTTTTAGCCACAAGGTTTGTTCTTAAATGCATAAAAACAATGGTGGGCCACTAAGACATAAAATCTGGGCACTTTGGGCACATGTTATCAAATATCAGTCGGTGTCGCTAAATAATTTCTGGCTATGGGTTATCACTTGTGACCTGTAACAAATTCAATGATTCTGTAACGAAGTAAATCTTAGCTATTGGTTTGATCAATTTCGTTCTAGAAATTTCGTCCTACATGTACATGTATATACTTACATAATTATGCTAAAAGTATTTACATTTCACATCATTTAATGATAAAGTGAACGTAACATTGATTTTTCAAAGAAGCACTTGATAACTATTAACATCTTATAAAAAAAAGAAAGCTAATAAAGCCAAAAACTTCTCACAGGAATTTGATTTTGCTTTCGTATATCATAACGAGAAGGAATATACAACATTTAAACCCAGCTTGTCAGTAATTGTAATAGTTGTATACATTTTAGCTCCATCGCCGACCCAGGGAAGATATCTCAAACCGCTTTGTAATCAGTGGAAAAGGCGCTATATGAATTGCTACTACTACTACTTTTATTTATTAATATTGTAAGGTGTATTGTTCATGTATGTCTATATCATGAAGTCCGGTTCTTATAGAATTGTAGCTCATCAGCCACATTCAACCATTGGTTTGATACGGCCAAATAAACGTATCAAGTAAAACCCAAAACAAAGGAGAGTCGCTCGATTCCGTTTATATAATATAAATGGATGCATAGTGCACCGTTGATGGAAGTAACAGTTTATTTGCTCACTCGTTTTGCTCGCTCTTAGAAAGCATGGTGAAAATAGATCATTGAGGACTACATTAAACTAGGAACATCCATGTAACCGTTAAAATTACTTATGGAAATGTATCGATCGATAGGTGTGGAAATAATCTCTATATATTAAATATTTCACCGCTACTGCATGGATGGACCCATGGTATGAGATATGCATAGTGGCTCATAACATAACTTATATTCATTTCTTGCTCACTCAACAAATTGATTAGAACCCCGGGCACAAAAGGGACATACAGAGATCCACTCTCATTGAAAGAATTTTCTGTCATATACAAAATACTCATTTGCAGAATGTTCTATAGAGGCGTCTGTATAGACTGTAGTTGTGTTTGTCCATAGTCAGTCCAAGACACGTCGTTATTTTATTTTGCCACTGATGTATAAATTGCGAGTTCATTTCTTCTCTGACATGTCCGGTGGACGACGCTTCATTCGTCTGAGGAAATTTGAAAAGAAGCCCAGCACTGAATCATTAACACTTTCTCGAGAATGTACAGACAAACTCTCATCCAAGGACAGTTTGATTTCTTCATTCCTGGAAGAAAATGTTACCTTCATACCCTGCGTCCGTGTCATGCACGTTGCTTCTCCGTCAGTTCCCACTGGTTCTTCCTCTAGCTCATATTCCTTGATATGAACACTACCAATATGGAGAGGATTGGTGGCAGCGGCGCGGTGGAAGGTTAGTAATTCCGCACGATGTGCTACGTATGTCGACTTAGGAAGCAGTGGCAACAGGGGATTTCCTTGAAGAATGGTTTCTAATACATTAACTCGTCCTGCATACTCAGATAGTGATTGGTCTGGTTGGTGTAGCTTGCTTGTCTTGTCGTTTATGTCCTCGAGCAATTCATCTTTCCTTCTTCGCATTCGTTCAGCTGCGGCATAGTAGGTATTCTGAATTTCTTGTTTTTAACTGACCGACAGTGTCTTTCACTGTTCGAAGCTTCTCCGTCACATAAGATAAGTTATCCTGAATAATGATATATTTTTGTTCTATTTTCTGCCGCAAATTCTCAAAGGCCTCTTTTTTCCTTTTTTCATATTCGGCGATCCCAATAGTTTCATGCTCATCAGATTGGTGATCGACTTCCAGACACCTACAACAGATGCGCTCCATACATGTGATACAGACGTACTTCTGTAGTTCCTGAGGATGTTCAGGGCACGCGAATTGCATTTTGACAATCCCTGTCTGAATGTGTCTTGCTTCAACAAGCTCATGGAAGGCATTCCGCTTGTATTTGTTATGATGTTGCAAGCAATGGTCGCATAGGAATTCTGAACAGTTCTGGCAGTAGTACATGGCAGTGTCTTGATCGCAAACGGTGCAAAGTTTGCCGGTGGAAGATTTATTCCTTTTCCTATGCCTTGTTTTCTTATCTGATCTCTTTTTGAAATCTTCAACAAGGGACTTGGCAATTAGATTAGTAGGAAAGTTGGAGACGTTATTGTTTGGCACAACAGCAACCTCACGGCAAACTGGGCACGATATACAGACATGAAATTTAACACGGTGTAAGCGGAATAAACAACTTTCGCAGAATGTGTGTGAGCATGGCAGAAGCTTTGGCTTTCTGAGTAGATCCTGACAGATAGGACATTCCAGATTGTCTGATAGTTGCTTTGCCGACGCCATCTTGTGCACCTGAATCTGACAAAAAGATGAAGAGAAGCAGAATTATCATCACCTTGTTAATAAATCTCTAGATGTGCATGCAATTTGATATCCCACTATAGTCCATTGAAAATATTGAACATATCACAGTAAATTATTTGTGGTTGTTTTATTGAAGAGTGAAGACAACCAACAGCAATTATCGATTTCCTCTCTTGCATTGCACCGTCTCAAAGGACGATTGTATGACACATACTTCGGTGATAATATTTCTCCCAGTCAATATCCAACACCACCATTGAATCGCATTCCTCACTAAGTACATATAACGGTATTTCCATAATGCTCAAAATATATTGCTCAAAATGCTCAAAAGAAATAAACAGCGTTGTTCACTGTTGGCATCCCCCCTCGTTGCATTTATAAAATGTACACTTACGTGTGCGTTACCGTCTTGAATAATGCAGATATTTACACGTGGTATATCATCAGCGCTCTTTAATAGTCCGGAAAATCTTACTATTAAAACAAAGAAGGCAATCTTTTCTTCCGGTTTGATATAATAATAATGATGCACCGCACTTATATAGCGCATATCACAATTATGTCCGTACGCGATGCTGTGGAGAGAGAGAGAGGACAGAGAAAAAAAAAACGATAGAGAAGATCGTTCGCCACTCTATTTTCATTTTGAACTTGTAGGACCCCAAGGAAAAACAGCGGCATTTTGTAAATACTGCTGAATTTGGGTCATCCTCCGTTTTTTTAAGCTCATGTATACGTTTTTTTTAATGAAATGTATGTGGTTTTCTTAATACGGAAATAAATACAAACAAACAAACAAACAAACATAACTTCGTTAGATACATGTAAAATTATTCATTATATTCATAGAGATACCTCATCTCAGCATATTTCATTCAACATGTTCAACATAATATGATGTTAGACAGATGTTAGATAGTTAGAAAGAATCGGAACGTCGCGACGTTCGGCCCAATTAAAAACCTATATAGTGACATATTCAGATACTCACATAAAGGTACAGAAAGGGTAATAATAATTACACCTGATCTATGTTTATTTGCGTGAATTAGATCTTGCCACCGATACCATAACTTACTATATACGTATGTATTATATCTCACTCATATTTTCGCTGAATTCTTCACATTCATAGCAATATCCGTTAAAAAAATTTGATTTGATTTAATGTTCATTTTTATTTCCATGTACATCATCATCATCATCATCAAGACATTAATCTACATTTGCCACTCTCCACCCAGGTGTAGTAAATGGGTACCCGGTAGGAATTTATTTCTTGAATACTGTGAGCACCGAATTCGGTAGCCTAGCTAGAGCCGGGGTAATAATACTTCGGCGCTTAGAAACATTTGTATTAAGCACAATATAAATGCTATGTATTATTATTATTATTATTATTATTATTATTTACAATCTTTATGTATGGTGACATAAAATCAAACATAGAAAAAGGGGTCGTCGTAAGCACAGTCCAGGTGGAACATAAGGTCTGTAAATACCAATAATCTTCATAAAAAACTCCTGTCAACTTATTCCTATATTGCAAACACTGGCGTACCCAATGGGGGGCAAAGGGGCAGACTGCCCCTGACAACTTTTTTACCCCCCCCCCCCCCACAAAAAAGTATAGATTCCCCCTTTCTTTTAGAACCTTTTTCTTTTTATCATTATTATTTTTGGCTTGTCAGAGACACCATAAAATCTTGTAACCCTACTCTCCCACTGAGCGAGTTTCCGCTTTATAGGCCTTTCATTTCCGAGTACGTTTTGCCCCTCTTGACGCCAAGGTCACGGTACGCCACTGATTGCATGGTACAAGGATACATGCTGAAAATAACACACGTACGTTTTATTTCTATGTATAAATACAAATGTTGCAGATACAGGCATTAGTAATATGTAGATTGTCTTGTAATAAGTAGGAAACTAGGTTAGTCTTTTATTTTATGTCATTTTGAAGTAAATATTGAACATTCTCACATTTACAGACAAACTATTGATTAATAACATTGTATATCGCTAGCAATACATGAAATAAAATAATTTAAGCGTTCCTTTTTTTAAAATACACTTTGTTGGACTTGAATATAAACTATGTCAATAGGCAATTTAGGTAGTGAATTCCAAATATCGGGTCCAGTGTGTCTTATAAAGCTATGAGCCAGCCTGAGGGCTGTTTTGGGATAATTGTTCAAATGCATATTAGTAGATATTCAGGTAGGGTATTTATGTATGGACGAGTAATTGCATAAAGGCTGCCATGGCAAACTTCATGTAAACATAATATCCAATGTTTCAAACAATGTGGAATATCATTATGAATATTGTCTCCAAGTTTCATGGCATCATGATAAGGAATTAAGAAGTAGCAGCCTAAAAGGAAAAAGTTAAAGTGTTCAATGTGCCAACAAGTATTCAAATATCTCAAATGTTAACAAAACCGAGGTTTTATGGTACTTTGCAGAGCACTCTGCTGATAAGCAGCGAAGATGTCTATTATCAAAATGGTGTTTACATGCATCAAAGATATGTACAAAATAAATTCACTGTCTGAATATTGTTTGAAACCCATATCAAACCTTAAATATAAAATAAGAATCAACTTTCAAAAACTTATCCAAAACGCGTCGGTTTGCATTGAATGGCTGTTAGGACAACAGTCAGTGTGGTGCATAATTGGTCGGTATTAAATGTGCGGAATGTGATTCTTAATACGATGACCAAGTTTCAATTAAATATATACTATTCATACTTAAAGTTACATGTTAACATGTCAAATAGGTACAATAGAAACATCTCTGTGTATCATGGTATAACTAATGTTTGACTAAAAATATCATTCATGAAATAGTTTCTCCTTTTACACATATTGTTAATCTATCACTAAAAAACGGCGTTTTCCTAATAAATAAAGATTGCAAAGGTCATACCTATTCAATAAAGGCGACCAACAAGAAAAGGTATATTACCACCCTTCATTACTCCTAACAAGCTTCTCAAAAAATCTAGAAAATTGTTTATTCTGGAGTAATTATATACGTTTTTAGATAATAATCATATCCTCTCCGGGTCTCAACATTCACGCACGGGTTTGTAATATTCATGAAATTGCATGCAGAGTTATAGACAGTGGCACACACTGCAGGTATTTTCTTGGACTTCTCCAAGGCCTTCGATACTATAAATCATGATATATTGTTGTATAAGTTTTCTCACTATGGTATCCAAGGGAAGGCCTTGGAGTGGTTCAGGAACTACCTTAGTGATAGAAAACAATATGCATACATGAACTGTTTTGAACCGACCCTTCAGTCGTATATTTATCCCTGAAGGCAGTGGGGAAATTTTTAATTTTTTTATTTATTTATTTATTTATTTATTTATTTATTTTTATTATTTCTATTTATTTATTTATTTATTTATTTATTTATTTATTTATTTATTTTTATTTTTTTTTTTTTTGGGGGGGGGGGCACATCCTCTTTGCCGATGACTCCAATATTTGTTGCTCTCATGCACCATAACCCTGTTACACTTCTGAACATTGTAAACACTGAATTAAAGTGCGCTTTTGACCGGATTAAAGCTAACAAATTGTCGCTCATCATAATTGAAACAAATTTCTTGCTATTTAGTACTTCTATATCATTCCCAGGGTGAGTCTATTAATTTTTTGGTGTTTATATTAACAGAAATCTAACATGGAGAGTTCAAATGGATTGTTTAGGTAAACTCATGTAACTCAGGTTTAATGAACAAGGTCTATTATGTTTCAATATTGCCTTAAATCTTAATTATTTTACTTGCATGAGGAAGGGGAAATAGACCCTCATGGGCAAAATGTAAGAATTGTAAAAAATGTTGGATTTCGTGCACATACAAATAAGCTTTTCTATAAATTTTATATTCTTGAGATATATCTGATTTGTACTTTCTTGGAATCTTGGAATATTATACGAACTCTCGAAAAGTAATTTACCGCATGATTCCTTCCTATATTTCAACCCAACACTATGTTGTAGATTCCTACCCAACTAGACAGACAAACCATGTCCACCTCCCCCGTGCTCCAACCGTTTTTTGCAAACAAAACAGTCACCTTTTTAACTGGACCCAAATTCTGGAATAGCCGGAAAAAACGAACTGGTTGATAGCTCCGCCAACAATTAACAAGCTAAGCTGTTACCTTTAAAGTAAGTATGTATGAATATTCACATCATGCTGGATCGTACATGCTGGGACTATGGCAAATCTTTTGATATAGGGTTCCAAGGTTTTCCTTTCCAGCTGAACTAGCCACACCCACCATATAGAACGTGCCAGACGGTCAATTCGTTATATCGGACTATAAATCATGCACATGAAAATTAGTTTCCTTTCCAGCTAGGTAAGATGTAATGGTTGCACGAATGTACATTATTTCACACAATAGTTATGCTTGCAAATTAAATGGACTTTGAACTCCAAATTCCCCAGTTTCATCTAAGATATGATTTCTGAGGTATGGTTTTAATGACACCATGTAAACGCTAATCACGCGACCACCTTTTGAATTTGAATATGGAAATGCTAACGTGGTTCAATATTTGTGCGTCACTCCCCTCCCCCCCCCCCCCTTTAGTAATCTCAGTAATCTCCTCCTCCTCCCTCTCCCTCTTTTTCTCTCTCCCTCTTTTTCTCTCTCTCTCCCTCTTTCCCGAGAAGAGTATCATGCATTTCCGTGCTTTATCCGGTGTACGCTTAACTATCGGCCTAGCATACGTTTCCTTATAATCATGTCGCGTACAACCACATTATAAGGAAATGATAAAACCAAACATCGCAACTGAAAATAACATGCACCAAATATGGCGCTGTCATTGTCAATACCAGTTACGCAACTGTTATACAAACAACTTTCCATTTATGGATAATAAAAGGAACGAATTAAATGATTCATTATTCCAATACATATTTACTTAATTTTAAAATGAATAAATCATGCACATCAAAACTGAAATCAATGACACACATGGGAGACCTGGTATATTGAACGTCGTTTCCGTTCAGTGGCGGTTCCAGGATTTTGTGAGGGAGGGGGCCCAATATTTACAAAATTTTCCTACAAGTAAAAAAGGGTCATAAGCGTTTTGGGGTCTCTATTTAACTCAAAAAATCTATGACAAGCAAAAAAAAAAAAATAAAAAGGGTCATCAGCATTTTGGGGTGTCTTTTTATTTCCCAAGGGAGGGGGCCGGCCCCCACCCCCACCCCCGGATCCGCCCCTGATTCCGTTTATTGCCTTATTAAATATACAGTTTTTCTTTTCTTATAATCGAATCATCTCCATTTGAAGAATAAGTGAGAGAACAGAGTGTTTACCCCTGAATAAGAGAGAGTACAGTGTATTGAAATTATTCATCACATCTGGTTTATCGTAAGGTCACAGACATGTACAAGCATACTGAGCCTCATGACAATGATCATATACACGTATTACAATAACGAAAGATGAAATGCAACTTCATGTTCAAAGCATTTTCATGTACATGTATTTATAACAATAAAGAACACAACAATTGCCATTCAAGATCCAAGATTCAAGATTCATTAATTTTCGATAACAATTCATAAATCATATAAAGTATTTACATTGTAGAAGAAACTCATCATTCAAACATAACGCATGAACTTTGTTTTACATATTGTTTTCTAAAATAAATGTTATAACGGAGAGAGGTGTACACACGTTTCAATTGTTTCTTGATAAAATAAACAAAGGTAACGAAAGGGAACGAGCAAAGAAGCGGAGCTTGTAAATAGCATGTTCCCAAATAAAAATCGTTATAATTATATACATGATTAAAAAAAAAAAATCGTTGTTGTTTTAACATATAGTATACGTTAACTAAGTAACTTAATTAATAAACACACAAAGGCTCACCTATACGAAGAAGCAGATGGGGAGGGTCAGGCTGATAGAGGAAAAGAGATGAAATCAGGAAAGGGAGTAAGAGAGGGGAATTAAATTATGAAACCCCATAACATAAAACATAAAACAAACACAAACACAAAGGGAGATCAGGATCAAACTGTGGCTTGTATCCGGAATATTTTGGGAGGGTTGGCTTTTCCTTGTACGTTAGTAAGAGATGTTGTTTTAAGTTTCTTTTAAATGTATGATTATTGGGAGTTTCAATAATATTTTGTGCAATGCAGAGCACCTCATGAATCATTAATGATACTACATATTGACAAGTTGGCAGAAATGACATGCACGATGCACAATGGTTTTGTTGTGTTATGAATTAATTACTGATACACACAGATGTCGTGGCCTTGATTGTTCAAAAAGTGCGAATCTAAGTTGATATTCAGAACATTATTCTGAAAATATTTATCAAGGAAATTTCATAAAAGTTACCCCAAATAAATTTGACATCCCTAAACTTTACAATGTGAAAAGAGTTATAACTTATGATAAGAGTTATAGCTTTTGAGTTATTAAAGATTGAAAGTGTCAATTTAAAAAAAAAACAGATTATACAATTGTTGATTGCCTCTGATTAGTAAGTCTTCGTTACTGGACACCTCAAAAAAATCATTTCCGTTATATACATGTATTATACATACTAAAAGTATCTCATTCAATTATAAAATGGACATAACATCAATCATTCGAAAAAGCACTTGATAACTAATAGCATCTCATGAAGAAAAAGAAATATAGCTAATTAAGCAAGGAACTTCCCATAACAATTAAATTCTGCATTTGAACGATTTATATTATTACGAGAAGGAAAATATAACATAAAAACCTTGCTTGTCGGTAATAGTTGTAATGGATATTGTACATTTATGTTTATAGCATGAACTCTGTTGTTTGTAGACTTGTAGCTCACCGGCCATATCCACAGCCAGACCGCTAGACAGTTTGATGGAGCCCGACAAATGTAACAAATAAAAACCAAAACCGAAGACATTTGTTTGATTCTGTTTAGATGCATAATGCACCATCCCTAAGAGGACCATTGATGAAAGTCACGTGTTTTGGGGTTTGTTTTGTTGTTTTTTACTCGTTCGCTACAGTCGTCGACATCATGTTGAAAAACACATTACTGAGGATTGCCTCAACTAGAAACAGAAATCATTAAAGATGATGTATTTATTGGAGGGAAATGTGTGGAAATTAGCTCGGTGTTGAATGGACCCATGGTATGGGTGATATGTAGTGCCCCCTCCAAGTAATGTTTTTTTTTATTTCTGGCCTGCACAACAAAATCAATACAACCCCAGGTATTTAATATCCTATAAGGAATATACAAAGACCCACTCCCAATAAAAACAATACCAAGATTTTGTCCATTATTTAAAAAACTGCTGGTGTGCAGAATGTTCTATCTATTTTTTTTTGTTCATCGGAATTCCATCCTTTCACCACTCATCTATTCTACGTTGATGTATAAATTGCGAGTTCACTTCTTCTCTGACATGTCCGGTGGACGACGCTTCATTCTTCTGAAGAGATTTGAAAAGAAGCCCAGCATTCGATCCCTGGTACGTTCTCGAGAATGTACAGACAAACTCTCATCCAAGGACAGTATGATTTCTTCATTCCTGGCAGAAAAGGTCACCTTCATACCCTGCGTCCGTGTCAATCGCGTCGCTTCTCCATCAGTTCCCACTGGTTCTTCCTCTAGCTCATATTCATTGATATGTACAGTACCAATATGGAGGGGATTGGTGGCAGCGGCGCGGTGGAAGGTCAGTAATTCCGCACGGTGTGCTATGTATGTCGACTTAAGAAGAAGTGACAACAGGGGATTTCCGTGAAGAATGGCTTCCAGTCCATTAACTCGTGCTGCATACTCAGACAGTGATTGGTCTGGTTGGTGTAGCTTGTTTGCCTTGTTGTTTATAGCTGAAACTTTGTCACATATTGCTTCCAGAAAGGCATTATGACCCTCGATAATACCTTCCAATTCTTGACATAAAGAACTTTCGTAGTTATTGCATTTCTCGAGCAATTCATCTTTCCTTCTTTGCATTCGTTCAGCTGCAGCATCGTAGGTATTCTGAATTTGTTGCTTTCGTTGACCTACAGTGTCTTTCACTGTTTGAAGTTTGTCCTCCACAAAAGATAAGTTCTTCTCAATAGTCATGTTTTTTTGTTCTATTTTCTGCTTCAAAAACTCAAATTCTTCCGTCAGACTTTCTTCATATTCGGCGATCCCAATAGTTTCATGCTCATCAGATTGGTGATCGACTTCCAGACACCTACAACAGATGCGCTCCAGACATGTGATACATACGTACTTCTGTAGTTCCTGACGATGTTCAGGGCACGCGAATTGCATTTTGACAATCCCTGTCTGAATGTGTATTGCTTCTACCAGCTCATGTAAGGCATTCCGCTTGTATTGATTATGATGTTGCAAGCAAAGGTCGCATAGGAATTCCGAACAGTTCTGGCAGTAGTAGGTGGCAGTGTCTTGATCATCACTGTTGCAAACGGTGCAAAGTTGGTCATTGGAAAGTTTATTCTTTTTACCACTTCTTATTTTCTTATCTGATCCCTTTTTAAAATCTTCAGCAAGGGACTTGACAATTTGATTAGTCGGAAAGTTGGACACACTGTCGTTGGGCACAGGGTAAACCTGACGGCAAATTGGGCATGATATATTGACAGTAGAGTGAAGCTGAGATAAACAACTTTCGCAGAATGTGTGTGAGCAAGGCAGAAGCTTTGGCTTGCTGAGTAGATCATGACAGACTGGACATTCTAGACTGTCTGTGAGAAGTTGCTTGGCCGATGCCATCTTGTGCACCTGTATCTGGAAAAAGATGAAGAAAAGGAGATTAATCATCTCCTTGTTCATGTTGTTAGTGAATCCCTATTTAATAACTTTTTGTTTAACATTAGTTGTACATGCAATTTAATATCCCACTAATCCATTTAAGATATTGAACATGATATAAACCATGTTTTTATTCAAGAAAATCAGGAGCAGTTATCGATCTCATCGCTTGCATTGCACCGACTTCAAAGACGATTGTATGAGACATATTTCGGTTATGATATTGTTCCATCGTCAATATCTAACACTAACCGAATTCCTCACTTCAACCCCTTGACCCAACAGTACAGTAAGTCATAACCCTGACACTATATTAATGGCAGAATATAACCCCGAGCAAATGTTGCCGGATCATAAGTCGTATCAACCCAAAGACGATTTCGAGGAACATAAAGTAGGAAGATTCAAAGGTACTTACATAATTATGCTCAGAATATATAGGTAAAAAACAGCGTTGCCGACCCCACTGTTGGCATTCCCTCTGGTAGCATTTAATCAAATGTACACTTAATTCCGCAATACCGACTGGAATAAGGCAGATTTTAAACGGTGGTATATCCAGCACTGTGTAATGATCCGGAATATCTTAACTTACTATAAAAATAAGCCAATCTTTTCTTCAGGTTTGATATACATGTAATAATAATGATGCACCGATAGAGCATGTCACAAATATGTCCGTATATGTGAAGGGATGTAGTGGAGAGAAAGAAAACCGATAGAGAAGAGTGAGATGTAATGGTCACACGAATGTACATTATTTCACACAATAGTTATGCTTGCAAATTAAATGGACTTTGGACTCCAAATTCCCCACTTTCATTATATCTAAGATATGGTTTCGGAAGTATACTTTTAATGAAACCATGTAAAGGCCATTGACGTGACCACCATTTAAATTTGAATATGAAAATGCAAACGTGGCTTAATATTTGAGCGTAACTTGCCCCCCCCCCCCCCATTTAGTACTCTTCAGAAATCTCCTCCTCCTCTCTTTTTGTCTACCTCTCCCTCTATCTTTCTCCCTTTCTGCGATATCTGCGCTATCTGACCCATCTCACCGGCCGTAATCCAGCCAGACCGCTATTAGACAAACTAAACGTAACAAACAAAAACCAAAACCAAAGACATTTGTTTGATTCTGATGCTATAAATGGATGTATAATGCACAATCCCTGAAAGGAGCGCCGATGAAAGTCACGTATTTGTTTGTTTGTTGTTATTTGCTCGATCTAGACATCGTGATGAAAAACACATTGCTGAGGATTACAACAACTATAATAGGAACAACTAGTATAAGCATCATCGGGTAAATCCCATCTACTTCCTATTCCTTTTTATACACTTTCCCTATGTACATTGAGCTGGACACACACATCCTGAATACATGCATTAAAGACACATGCAAACTTAATCAATTTCTAAGTGTGCTTTATTACGGTCTTCAAGCAGAACAACACACACTATTACAGCTCCTTCAACATTTTTTTTTCTGGTTCTTCTTCAAGTTCATATTGACGTGCAAAGAACGAAGATGGAGATTCGGAAGCTTAAAAGTGCCAGCGAGATGACGATATAATTCCTCGTCTTCTCGACCATTTTTTTGGTCCGAGAAGGCGTAGAAGGCGAGAAGGCGAGATCTGGCATCTCGTCTTCTCGACCTATTTTGGTCCGAGAAGGCGGGAAGGCGAGATCCGGCCTATCGTCTTCTCGACTTCCTGGGTCCGAGAAGGCGAGAAGGTGAGGTCCGGAATCTCGTCAACTCGACTTCTTGAGTCCAGGATGGTGAGAAGGTGAGATCCGGAATCTCGTAAAATCGACTTCTTGAGTCCAGGAAGGCGATAAGGTGAGATCCCGTCTTCTCGACTTAGTTATGGGGTGCAAGAAGGCGAGCAGATGAGATTCCAAATCTCGTCTTCTCGCCTTCTTGGGTATGAGAAGATTAGAAAGCGAAATAATCTCGTCAAGTGAAGTAAGATGGAAATTACAAGATAAAAGAGATATCTCATTTCTATGTGATTGTCCGCTAAAATATCAATAGGCCTACATCGTTCTTTTTATTTCGTTTACTAACTGTAAGTGAAAGAGGGACACATGCATATTTGGGCCTGTGGTTTGGGTGTGTGTGTGTGTGGGCCTGTCTGTATAAGTGTATAAATGTGAAGAGGAGTGACAGGAAAAATACGACAATATGAAAACATGGATCGATGGATGGATGCAGTCACAGAAATCCTTTTCTTTTAACTTAATGTTAACATGATTCCATAAAACATTTCGATAAAGTGCAATAAAAAATATACTTTGTTAACAATTTTACACTCTCGAATAATATATACATTTACGATGCAATTGCCACTAGGCTTACATTCCAAATGAAGTTTTATTGTATGTTGCTGTTATATATATCTGCTTAATGGCAATAAGCGTGTGTGTGTAAATTGGGTTTTTACAGACGTGTATCAATCAGATATGATTATTTACGTCTGGGACCGACCTTTAACGTCACCATCCGAAAGACGTGATTCAGTCTCGAACCTGGGTCCGCTGAATCAGTTTATAACTTCCACTGGTAGCTGGATTACAGGCGCACGCCACAACGCCCAGTTAAATGGTAATAAGCGATTTCGTAACTGGCCTATGAACAACTTTTCGCAAATGACCTTTCCCTTTTTTCATTAGGATAGGCATATTTTCAAAGAAAGATAATACGTAAGCTTGCCCGACATAGCAACCTACAGAATTCAAACTCTATGAAAGAAAGACATCGTAGACCAGGTGACTAGAATAGCACGTCAATGAACGCTTTGGAAAGCGCATTGTTTGCAAGTTGGCGATCATTTGGCAGACTGTCAAATACCAACCATCAATGAACACTTTGTTGCTTTTCAGTGGATTTAATGAAAAGTATAATTAAATGAATATATGAATAATCATTACATCACAGTCGATGCTTATCTCAGTGAATTTTAAACGAACATGCCAGTTTATGTCAAATGACCTTTATCTGCTCATGCGCAAATCCTAATTACGAAATCGCTTATTCATTCCATTATTGGCATGACCTGGCCTGCACAACAAAATCAATACAACCCCGGGTTTTTAATATCTATAAGGAATATACAAAGACCCACTCCCAATAAAAAGAATACCAAGATTTTGCCCATTATTGTCAAGCACGTCGCTTCTCCATCAGTTCCCACTGGTTCTTCCTCAAGCTCATATCCCTTGATATGGACAGTACCAAGATGGAGAGGATTGGTGGCAGCGGCGCTGTGGAAGGTCAGTAATTCCGCACGGTGTGCTATGTATGTCGACTTAAGAGGAAGTGACAACAGGGGATTCACGTGAAGAATGGTTTCCAGTCCATTAACTCGTGCTGCATACTCAGACAGTGATTGGTCTGGTTGGTGTAGCTTGTTTGTCTTGTTATTTATAGCTGAAACCTTGTCACATATTGTTTCCAGAAAGGCATTATGGCCCTCGATAATACCTTCCAATTCTTGACATAAAGAACTTTCGTAGTTATTGCATTTCTCGAGCAATTCATCTTTCCTTCTTTGCATTCGTTCAGCTGCAGCATCGTAGGTATTCTGAATTTGTTGCTTTCGTTGACGTACAGTGTCTTTTACTGTTCGAAGTTTGTCCTTCACAAAAGATAAGTTCTTCTGAATACTCATGTTTTTTTGTTCTATTTTCAGCTTCAAACACTCAAATTCTTCCTTCAGACCTTCTTCATATTCGGCGATCCCAATAGTTTCATGCTCATCAGATTGGTGATGGACTTCCAGACACCTACAACAGATGCGCTCCAGACATGTGATACAGACGTACTTCTGTAGTTCTTGAGGATGTTCAGGGCACGCGAATTGCATTTTGACAATACCTGTCTGAATGTGTATTGCTTCAACAAGCTCATGGAAGGCATTCCGCTTGTATTGATTATGATGTTGCAAGCAAAGGTCGCATAGGAATTCCGAACAGGTTTGGCAGTAGTAGGTGGCAGTGTCTTGATCATCACTGTCGCAAACGGTGCAAAGTTGGTCATTGGAAAGTTTATTCCTTTTACCACTTCTTATTTTCTTATCTGATCCCTTTTTAAAATCTTCAGCAAGGGACTTGACAATTTGATTAGTCGGAAAGTTGGACACACTGTCGTTGGGCACAGGGTAAACCTTACGGCAAATTGGGCACGATATATTGACAGTAGAGTGAAGCTGAGATAAACAACTTTCGCAGAATGTGTGTGAGCAAGGCAGAAGCTTTGGCTTGCTGAGTAGATCATGACAGACTGGACATTCTAGACTGTCTGTGAGAAGTTGCTTGGCCGATGCCATCTTGTGCACCTGTATTTGGAAAAAGATGAAGAAAAGGAGATTAATCATCTCCTTGTTCATGTTGTTAGTGAATCCCTATTTAATAACTTTTTGTTTAACATTAGTTGTACATGCAATTTAATATCCCACTAATCAATTTAAGATATTGAACATGATATAAACCATGAATGGTTGTTTTTATTCAAGAAAATCAGGAGCAGTTATCGATCTCATCGCTTGCATTGCACCGACTTCAAAGACGATTGTATGAGACATATTTCGGTTATGATATTGTTCCACCGTCAATATCTAACACTAACCGAATTCCTCACTTCAATCCCTTGACCCAACAGTACAGTAAGTCATAACCCTGTCACTACTTTAATGGCAGAATATAACCCCGAGCAAATGTTGCCCGAGCATAAGTCGTATCAACCCAAAGACGATTTCGAGGAACATAAAGTAGGAAGATTCAAAGGTACTTACATAATTATGCTCAGAATATATAGGTAAAAACCAGCGTTGCTGCCCCCACTTTTGGCATTCCCTCTGGTTGCATTTAATCAAATGTACACTTAATTCCGCAATAGCGACTGGAATAAAGCATATTTTAAACGGTGGTATATCTAGCACTGTGTAATGGTCCGGAAAATCTTAACTTACTATACAAATAAGCCAATCTTTTCTTCAGGTTTGTAATAATAATGATGCACCGATAGCGCATATCACAAATATGTCCGTATATGTGAAGGGATGCAGTGGAGAGAAAGAAAACCGATAGAGAAGAGTGAGATGTAATGGTCGCACAAATGCACATTATTTCACACAATAGTTATGCTTGCAAATTAAATGGACTTTGGACTCCAAATTCCCCACTTTCATTATATCTAAGATATTTCGGAAGTATAGTTTTAATGAAACCATGTAAACGCCATTCACGTGACCACCTTTTAAAATTTGAATATGAAAATGATAACGTGGCTCAATATTTGTGCGTAACTCCCCCCCCCCCCCAAACCCCCATTCAGTACTCTTTTGCATAATCTCCTCCTCCCCTCTCTTTCTCTAACTGTCCCTCTATCTTTCTATCTTTCTACCTTTCTGCGCTATCTGCGCTATCTGACCCATCCCTTATACTATCATTTTGGTTATATACATGTACATGTATATAATAATAATGATAATAATAATAGCTGTTTCTTACACAGCGCCTCATCAGTTGCACTGTAACCGACCAAAGCGCTTACAGCATTATTTCCCCGGTCACTGGATCCAATTGCGATTCGGCACAATTCTGCACAATGTATATACTTATAAATGCTAAAAGTATTTAATTTCACGTCATCATTCAATAAAAAAGGTGAACATAAAATTAATTACTCGAAAAAGCACTTGATTACTAATAGCATCATAAATTATGAAGAAAAAAGATATATCTAATTAAGACAAAATTAAGCCACAAGAATTCAATTCTAAATTTAAACGACTTGACATTATAACGATAAGGAAAATAACATATAAACCTAGCTGGTCGGTAATAGTTGTAAGGTATATTGTACATGTTTGTTTATATATGTTTATTATACAAAGTACGTTTCTTCTAGACTTGCAGCTCACCGGCCGTATCCAGCCACACCGCTACTAGACTAAACGTAACAAACAAAAACGAAAACCAAAGACATTTGTTTGATTCTGATGCTATAAATGGATGCATCATGCACAATCCCTGAAACGAGCGCTGATGAAAGTCACGTATTTGTTTGTTTGTTGTTATTTGCTCGATCTAGACATCATGACTCGGAAAAACACACTGCTGAGGTTTACAACAACTATAATAGGAACAACTAGTATAAGCATCATCGCAGATAGGGTATTCATCGGAGGGTAGGGTGTGGAAATTAGCTTGAATTTGAATGGACCCATTCTATGGGTGGTATGCAGTGCCCCCCCCCCTTCTCCAAGTAATGTCATCTTTATTTCTGGCCTCCACAACAAAATCAATACAATCCTTGGTACCGTATTTAATATAATATACAAAGACCCACTCCCAATAAAAAGAATACCAAGATTTTGTCCATTACTTCAAAAACTGCTGGAGTGCAGAATGTTTTATCTATTTTATTATCTTTGTTCATCGGCAATCCATCCTTTCATCACTCATCCATTTTACGTTGATGTCTAAATTGCGAGTTCATTTCTTCTCTGTCCGGTGGACGACGCTTCGTTCCTCTGATGAGATTTAAAAAGAAGCTAAACATTGGAACCCTGTCACTTGCTCGAGACTGCACCGGCTGATATCAACAAAGGACATGCTCTTTTCTTCATTAATGGAAGAAAAACTTACTTCCTCATCATGTGTCGGGGTCAAACAGGTCGCTCCTTCAACAGTTTTTTTTTTCTGGTTCTTCTTCTTCAAGCTCATATTGACGTGCAAAGTACGAAGAGGGAGATACGGAAGCTTAAACGTGCCATCGAGATGACGATATAATTCCTCGTCTTCTCGACCTTTTTTGGTCCGAGAAGGCGGAGAAGGCGAGAAGGCGAGATCTGGCATCTCGTCTTCTCGACTTCCTGGGTCCGAGAAGGCGAGAAGGTGAGATCCGGAATCTCGTCAACTCGACTTCTTGAGTCCAGGATGGTGAGAAGGTGATATCTGGCATCTCGTCAAATCGACTTCTTGAGTCCAGGAAGGCGATAAGGTGAGATCTGGCATCTCGTCAAATCGACTTATGGGGTGCAAGAAGGCGAGAAGGTGAGATTCCAAATCTCGTCTTCTCGCCATCTTGGGTATGAGAAGATTAGAAGGCGCGATAATCTCGTCAAGTGAAGTAAGATGGAAATTACACGATAAAAGAGATATCTACGGAAGCTTATAAGTGCCAACCAGATGACGAGATAAGAAGACGAGAAGACGAGATAAGAAGACGAGAGGACAAGATAAATGACGATAAGACGAGTTGTTGGAACTCGGCAAGTCGACTTATTTGAGACTAAAAAACGAGAACACAAGTTGTTGGAACTCAGCAAGTCGACTTATTTTTGGACAAGAAGACGAGATGATGAGTTATTGGAACTCGGCAAGTTGACTTGTTTAGGGCAAGACGAGATGACAACTTGGCAAGTCTTCTTGTCCCAAACAAGTCGATTTGCCGAGTTTCAACAACTCGGCTTCTTGTCTTCTTGTCCCAAACAAGTCGACTTGCCGAGTTCCAACAACTGGGCTTCTCGGCATTTAACTTGTCTTCTCGTCTTCTTATCTCGTCATCTGGTTGGCACTTATAAGCTTCCGTACAAATGTGAAGAGGAGAGACAGGAAAAATAGGACAATATGAAAAGATGGATCGATGGATGGATGCAGTCACACAAATCCTTTTCTTTTGACTTAATGTTAACATGATTCCATAAAACATTTCGATAAAGTGCAATAAAAAATATACTTGAACAATTGTACACTCTCGAATAATATATACATTTACGGTGCAATTGCCTCACCCCGTCGTTCACATTTTAATTCACCAGGCTTACATTCCAAATGAAGTTTTATTGTATGTTGCTGTTATATCTGCTTAATGGTAATTCATTCCGTTATGGCATGACCCGAATGCAGGTACATAGAAAAAAGCACGGTTTGAGAACTCCCTTCCGAATGCAAACTTTTGAAATTTGACTTGTCATGAAATAATCGACCGTTAGATTTCGAATGGGCCGGTTCGCTAAATATTATCTGGCTATGGGCCGCCAAGTTTACACTTGTGATCTGTAACAAATTCAGTGATTCTGCAACGAAGTCAATATTACCAGCTGATTTGATAGATTTCGTCCAACATGTATATACTTAAATATGCTAAAAGAATTTACATTTCCCATCATCACTCAGTGATAAAAGTGAACATAACAATGATTATTCGAAGAAGCACTTGATATCTAATCTAATAGCATATTATGAAAAAATATAACTAATTAGGCCAGAAACTTCCCACAGGAGTTTAATTAATTAAATTTAATTTAATTATAACGAGAAGGAAAATACAACATTTAAAGCCAGATTGTCAGTAATGGTTGTTAGGTGTATTGTACATGTATGTCTACAGTGTGACGTCCGGTTCTTATAAAATTGTAGCTCACTGGCCACGTCCAACCAACGGTTTAATACGGTCCAACAAACGTATCAAGGAAAACCCAAAACAAAGCACATTTTGTTTGTGAAGCGATCTAAAAAACGACACAATGGGACCCTCGATAGAGGTGTCGAGGGGTTCTTTATTCGATATAAACGAAACGTTGAAAAGGAATAAAAAAAGAAAAGAAAAGAAACCCTGCAAAGAACAATAAACAATGAGGCATCATGGGAAGACTGAAAACAACCATGTGTCACCAATTACATGTACAACCCTTAAGTAAATACTTTGGAATCTTCTTTTAAGCTATGCATTGCCTAACTCAAATTTACGCTTATACCATTAAGCCCTTGAACCATCGTGCGAAATGCCAAGCAAAAGCATCCTTATTACGCATAATAATATGTACAATACTGTACATCCTTCTATAACCAAGCCCTTAAATTCATATTTTTAAAAAGTCATCTAAAGAAATATATCTCCACCCAGCATTTAATCCATGTTGTAAAGTTACTAAATCAAAGATATACACCCATCTATGATGATCATTTACATAAAACAATAAAACATATATTCGTACCCTTGATCGGTCACTCCTCGACAATCAATGGTCGCCTCCCCAAGCTATACTGGCAGTGGGCATACATGTAACTGGACCATACCGACAAAGACTTTAGCCTAAAACAACATTAAATAATCACAGTCTCATCATACTTTACAAATATGGCTAACATGAGTCATTGCCTCTTAAATGTAAAACTTTAAATATCACTGATCGGTGGCGTACCGGGACCTTGGCGTCAAGAGAGGCAAAACTTGCAAGGAAATGATGAGCGGAAACTGTTTGCAGGGAGATCTATATTTCTTTCTTCTCGCCAGCCCTTGAAAAGTCGCTGGGGGGGGGGGGGGGGGGAATTCTCTGACAAGCAAAAAAAAAAAAAGTTCTGAAAGAAAGGGGCGAATCTACACCTTAACATTTTTTTAACCCACCCCCCCCCCCCCCCTCCCCCATTGGGTACGCTTGTGTCACTGATGCACTACGTAAATCCCGTCAAAATATCCCACAACTGGTAGGTAATATATTTTTTTGCGCCAATTTCTGTACCTGATCTATTATATACAATAATCCCACAGTTCTATACTTGTATAATTCGTTTAACAAGAAATCAATAAATTTCTAACTCTTTTACATATGATCTGAATGTCTACACCCATCCCTTTGAATCTTTGTCAACTACGTGTTCCTAAATCACATAAATCACTGCATACTTACTACATCTTCAGGGTTATTACAGTATTTCTCAAACACACCTTAAACTCAATTAACTTCTAACTAACGAATTAAAAAAATCAACTTACATGCCCATGTCCCTGTCTTGCCAGGACTACTTCCACAAAACCAACACCCTAGCTCTTCGATGACTTCAAGTTGCAGTCACGAGATACACCTAAAATTAAACCAATATCTTCTGGAACCCAATTACCATGATGACCAGATTTGATATCCCCCGCCAACGTTAAAAATAAAAACATATTAATTCCAAACAGATACCATCAAAAATGCACCCCCCCCCCCTCTAGCATGCCTATGTGTACCAAATAACTCTCTTTGAGTCAAATACCCCAGAACTACTTTCTGATCATGTCACTTAAGCCTAGCTCACAAGCCGCCGTACTTGCAAGTGCGTGCTGTCTACGGATTCACCCCCAGTACGGGTGACGTACGTTGGCGTGCGTGCCCTCTTTTTTTTTCCATAATGTTTTTATTAGAGATTTCATTGAAAAAACATCAATACACATAAATCAATATAAACAAGCAAGGAAATCTCAACAAAAGTACATACATGAACCAAAACCCAAAGCACACCCCACCCCATGAATATTTCCATAATTTGTTATTTGATCTCATCACAAAAATTTAACTTATTCTTCAAAATGCGATTCTTTTTCCACTTAACTGATAACAAAATACAATTCTTTTCCAGTAAACTTAATTCATGAACAATTCATACACTGACTGAAGAACAAACAAAATTAAATTAAGACACATATAAAACAGACGTTAAAATATCTAACCCCCCCCCTCACACACACACACGCACACATCTCATCATCATACACACCTACACACACTACAGACACCTGCATACATACACGCACTTACACACTGACTGCCATCAGTCTTGATGAATTAAAAGATAAATGACTTGACACTGGTTGAATATGTAATTCAATGCTTTCCCATTTTTGTAGATGTTTACCTAACTTGTTCCTTTTTATAGCTAACTCCTTTTCCTCATCCCTATATTCCAATATTATTTTTAACAAGTTATCTAGTTGGGGAATTGCGCTCTCTGAACGTGACCGAAATATGATATACTTAATTATAAAAATTAGAGTATTACAGCACTTAATCCTAAATGAATTTCCCATTATACCAACATGAATAGTTTCCCACTGTACGTTTTGTAGTTCTACTAATCCTAATCTTTCTATCACCCCCTGCCACAAAGGCTTAACATATACACAATCCCAAAATAAATGTGAGTATGACTCATTCATTTGTTTACAAAAAGAGCACTGGTCATTTTCAACAAAGCCAAATCTTAACAGATGTTCTTTTGTATAAATTGCTCCATGGAGTGATTTGTACTGAAATTCCTTAACTTTTAACAAAAGTGTTGTGATTCTGGGTCTTACAAAAATATCTTTTATTTCCTTTTTTGAAAACTCAAAATTATTTTGACCATCCCGAATTCGTAAAGTGTATGAATGTTGCAAAACTGTAATAAAATGATCGTACACCTTTCTAGATGATACATCTCTCAGTAGGATCATATTTCCAAATATCTTTAAGGTAATGTTGTAGTCTCGAACATCTACTGAGTAGCAGTTGTCTGACCCCCCATCATATTTTCCGCTCTCTAAAATTATATTACATATTTCCCAAATATTAGCTATATTTTCACTACACAGACCTAAATTCTGAAAGTATGCCAGTGGTCTGATTTGATTCTTATCGAAAATGTGATTAACTAAATAGATATCTTTCTTATACAATTCTTCATGAAAAATCATTTTACTTTTACGAAGATAATTTCTGTTATTAAATATTATTGGATTATTTTTCCCGTCTTGAATATTCCTGCAACTCTCCATATCTTGCCATGCTTTTAACATTTCTAAATAAAATATTGGTGTTTTAATTGTAAATAGTTTCACATCATAGTTGCACAGGGAAATAAATCTTCCCCCCTAATGTCTTAAAGATATGGTCAAAATACAGTTTCCATCCCATTTTCCTTTCTCCATATAGAAGTCTCTTTAACCACATAAGCCTTTGGGTTTTCACAAATAATTCAAAATCGATCATTCTTAAACCTCCATCATCATAGTCTTGGTAGCAGATTACTCTTTTTATACGATCTTTCCCATTCCATATGAATTCAAAACATAATTTCTTAACTTCAGCTACCACCCATTTCGGAACAACTAAAGCTGAAGAAACATAATTCAGTTTTGACAGAGCAAACGTTTTAAGTAGATGAATTTTCCCCATCACGGTCAAATCCCTTTGCTTCCACCATCCCAAAAGTCTTTTTATTTTACTAAGTATCTCTTTATAGTTAAGTTCCTCCCTAATTTTTATATCTAATGAAAAATACACTCCTAAAATTTTCATTTCTGTTACTCTATTTCCCATAGGAAATGTTTGTGAACCCCCTATGCTTTTTCCTAACCTCATGATTTTTGTTTTTTCAATATTAACTTTTAGACCACTTAATTCAGAAAAGGCCTGGAAAATATTTTTTATTCTCAAAACAGAACTTTCATTTTTAACAAATAAAGTCATGTCATGCCCTCTGCTGCTAACGAGCGCACAACGCACAGACTCCGTGAGTTTTTGAAAAATTTTCCCACAGTTACTTGCTCTACGGGCAACGCACTTAGCACGTGCGTGCTCCGCATGTGATAAGTGCGGGGTCCGTGCTTATTCGGCGCTTCTCCAGTTCAATTGTCCAGTGAGCACGCAGAACTCACGTAAACCGCACCGAGGAAGTACGTGCTATGCACTTACAACGCACGTTGTACGCGCTGATTTCTGCAGGATATATAAAAGCCGAGCAGACTGACGAGTATCATCATTTCGTCTCCAAGATGCCCAAGAAGCTTAACAAAAATGGGTCAGCTCAAAAGACAGCTAATAGACCCAGAGAGGCGCAACACAAACGGGCCGTAGATGATGTAAAGGCAGGCGACGAACAGAATGATGAGGAGCGACATAGGGCGGGAAAAAACTCACGTTTATCGCACTTGCACGCACTTACTCCCTGCAAGTCAGTAAGGACACCGTACGTGAAAGTACGGCCTCCGTACGATAACGAGGCAACCGCAGGGCGATCGTACGTTGTATACGTCTTATGAATTTCAGGCCAAATTTTCACAGTACAATTTTGAATATCGTAATTTTCTTGGGGTACAATTTGGCGTCGAATGGTAATTTCAATAATAAGTTATTAAATTATGTTATGAAAATTGTATCGCTTTCTCAACAGTAGTCGAATAATATTGTCAGGATTGTAAACACATGCATTGTCCTTCTGCGCCTATTTAACAAGGCATAATAGAAAGTTTGGAAGGTATTTGTGTAATAAACACATTGATCAGTGGTATATTTCAGCATGGCAGCCACATAGCCAAGATAATAGCAAGCTCCTCTATTATGTTTTGTCAGACAAATGAGAATTCATTTTTCTCTGACATGTCTGGTGGACGACGCTTCATTCGTCTGAGGAGATTTGGAAAGAAACCCAGCACTGGATCGCTGCCACTTTCTTGAGACTTTACAGGCAAACTCTCACCCAAGGACAGCTTGATTTCTTCATTCCTGGAATCAGTTCCCACTGGTTCTTCCTTGACGTGAAGAGTACCAAGATGAAGAACATTGGTCGCAGCAGCGCGGTGGAAGGTCAATAACTTTGCACGTTGTGCTATGTATGTCGACTTAGGAAGCAGTGAGGACAGGGTATCTCCTTGAAGAATGGTTTCCAGTCCATCAACTCGGGCTGCATACTCAGATAGTGATTGGTCGGGTTGGCGTAGCCTCCTTGTCTCCTCGTTTACATCTGAAGCCTTCTTAGATATTGTTTCTAGTAAGTCATAATGGCACTTGGCAATATCTTCCAATTCACACCACAGCATACTTCCATAGGCATTGCACTCTTTTAGCAATTCATCTTTCCTTCTTTGCAATCTTTTAGCTTCGGCATCGTACAAATCCTTAATTTCTTGCTTTCGTTGACCTACAGTGTCTTTTACTGTTCGAAACTTCTCTTTCACAAAAGATAAGTTCTTCCGAATACTCATGTTTTTTTGCTCTATTTTCTGCTTCAAAAACTCAAATTCTTCCGTCAGACTTTCTTCATATTCGGCTATCCCGATGATTTCATGCGCGTCAGATTGGTGGTCAACCTCCAGACACCTACAACAGATGCGCTCCAGACATGTGATACAGACATAATTCTGTAGTTCCTGAGGATGTTCAGGGCACGCGAATTGCATTTTGACAATCCCTGTCTGAATGTGTCTTGCTTCTACCAGCTCATGGAAGGCATTCCGCTTGTATTGATTATGTTGTTGCAAGCAACGGTCGCATAAGAATTCCGAACAGTTCTGGCAGTAGTAGGTGGCATTGTCTTGATCATCACTGTCGCAAACGGTGCAAAGTTTGCCGGTGGAAGATTTATTCCTTTTCCTATGCCTTGTTTTCTTTTCTGATCTCTTTTTGAAATCTTCAGCAAGGGACTTGGCAATTAGATTAGTAGGAAAGTTGGAGACGTTATTGTTTGGCACAACAGCAACTTCACGGCAAACTGGGCACGACATACGGACACGAAATTCTTTAACAGAGTGTAAGTGGTATAAACAACTTTCGCAGAATGTGTGTGAGCATGGCAGAAGCTTCGGCTTTCTGAGTAGATCCTGACAGATAGGACATTGCAGATTGTCTGATAGTTGCATTGACGATGCCATCTTGTGCACCTGAATCTGGAAAAAAAGATGAAGAGAAGCAGACTGATCATCACCTTGTTAATAATAAAGCTCTTCTCTTGATAATTACGAACATGCAATTTCATATCCCACTAGTCCATTCAAAATATTGAACATATCAAATTCATATCACAGTAAATTATTTATGGTTGTCTTATAGAAGGCAATCAAGAGCAATTATTGATTTCCTCTCTTGCATTGCACCGTCTCAAAACACGATTGTATGATACTGTTTGACACACGCTTCGGTGATATAACACTACAAATGAACCGAATTCCTCATTGCATACAGCAGGTATATTATATCAAGGTATTTCCATAATGCTCAAACTATATTTGAAAAAACAGCGTGGTCCACTGCTGCCATTCCCTCTCGTTGCATTTATAAAATGTACACTTACAACATCAGCGTTTCCGACTTTAATAATGAATAATGCAGATTTTGAAAGGTGGTATATGATCAGCGCTATGTAGTACGGAAAATCCTACAAATATTTCATGTTTGATATAATAATGATGCACCGCACTTATATAGCGCATAATTATCACAAATGTCCGTATGCGCTGTAGTGGAGAGAAAGATAAACGATAGAGAAGAGGGAGAATGAGATGTAATGGTTGCACAAATACACGTATTTCACTCAATAGTCATGCTTGCAAATTACTAGTATATGGACTTTGAACTCCAAATTCCCCAGTTTTATAATGTCGAACATATGGTTTTTTAGGTTTTATAACCATATATGGTTCTAATGTAACCTTGTAAACACTAACCACAAATGATATTTGTGCGTCACCTGCCAACCCCCATCTAATATTCTTTAGTTGTCTCCTCTCTCTCTTTCTCTCCCTATTTTTCTCTCTCTCTCTCCCTCTTTCTCTCTTTCCATCTCTCTCTCCGAGAAGTGTCTCATGCCATTATGTGCTTTATGCTGCACCATCGGGCTAACTTTAAATGTTCTTCAAAGAGAAATATCATTTTTAAAATGAGTTCATATATTAATATGAATTTCTGTCACTGCAGAATGAATAAGCTTCATTATAATGATTTCGTGTACAAACAGAAAGTCATATTAAAAAGAAACGAAGATTTTTCTGGTACATGTACAAGCAAACATCGCACCTAAAAATAACATACTGTACAGCAAATATGGCGCTGTCATTCTCATTACCCATTACGCAACGATTATACAAACAAATTTCCATTTATTATTTGTGGATGATATGAGAATTGAAATGAATTATTCATGCTCACCAAAACTAAAAATCAGTGACACAAATGGGAGACCAGGAGTATCAAACGTCTATTGCGTTTATTGCGTTATTCAGTATACAATTTTTCTCTTCTTATTATCAATCATCCCCATTTGAAGAATAAATGAGAGTAAACGAGTGTTCACCGCTGAATAAGAGAGCATTACAAATTATTCATAACATCTGGTTTATCGTAAGGTCACATGCATGTACAATCACACTGAACATCAAGACACTGATCATATACACGTATTACAATGCTGAAAGATGTTAATGCTACTTCAAGTTCATAACATTTTAACCTATTGCCTATACGGTAACCGGGTGGTTCCTGTATTAAGCCTATGAGAATTAGAGAATTCAGTAGTCAACAGGTTAATTTACCTGCATTAACAGGTATTTACTTGTTAACCCTATCAAGACAATTCACCACATTATGTCGTTTGGTTCAACAACTTTGGATTCAGAGCTCAAAAAAATATACTAGATGCATGAGTAGAAAGAGCAAACATTTCTGCACACACTATGTCCATTCTCGTTGCATGACCATATTGCGTTTGATGCCAGGAATTTTAAAAACAAGAATAAGCTTTAAAATCCTTAAATTGGCAACACATTGAGAGATTCAAAATCATTGTTTTTTTTCTCAAAATTGGCAATTTTTAAAACTTTTTGACAAAATACCTAACCATGTATATTTTTTTCATTACACCTAATTAGATGCATGTAGCACTAAAAGAAAAATATTATTTTTGCCAATTTGAAGAACAAAATGTGATCAATTTCCTGTCTTGAAAGGGTTTAAAGGTAGACGTCTGCATATAACATGTATAAATCCCCCCCCCCCCAAAAAAAAAAACATTTGTCATTTGTTTTGTCACCCCAATACAAATTATATGACTGTCCACAAGAAAATTAGAAACTCATTCTTCATTTTGTTTACACTGTTAACTATAGCTTCGAAGTCTGCCCTGGTATCTAGTTGGCTTTAGTAAAATTAAAAAAAATGGGAGAAATAATTACTGAAAGAAATCTGATAAGGCAAAAGAAATGTTTAAAATTTTTTGTGATAAATCAAACACAAATTGATAACCTTGCGACTTTTTTTTGAGCAGCTCTCCGAGTGTTTCGTACAAAAACTATCATTGAATTTTGTCCAAAATTTGATCAACATCTATGCTCTGGATAAAATTATGATTGGACACTTATCCCTCTGGGAAAAATCTACATTTGGGGATTATTTCTTTGGGGGATTATCTGCACACATGTGTCTTCCTTTGATGAGCACATACATGAACATTATTCTCTTGAGCATAATACTTCAGATAAGAGAAGCAATAGCCAGACAATAAAGTCGAAAGAGCGAGGATTTGTCCTGTAGTAAAAACCGTCTGTGGATAAGCACTCTGTTTACGTTCTCAAAACGTCATAATGTCATTTGAATTACCGATCCTAGACGTGATAGACAAATCACCCTTAGCAGTAGCTCCACTCACAAATTAATTCCGTTTTAAAGAGAAAAGCCATCGTTCAAACCAACACTTTATATTTGGGTCGATAAAGAATCTGGCCATATATACCAGGGTTAAAGCTCATTGAATAACAATAAATGGAACATCTTCATGTAAAGCAAGCCCTTCATAAATTGCATAGACAACCGAGAACTATCAACCAATAAGACTGAAACAGACATTTGTAAACGAGAGTGGGAAAGAGAAACACGTATTTTTGTGCGCGTGTGCGTTTAGGTGTGGGTGTGGGTGTAGGTGTGAGTGGACGTGTGTGTATGGGTTTATTAAATATAAAGAGGAGAGACAGGAAAATGAAAAAAATAGAGACAGGCTGATAAAGAAAGAGAGAGAGAGAAAAAAAATATTGAGAAGAAGATGGTTCAAAGATATAGGAGGTACAATTAAGGGAATATAAGTTTGTTGTACACGCATACATTGTGTAAAACACTGAAAGGGCAATTCGTCTTAAATCTCAGCGGGAAAAAAAATCGAAATAGTACGCTAGAGTCTTTGAGCCTACAATATAGAGACTACCTTCATATTTACGTTCTTTTACTGCCTGCAGTTACATACGTGTATGAATGTGGCGTATCTAACAGCACGAATGTGAGGGGGCACAGCCACGCAGCCCGTGCTCCCCGCCCCAAAAGTCACCTGAATATTATGATAATATATAATTCTTTATTTTTGTTTGTTTGACAGAGATATATGAAATAAAAGAGCACCTTAAAAAAATGTGATGACATTTGTTTGGTTTGTAAGATTTTTTCGGACTGTGCCCTTTTATTGAGAATTCCTGGATCCGCCCCTGCATATAGGTGAATGTCCGATTCTTATAACAATTAGCTGTACTTCTTTTTAATGCACTCGCACAATAAGCGTGATAAAAGGTGATCGTCTTATTTGTAATGGGTCTCATTTTCTTGTAGAACCGTACTTCTTGAAAGATCAGCAAAGTTCACTTTTTCTCCACTTAAAGTTATTAACGCATCAGTATGATAAAATGCGTTCTCGTCTTATGTTCCCGCCGAAATATCACCTGACATCACGACCTGAAATCATTATAGGAACCATTGAACTTGTTGGATTCGATCGGAATGTTTTATTCCTGGTGTTATTTGTCATTGCACTTATCTTGACATTGTGACCTTTTTGAGACTATTTGGCGCACTTCATGACCACCCATAACAAATTATTTTTCCTTCATATTTTAAGAACGCGAAAGTTATATCTACATACAGCTTATCAGTAGTAGCGAAACATGACTGTTGCGTCACACAAAATGGAATATATGCAATAGGTATTCTGCCTGTACATATCATAACATATGTATTGAAAAATACCACACAGAACTTTATCACACGCCACAGTTTGCATCTTAATCTTAACTTTATCGGGAAGGGTTAATGTACAAAGAAAATTAACCGGATTTTGAACATGCTTCCATTGCTTGACATCATGATAAATGACAATTTCCAAAGAAGTAAAGCTTATAATGCAAACAGTGGCGTGTGGGTATTCGACGGAATAAACTATTTATTAATGTTTACATAAACGCTATATAATTTTGTTAAAGAATTTTGCAGACATACTTTGAAAGAATTGTTGTTTATTATGTGACATCACCACAATGAGTAAGCTATGGCAACCACTTGTAAAACTATGTTAATGATGATATAATATCATAATTTCTAGAAAATGACTCTTGCTACAACTTCCAAAATATATTTTACTTTCACAACTACGTTACTACTATCATAAGGCTATTGGTAACTTAATATAAACTAAATTTGCCAATTCGATAAATGGGGGCATCCCCACCTCACAATATCACAATAACTGACTCTAAAAATATACAGTATATAATATTTCTGCGCAAAATGACGACCCTTCTTATTTGGAAATATTAGATACCGAATATAACCGAATAAAATATATACAGTAAGGAAGACCATTTCGCATGTAACTTTCAAATATGAATGTTCAGCATTTTGAAAAGATTTATGCACAATGCAAAAATAGGAAAAAAAAATAATAAAACTTTAAATAATCCGTGTATCAAAGTTAGCATGGACACGAGGATGACAACGTGGGTATGGAAGCAATATTAAGATTGGAAATTTGAAAGTTTAAAGAATAACTTGCTAAGGATAACATTTCAAAAGCAAATTGATAAATTATAAGAAGATTTGAAGCAACATACTTTATCCCATGCATATACTGTTCCAATTATCAAAGATTAGATTCTAAATTCAAGTGAGAGTTACAAAATAGGCCCAACATGATATAAAGGTACCTTAGCATACGAAAGAATTATCGAAAGTGCCACTAAAAGAGTTTGCTGTAAAAGTATAGCTTATCTGGAGTACACAAGGCGATCTTCCCATCCGTAATTTCCTGCAGGTAGCACCACTTTCCATTTGGTTTCTCCATCTTCTGATCAATTACAAGAGTATCTAGGTAATCTAGCTCCCCCGTATACCGCTCAATACTAAAGACCGCCTTGCTGTGGTTCATACAGGCCAGCAGGATGGTCCCATCCTGGCAAACAGAAGGGTGGATGTGAGTCCCAACATCCTTCATCACGGAATGTTTCTTTTCACCCGTGTCATCAATGATCCGCACCGAGTTGCTGTGACTCTGGGTTAAGAGTCTGTTGCCAGACCCCATGATCGATACATGCCATGGTTCGAACCCATCGCATGGAATCTCCCTTTCTACTTGCCCACCTGCAGCTCCGAACACTTGCACATTCCTGCCCTTCCTGTAGTCAACGTAGATGCGATCATGGTTATCTACGGACAGCCCACCGACACCACCTTCCTCTTTGCTCATAGTTTCAAATCGCTCATCAAGTTCCTCCCATTGTGGAGAGTACGCTGTGAGTTTATTATTTGTCTGGCGGACGACACAACTTCCATCCTGCAAGAAACCCAATCCGCGAACACATGTGATGGCTCGAGTCTGTAGCAAATGACCCTCGGCCGAGAAAAGCTTAATTTCTCCATCCCTTGTTGCAATAGCTAATTGCCCATCACGTGTTGCAGCCGAACAGGTAACACCTCCGTCAAAACTCACAGTTTCGCGAAGCTCCCACTCCTTGACCTGAACTGTCCCAAGGTTCAGACCGTCGGACTCTGCAGCACGGTGGAAGGTCAGAAATTCGGCACGGCGTGCTATGGATTCAGGAAGGGAAGCATCAAGGTTATCTCCTTTAGCCATAGTTTCAAGCTCATCAACTCGTGCAGCACGATCAGACAAAGATTGGCCTTCATTTTGCGCCGTAGACTCCTCGGTGACTACTGAAACCTTGGCTGATATGTTCTCAAGGAGGTCATCGTGGCACTCGATGATTCCTTCCAGTTCTTGGCAGAGTGACCTCTCATAAGTATTGCACTGTTCGAGCAGATGGCCTCTCTTTTCTCGTAATCGTTCGACGGCGACCTCGAAGGCATTCTCGATTTCTTGCTTTCGTTGACCGATAACATTTTGGACATTACCAATCTGCTCCTTCACGAAGGACGAGTGGCTCTGAATAACAGCAGTTTTCTGTTCTATTTTTTGCTGCAAAAGATCAACTGCCGCTTTGTGGCTCTCTTCGTATTCGGCCACCCCGATGATCTCGTGCCTGTCAGGTTGATGACCGACTTCCAGACACCTACAACAGATGCAAACAAGACACGTGATACACACGAACTGCTGCAGTTCTCGAGGGTGTTCTGGACACGCGAGATGAATCCTCATATCTCCCGTCACGATATCTCTAGCACTAACTATCTCGTGGAAGACATTCTGCTTGAACTTTTTGTGTTGCTCTAGACAAGTGTCACATAGGAATGCCGAGCAATGTTGGCAGTAGAAGGTAGCAATGTCTTGATCATCAGTGTCGCATACCGTGCAACATTGGTCAGAGGAAGCCCCATCCGTTGTATCGGTCGATGTGTTCTTGTTGGATCTTTCTCTGAAATCTTCGGCAAGGAAGTGAGCAATTTGATTGGTTGGAAAGTTGGATACATTATTGTTGGTAAGAGGAGCGACTGCGCGACACACTGCGCATGTTATACGGTTGCCAAGCGATTGGATAGAGTGGAGTTGGGTTAAACATCCTTCGCAGAATGTGTGTGAGCAAGGCAGAAGCTTCGGCTTGGTGAGAAGATCCTTGCAGATTGGACATTGAAGACTGTCTGTGAGATGTTGCTTTGCAGAGGCCATTATACCAACGTGAGTCTGAGAAAAAAAAAAAAAAACTAACTTAAAATGAGGGATTATGCAGCCGTCACCTCCGTGACATTGAAGTTTCAATTATAATACAATTTCCGTAATAGTATCAATAAATATATCAAAAATTCACTAGAATATAATGAGAATTTCTAGACAGCATAAAATATTTCAATGAAGGGGATATCTACGGGGATTTTGTTTCTAACTTTAATTCTAAGATTGTCCACATACCTATTTCGTAATTTTATTCTTCAGAGTTCATGCAAATTATTAAAGTAGAACGTTGATGATTTTAAATATTGGCTTAATACTTATTATTGCATAGATGGCATAAATTAAACAAGGTTATCCAAATTCAACGCTTGGAAACATTAGAAGTAATGATTATTATCAATTATAAAACGGTAAAATACAACCCCCGATATAGCAGCTGAAGAGCTCCTCGAACGCTGCTGAGATATGTGACGACACACCCTGGACCAGTCCTGGCTAAGCAGACGATGTCCCATAACATCTTACACATTTTTCAGAGCCTATTTTGTCATCTCCTCTTCACTTATTTCTCTTCCTTCACTAGCGTCAGTCTTAATGTTAGTCTGTTGCCTCACTCTTAACTTCGTGTATGGTATTATTTTGATGAAAAATGCAGCGTTAAAAAAATAAAGGAATCAGTCACTTGTAAACAAAATAAGACGCCATTGTATTTTCAGCTGTTTGCACCGGGGCATGTTCGGCGTTTCAAGAGGGAACGAATACCATCCTGCTATTATTCGGAGGGCTTTTCAATTTGAAAGTGGGGTTTATTTCATTGATCATTGACCCTTCTCCTATGTATTTACAATCAAACGGTTTTAGCTATCAGAATCAGTTTCACTTTCCCTTTATAATGGTGTGAAATAAGGTCATGTTTAAATACACCAAACTCTTTATAATTTGATAAATAATTGCATTGCAATTACGTTCATTCATTATAGGACGTCGTCTGCTTAAGCAGGATCGATCCCGAGTGTGACGACATCAAAACATCGCTATATTTCTGGCGAATCCTCGGATATTCCAGATGCTGAGAAGAGCTTTTATTTGTGTTGTTTTTATAATCACCAGATACGCAGTTGACATAAAACTTATAAGATTGCCATCTGTAAGCTTCCCAGTTTCTAGTGATACATTAATTGCCATATTTGTGATTTTCTTTGAATATCTACTTTAAGAGAAAAACTTTAATTTCGAAAAAATAAAAGTTGTTGCGTAGTACACCCCAACATAGATAGGCAAAAAAAAAAAAGAGAATATTTATATTTGTTTATTTTCATAATTTTATCAAGATTTGAACAATTTCACCAAAGAGCTGAATTCAACTTTTGTTGACTTTTATATTCTATTATTGGATCTGAAAGGGAAAGCATCCGCAGGTTCTAGATGCCTGCAAATAACACTGGTTTACCCAACCATCAATAGACCGCTTCTGTAAAGTATACAAATGTATGCACATATATTCTCTGAGCACCTAGTGACGAGCTATTCCATTAACCCTTTTTTATAAATAAGCCTCAATGATTGGAACCCAGTTTGCATACATTATCTGTTGCTATGTCTGGCAAGCCTCCGGCAAGCTTTCAGGTTGTCAAGAACAACCTTTGTTTGAAAGGTATGTATAAAATTTGCATACATTTACCGAAGCGGTCTATTGATAACGGTACCAGTACGGTATTAACCTAATTTAGTACAGGATGATACGATGAACATGGCGAACAAAGAAATGGACAAAATATACAGCTCCTCATTGTAACTTCCACAATTACTGCTCTTGTAGACAAAGGAACATCCCTTCATTGCTATTATGTAAAAATATGTAGAACAGGTTTCACATGCTCTTCGTACTTTCTTACCCCGAGAGGGGGTCGATAGAGTCAATAAAATCTTACAATCTTACAATGATAATAATGATTATTAATTGCTTCTCCTATTTAGAAGATTATGCCTATATGATCATTGTAGCGACACCATACGAGTAACTAGTAGTTATACTCTCACATACAGTAGCCTAGTATGTGGCCCAACTCCTATGCATAGCCTATTGCTAGGCGCTTCAACGTAACATTCAAACAGAACATGTCATCTATATGTATGTAACATTTAGCAGGAAGCCTACAACATGTCCCATTACATAAACGTAGGCCTACAACACGTTCACTGTCAATATACTAACCAGTGCAGTTTGTACAGTTCAGCGGTATAAGCTTTATATCTCAACAAATGAATGCTCCCATCGTTGTCAGCTCGTGCATGACTATGATAAAGCTTGGCAATAAATTGTTCTATTTCTGGTTAAGTCCATCAGCCAGGCATGTCACATGATGCTATGAAATATAGAAATGAAAACCGCCCACAATTGGCAACGCAATAAGCAGCCTGTTGTAAAAAAAATGGCCACTTGTTCTTCAGTTGTTCTTATAGCAGCATTTACTATCACAGTAAACCGAGATTCCACATACAATGATTCGCACTAGAAACTGAGCAGTACATTTATATGAAATTGAACTTCGGACTGTAATATTCACATTTCCCATTCGGTGTTGTATATAGAACGCTCTCGAGCTCCTAGCTAAGACATGTATGATTGTACGGTGGGTTTTCCCCACTCCTTGTCTCTCCGTCTCTCTCTCTCTTTCTCTCACCCTCTCTACACGTAGTATTCTAAATCATGTATAAATTGATGCTAGTTAAATCAAACTAGTGGTTTAGGGGGAATTTATAGCAGGTAGTAAAACTATTCATAAACCCCTTTAACTTCATAACATTAGTCTTCTAATCATATATCTCTACTTCCATTCCTATATATTCCTTGATGTATTTTGAGTATGTCGATCGAGGTAATACCTTGCTAGTTTTTAGATTAGACAAGGTGAAAGAGAAAGAGAGAGAGAGGGAGAGAGAAAGAAAGAAAGAAAGAGAGAGAGAGAAAGAGAGAGAGAGAGCGGAAGGGGGGGGGGGGGGGGTGGGGGGGGGGGTGGTTGAAGACATTACATAAAAAAGATGAAGTCGTGTTCGAATGTTAATCCTGTTTATTTTCATCCATAACCATTTATTTGAACTCCGTTCTGAAAGCGAGGTTTATTGACTTTCCCAATAGGCTATCTGTAAGATCTGTCAGGTACAAAATACCAAAATATGTTTGTTATGCCAGTGTTATGAATAATTCTGGAATCCATCCAGATATGTATCACATTAAATAGACAGGCTGTACATGTGTCGATCAACATCACCTATCACATTTAACTCTTACTGTGCCAATGGGTTTAGCTCCCTTTAAAACCAAAATGTGATCAATGCTTACTTTTCAAATGTCTGCACCTCATTAATCAACTATTATCTCATAAAATAATGTGTACATAACTTGTAGGAAATTTATTACCATTTCTTATGATACCAAACTTTATTACTTTACCCTGCTTTATGCATAAGAATTATTGAAGATTGTATTTGAGTTTCTTTTTTTGTCCATTATTTTTTTATTTCTCATTTGTTTACTGTCTATTGGTTAATGTTAAAATAAGGTAATATCTTTGTAAAAAATTGAAATTTTCTCTGAAAATTTTTGTGGTAGCATATAATTATAATCATATTTAGAATGCTTGATTTATGCTCAACATTTTGATATACATTGACCACCATATACCTTTCCTGTGGTTGAGCAATTGGTGAATGAAAATGACAAGTCTATCTGGCACATATACGTGCCATCGGCACTGGAAGAGTTAAAGAGTAGCTTGAGTTCCGGCCGGGAGAGGTTAAAAATAATTTGTGAGCTTTCTCATTCCTTTCATATATCAGTGTGGAAAGGATTGCTCTTCAAATGCTTTCATATTCGAAATATGCGAAATATGACGAGCAGTCCCATATACATGTACTCATTTCTGTGTGTACTACATGAGGTTATCAGCAAGATTGGCTCAATTTCTTCTCAATTCCAAAACCTCACAGTATAAATCAATTCATATGTAAACATGATCAACCTTCCCAATTGCTTTGATACAGTTTCTTATACATGTACAATGTAATTGTTGCATGACCAGAACTTTACTTTGAATATATTTAAAAGCATGAAGTTAAATTTCTCCTACAAGTAATCAGGCTTCTACTCTAATGCAACAAGCCTTGTATCACGCTCAGTATATTCCCAGAAAGGCGATATCTTTAAAAGCTTGAATGTCCAATTAGGTATTTGAAATACATTACGTGGGAGAAGTGTCAAGACAGTAGAAAAACCTAATCATTCTCCTGCAGCCCACAATCGTGCCAATAAGACCTCAATTCCCCGAAAATTCAATATGTAAAGTTTTAGACAATAGTTATAAATGTGCATTCAATCATTCTAATAATTATATTTCATGCACTGAATTAAGCATGTTATAACCGATGATCTATATGCGTTTTTCCAAAGCCTTTTCCAAAAAGTCAAATCATGGTAATATCAAGTGAGCTTTTTAAATATCAGAAACAACATTGGCGGATCTGAAGGGGGGGGGGGGCACTTCCGGCCCGTGTCCCCCCTTTTTGAAGAAAAGTATGCATTTTGAGCATAAAGGATCCGCCCTTTTGTCGATTGTGCCCCCCTTTTAGAATGAAACCCCCTTTTTTTTTGCTTGCCGAAAATGATGGAGGGTTATATCACATTTTTAGAATTACGAACCTTCGAAGTGATGAACCTTCGGAATTATGAACCTTCGGAATTATGAAGCTCCTGAAAAACCACATGTAACCAAGGCCCAGAAATCATTTTGATGTTGTTTTTAACCACTATACAAAAGGCATGAAAAAGGGCTGAGTATTGGTTACGCGATTGCAATGAGAAGAAAATGTCCATAGGACTCTTGGAAAAGGGTAATTGTAGCACGTATTACTGTGTATTGTGAGGTTTCTCAATTACTACAATTCTATAACTAAAACTTATTGAAAATCACATGAAGTGTAAAGCACTCCACACGGATGTGATTATAATACGGTATCAAAATATGGTCCAAAGTTTTGAACTATTTCTCGTCACATTTGGAATATGTGGGCATTTCAAGAACGCATCTTTTCATGTGACATGCCCGCTATTTATCTAAATAGGAATATAAAGGATGACAAAGCTATTTTTACCTTTACTAGTCGAAAACTCTATACTTTCTCCTTTAAGTGCTGTACAGTTGAATAGTTCACCACGTGGGCCGGCATGAAGAGAAGAGATTTCATTATTATTCGGTTCATCTCGTCTGTGTGAGGAGAATACTTGAAGAGTCCATTAAAGTTAAATCCTCTTGAAAGTAATTTGAAAGCGATCTGTTTCTCATTTATCAAAGCAAGGTGTACGTTTTCTCTATAAGTGAACCTTACACGTCAAAGGATGACCGAGCACAGTCTTGATAACTTCTCGCTTGAAACAACTGTCGGAAAGAATTACCTAATCCGGAATAATTTTCCTTGATTTTATTCAGCGATCGTATCCATTATTATTCCTGTACTTTCTTGAGAAGTCATGAATATCAATATATCCTCTGTCAAAGTTTGTCTTAGTTTGCTTTTATAAATCGTATAGTGTCAAGCTTTTCATCTACACTGATTCATCAAAAATTTCTTGAAATTGTCTTTTGTCAGGGCCCCTTGATTTTTATGTATTCCATTGTATTTAGGCTTCAAGTTAATGTTATTTGGTCTTCAGAGATATACATGTATATGGCACTATATTTCCAAATAGAACGAACTTAGTGTTACATAATACGCATTTTCCGATCAGTTGATTGATCCTGACAATATTTTGTCTTCATCTTTCCAGGAATCATCATGGGGGCGTTTGTGGTGTGCTGGTTGCCTTTCTTTCTTCTCTACGTTATTAAACCATTCTGTATCAACTGCCAAGTACCCAAGGCTCTAGATCGATTCGTTCTCTGGCTGGGCTACCTCAACAGTCTCCTTAATCCGATCATTTACATCTGCTGCAAACCGCTGTTCCGAGTGACATTCAAACGTATACTTCTCTTCACGTATTGCAGGTAAGCTACTTGGACATAGCGAACATTATACCCAAAATTATAGGGCTTATAATCAAGCCTATCACGTTTACTGGTTGTACAAAATAATAACAATTACAAAAACATTATATGTTTACAATACGAGATACAATTCTGTAATGGAAATTACAGATTTGTCTACAACTTTGTCTACAAATTTGTTGGAGAGACACTTTCTTCTTTGTCTTAAAATAGCCCTACAACTACGACAGTATAGGGGTTTTTATATCGCATTCGAAGCTTACCATTGTGAATATACAAACAACTGCTAACTATTTTAAGCACTTTAGCCCCACATGCTCCGAAACATTCGAATGAAAAGAATATACCGATTCTATTAATAAAATAACAATAATAATGTTTTATTTACCCAGGGTAGCCACTTCAGTTATCAAACTGCTCTTCCAGCGGGCCCTGCATAACATTATGTTATTATATCCCTTCTCCATTCTAATATGCCGAGCGCCTGGCTAAGAGGCAGAATAAGGTCCCATTTTTTATAAGTGTTTGGTATGACTCGGCCGGGGTTCGAACCCACGACCTCCCGTTCATGAGGCGGGCGCTCTAACCAACTGAGCCAACATTCTACTTGATAAAACCAAATAAGGCGGATTTTGAAGTTTGCACGAATGTTCTCCCACGGGTTCTCTCCTTTTTAATAGCCCCTCAAATGAAGCAGTAAAATCTCGTTAGACTCGCAACCCTGAAATTAACAAGTGTAGTGATAAATAGAAGTGAGAGGACATAAGATGACGAGAGGGATGAGAGGGGGTGGGGAGTTGAGGGTGGGGCTCGAACCCACTGAAAATACGAGTGCAACTAATGTTCCCCTCATAGTCGTGTAACGTGAAAATGTCTTCTTCTGGGTTTGGAAAATCGCATGGCTACATAATAAAAACAGTCGATCTTTCCAACTTTGGATTAACCTAAAAGGAATAAATTGAAGCATTGAATTCATTCTGGAACACTTGCTTTAGTTTAGATTTTGGCAGTGGTTTATCCTCGTGAATTCATTTTACACTACTGATGTATTCGCTTTAACCATGATAACCAAATCTAGGGATGCAATACTATTGAAGGTATGATTCCCAGGAACATAACATTTTATTTGCATTGTGGAACCGCATTATGGGGCTTAGAGCAAATTAAGTTAAAATGGAGAAATTGGTATTTCAATTAAAGTGCAATTAATTTGAAGTCTCATAAGATGAAGAAGCCGATATTCTTCAAAATTATACTCCGGGCTAAGATTAAGTATCGCCTGCATGACTGACAATATCATCATCGTCTTTATGGTACCAGACTGATCCTCTAAAACGAAAAGTGTTGGGCTGACGTCACACGTGTGTAATTAATTGCGTTTAGGAGACAGAATACGAAGTGCTTTCTCTAACATGTCTTATGAAGAGGCACTAAATGTCCATTAGATGAACCTGGAATACTTGAACATTTTCAGCGCAGGTTTGGAAACAAACTAATTGCTCATTTTCTTAAAATCACAAGACCTTTGTGACCTTTTAGATTTAATCGAAATGGTGGAGCCAGGAGTGACCCAGTGATTAATTATTTTATTTAGGGGTAACTTTAAGAACTTGACTAAAATGAAAATGGAATAAACAGAATAAAGTAAAATTCTGCTGTTCCAAGTTTGTTTGTGTGTTGTATGTTTTAATAAAAAGCAGATTAAAAAGAAAATAATTAAAAGTTTACGAAGCAATTTACAAAATAGTACAATTTAAAAGACTTAGATTTTGTCCAGTTGGAAATTTTCATGAAATGAGATCGGAATTAAACCTTTATACAAATTAAAAGATTACTTTTTAGATTAAGGATACCCAACAGTAATGATAAGAGTACAGCGTACGAGTGCAGTCTCCATGAAGTGGCAATAAATGTCCATTAGAGAAATACACGGTACTTCAGATCTCTAGCAGATCACGTAACTTATTGGAATCCTTTGGTCAGGGGGCACGAGGGCACGTGCCCCCACGATGGAATTTCAAGAGCAAAAAAGAATGAAGAGAAAGGGATGTAAGGGGGAGGGAGGGAGAGAGAAAGAGAGAGAGAGAGAGAGAGAGAGAGAGAGAAGACGATAGAACAACCTCCCATTCCCTCTCCCTAATCGATCTCCTTGTTAATTCGTATTACATCGATCTAGTAAAGACCGATGCCCCCCCCCCCCCTTACCACAATGAAAGTTTCACTTCAGTGGCTGGAATCACGCTACGCCTCTGCTTTTGGTCCAAGAAGACAGCTAATTCGAAATGGCGATGCATGGCTACTCTGTTTTAAATGGAGATGAAGTAATGGTGAATCATTTAGAGGAGGCTTGACTTAAAGAATGTTTTTGATAATCATTTCATTGGTAAATGTTTTGCTTGTACGGTTCTGGTATCAATAGGTAGTGAATGAAATGTTAGTATCATGTAGCAGTTTTAACCACACCCACCACGACACCTCAACACTTCTACACCTCTGCAATATACCTCTAATGATCATTCACTTAGATCCGCGTCATGGGAAAATGGAAAAGTTAATATTTCATCAAGTGCCACTTTCCAAACGTTTCAGGGTAACGCATTTCGCGCTGTCACCCTGAAATCTCCGATCCATTAAATATGTTTGGGGAATTGCACTTCAAATAAAACGCAATATCGGGTTCACGAAATAGCTGTTATACGCTAATTGTCCATGAACTTCGATTTACAGATACAAAGGTTTAATAATGACATTTCATGTTATTCAAAACCCGTGACAAGGGAATGTCCTCAAGTTGGATAAGGGGTGTGAGGCACACACTTAAAACCGCTCACTCAAAATCTGTCGACAAAGTGTATGTAGCCCATAGACGCACGCTGTCGGAATATTCGTTACCAACGTCGGTAGAAGAAAAAAAGAAAAGGACATAATTAGAGGGAACAAAATCTCAAAATTTTAGTTATTTCAAGAGAGGGAATAGCACAAGAAGTGGAATAACGAAAGGCAAAATTGTCAGTATTTATTTATTTAAATTATGATGATACCACTCCCCCGATATTATAGAGACACCCCTTTGTGACACATTGTGTACTAGGTATTCACAATATAGCCTACTAGTTTCGTTCGATTTATATCATTATATAATGTCACCATTATTATAATATTATATAATAATAATGGTGACATTCCTTTTTGGATATTTGGATATTATTACCCCGGCTTTAGCTCCTGCAACCGTAGCGCTTAGTGCATTCACGGAATAAATCCTACCAGATATACATATGAATTTAACGCGATTACAAGCCCTGTACGTATAAGGTAGTGTACTTATTAATGTTGAATTTTGGTTGTCCATGTCCATTTTTTACCTATAGTGGCGGCCTTTAAAGCTTGTCGCTATCAATATGGCGTATTTAGAAAGTTGCATTCGAAGTTACTTATAAAATATTCACTTAGCCAGATTTCCCATGACGTGGTTCTAACTGGTCATTAAACCCAGTCTCTGGTCTTACCCGCCACGAAAAGCCCACGAGGGAGGGGGAATGTAAAACCAAGGAGTTATAACTCCTTGGTAAAGCATGCGACACTTTTAGGGAACGGCCAATCGGCTTCATTTCTTGGTGATGTGAGATCGGTCCCACTTTTCCTGATGAAATAAATGATACTCATTTTGAAAATGCTTGGACGCTTGAGTTGACATGATGATTAAATCTCTGGAGGTTTAGACTGCATTCACTGACGCGGATATAAATATATATATATGATAGATCGCAGGGATGGAAAAGAGGAAACAAAGTGGGGTGGAGGGAGGCTCGGTCCCTATCTGATTTAAAGGTGATGTTGTGTTTTGGGGTTGTTTTTTTGTTTGTTTGTTATTTACACTGACTGTTTGTAGATTGGCTGGGAGTATATAGTTTGCATCATTGCAATTTTTCAAAATATTTTCTCTTGTATTCATTAAATATCATCCACAGGAGAAAGGGAGATTGGAACATAGGCAAACCAGTCCAGAGAGGTATCCTTGTCAACTCGTCCCACCAAAATCGACCCAACTCTTCGTCAGATGGACCTAGCGGCGGTCGACGTAAACGGCCCGGTCGAGTTATGTTCGCCGATTGCCCTCCGGGCGAGCTTTACAATGAAAAGGAACAGTCCCTCTCACGAACTCCGACCCTACCGCCGGAAAGGAACAGCGACGGGGTAGTCACTTATCGAAATCTCCCACCTAGAGACTGTGAAAAACAGAACATGGGAAGTGACCATATTCCCTACGACCACCAACTCTTTAACGCCAATTCGAATAACAATTGTTTGTACATGCGCAAGAAAGCTAACGCAAGTGAAAGCACCACGGTTCCACAGCTCTTCAGGAAAGGTGATTTAGACCATAGCAGTAGTGGTTCCGCCAATGATGTAAATGGGTCGAAACTCTGCTGCGCGGGCTCCAGGAGTCGTTCCTCGGATACCCTGGACACGACGCGTAACGGGAATCAAAGGAGGATTGTTGCGGAAGTCGAGATTGCCAGAGAGGTCAAAGATCACAGCAAAATCGAACATTATCCTTGTCGGAATGAACCGACTGATCCTTTCTCCACGAGGACGACAGGAATTCATTCCGACAGTATGAATCGGGATCAGATCGTAGACGACAAATTCAAAGCGGTTAATGAGCATAAAGATCCCTCGGGGAATGAAATATTAGTCGAACCCTACGATAGGAGTCAGGAATCGCTGTCTCCTGGACATGATTTGAACATGTTCCGTGAAGTACTTGTTTAATATTTCATCATTTAAGTGTAATTGTTTCTTAGATAAGAGAGTATAGCTTACATAATAAATCTGTGGGGAAATCTGTGCATGATATCTTTAAACTCGTGATTTCGTGTTTGTATTCGTGTACTCCGTTCATACTTTGTGGTCAAGATAGACACGCATTATTTGCAATACAGTAATTGCTTAGCTGCGTCAATTTTGTGATCCCAAGTGTCATATTTCTACTTCAGAGTGTCCAAATGCAGAAACCTGATGTATGCAGCTGCTTAGTCCTTGTGTGACCTTTGATATGGCTACTACATTCATGATAATAGATTGTTCATTCTACAGACGGATTGATCAGGTGCTTTTACTGTAATCATGTCTGTTGCCCGTTGCACACAAGGCGTAATTTTGTTGACAGCTATAGTAGACCATCTATTTCAATATTATGCGATCCTGAGTGGGATTCTACAGTGTCTAAAAACTTATGCAGATACCTCAATTAGGACACAGCTGTTAATTATCGTGTCATTTATGGTGTGAGTTCTAGGTATATTAAGTGTGCATGTACACAGGAGATTGTGAAGGCAAATAACCAATGTACGCCAGTTCTTAAAAGTATTGTCTGCATGTGCACTGTACATTTTGAAAGCATTTTTTAAACAATATCACTTTTTCATGACGCGCTAAAGACCGTACCAGTCACTAACGAGGTCCTAACCCATAGTCCTAACCATGCTGACATCAGCAAATGAAGCCTAGTTTGAGCCTTGCATTAGTATACTTGTTAATACATCGTTGGGAGTGCGTTGGTGCGATCTGGCAACACAAAGATATTTATCGTCGTGTACTATACACACGAGGCGCAAGCCGAGTGTGTTGGACACCACGATAAAAACCTGCGTGTTGCCGGATCGCACTAATGCACGAACTCACAACCATGTATTAATAGTTTTATAAAATGGGTCGGCAATATGATTATGAAGTCTATAAAAATGGTTACGAACCCCATAGAAATGCCAAGAGTCGCACAGTCACGGAGGCTGCCATTTGCTTTCCTGGATGACATCACATAAGCGCAGCCAAAAAAAGTCAGGCGCGTTTCAGTGCGCGCATGTAATCCCTGCGCTAAAATAACAATTAAACTACGCGATTTCCTTGCGTTTTAAGTTTGCACGCACCAGAGGTACGCGTACGCGCAGCTCAGCCGTGCTTTAGAGCCTTTTTGCCGTGCGTTAGTGCCTTTTTTTGCACGGTCACGTGGTGTTATTTGACCAATCAGGATGGCTACATTCTTGAACCCGTTTTATAATTATATTATATTGGATGGCTCTGAATGGGATACCAGAGAATATTCCACGAGTTCGGGCCATTAGGCTATTGCACGAATCGAAGATGAGTGCAATATTGGCCCTAACGAGTGGAATATTTCTGGTATTCCATGAAATAAAGCCATCCAATATAATTATTATTATCTATACCCTACAGGAAAATGATTTAGAACTTAGTAAAAATCATTTTAACCAACCACATTCAGTTAATAGAGCCCCTCATCATACTTCATTGTGATCACACAAGTTTAACTTAACCTCTTTATGACGTCATGTGCGTATGTATATATGCGTTGCATTATTTGCGCGCACGCAAACAGACCAGACAAAATACGGCATAATATTGCACGGCAAGTTTAATACTGTAGCCTATGGGGAATTCAGCGTTCCGTGCAATATGCTCTCATATTGCACGCGCAAATCAAGCGGACAAAAATATGCGTTTTTAATGCACCGCTAAAATGCCTTATATAGGTAATAATATAAATTATATCATAGCGAGGAACTTTCATTCTATTACACTACAGTCTAAACATCATGAACATCGTGATGTCTAGACTATAGTGTGAATGAGCGTTAGTTCGATACATTGGTTTATTTCTAAAGATTAGTGTTTAATGCAAAAGAATTATCAATGAAAAAACTTTTCTCTGAGTCGAGAATTTTTTTTAGAGAAATGAATTGCTGCCACTCACACTCTTTCATCAAATTTCACATGTAATTAATACCAGTGGGACATAGAATACGGATGTGTATAAAACATGCATGAATCAGTTGTTAAAAGAAATTTATATATTTGAATTCATATCTGTAAATCTTGTGTTTTAATATGCTGTTTGTGTGTATATAAGATGTTAAAGTTTAACGCAACCTTTCTAATCTAAAAGGTTGAACATATCTCTAAAACACGATTTACTGTATTGATTATGTTTCAATGTTTAAAGTATTGGTTATTTTAGTACATTAACATCATATGTACTGCATCGTATATATCGCAATTATCATGTACCATTTTAAAGTGTCTTAAAAAGTGTGAAAGTGCCATGTTCATGATACATACAGCCATGGAAAACAATTATTAGACCAAGAATGGTTACTGAAAGTGTTATATTTATGGTAAAAAGGAAATAAAATATCATAAAAGCAAGGTACAATTGCTGGAATTTGTTATTCATTCAATGAAATACAAAGACAAATCATTTTCATTAGTTTGAATGCATATTATAGTACCTTTATTACAGAAATCTTGGTCTAATATTTTTTTCCAGGGCTGCATATGTATATATTCAAATGTAAGAAAAGGCATTATTGTTTTTCCAAGACAAGAATCACTGTCTAATGGAACAGGGATTCACAAACATAATCAGAGTCAAACTATCCAAAAATAAAGGTTTTTCCGTTAATGAATATTCTTGAAGAACTACACACTGGACTACCAATGCCGGACAACTAAGTTCCCCATAGGACAATTACCCCGGATAACTACCTCCTAGTTGAACGAGGGGGTAATTGGGGTAATATTTTTTATTGGGTAGTTGTGCTGCGAGAGTCCTGGGGGTAGTTGCCCTGGATTATTGTCCTAAAGGATAGTTGTCCTACGGTTAGGTTGTTCTAGGGAAAAGTTTTCCTAGAGAGTAGTTGTCACAGGGTGAAATTGTCCGGGGGAATAATTGTCCTGGGAGTAGTTGCCCTAGAGGGATGTTTTCCTGGAGGGTAGTTGTCAGAGTGTGTATTTGTCCGAGGTAATAATAGTTGCCTAAGGTAATTGTCCTAGAACGTAGTTGTCCAGTAAAGGGTAGTTGTCATACAGGAATTATCCAAGGGTGTAGTTGTCCGAGAGGGTAGTTGGGGAGGGTGTATTTTCGTTGAGATACATGTATATGTATTTGGGGTTAGTGGTTGGGGAGGATAGTGCCTGGGGTAGTCACACGTTAGGACATGACGAAAGGGAGAAAATTGATACTAAATCATTTTTCTCCTTACGTATTGAGGAACGGACAATTAATGAAAATCGCTAATTTATGTTACCAGTGCTTATATTATCTCGAATATAATATTTTTACTAATTTCTGCAAGATTTCATATTGATACTACCACTGGAAAATTTTCTATTGATATTCTTTGAACTATTTATTATTTTAACATTAAAATGTATTTACTATGGATAAGTAATCAAGACTTAGCCTACAAGTAGTATATTCAATAATTGTTATATTTGATTTCAATATTTTTATTAATGTAGTTATTGAGGAAAATGGAGATAACACGAGAGAGAGAGAGAGAGAGGGGGGGGGGGGGTAGAGGGAAAGCCAGGGAGAGAGAGAGAGAGAGAGGGATAGAGGAAAGAAATATATAGCTACATGGAGAGCTGAGATAGAGAGAGAGAGAGAGAAATGTAATGTGAGAGAGATTACATTTACATTAATTACTACGAATCGAAAGCGTGTGTGTGAGAGAGAGAGAGAGAGAGAGAGATAGAGAGAGAGAGAACTAATAAGAAAGAAAACAAGAAAGAAAGCAAGAAAGACATAAATATACATGTATACTATAATTATAAAGAAAGGGGAGCGGAAGAGGGGAACGAGAGGGCGTATAGTCAACATAATTCAGAGAAAAAGGTAAAAGGAGAGAAAGATATAATCATGACAGGTTTGATTTGATTTGACTTCATATGTTGCTTTCTGCATTATATTTTCAACATACATATTTCAGGCATGGTACAGATCTCATACACAGTACATAATTATACTTGTTAAAATGCATAATAATATTGAATACATAACTGAATCATTATTGAATTCATAAATGGAAAGGGTATTGTATATATTTATAATTGAGAGAGCGAGGGAGTGGTGGAGAATAACAAAATAAAGAGAAGGGGATAGAAATAAAATATTTTACACAATATTGGGTTGTTTGGTTTTTTTTTTGGGGGGGGGGGGGGGGTGGCGGCCGTAAAACAAATTAACAGCCAGTGCTGCCCACTTTAAGTTCCTTCTTCAATTGACCCATCATATTTTCACATTATTCCGAGCATTTTATTTATATTCATTTCTAGCCATCAATATCAATGTTCTACATGTCCATAATTCATTTTGGAGCATTTCTACTCATGGAAATGTACCTCAAATCAAACCAGGCTTACATCATTACATCATTACATACATTACGAAATGTATTCTTCTTCTTTCTTTTTTCGGTTCTTGTTCTTGTTCTTGTCCTTGATGTTGTTGTTGTTGTTGTTGTTCTTCTTCTTGCTCTTCTTCTTGTTCTCCTTCTCATTCTTCTCCCTCTCCTTGTTCTTCTTGTTCTTGTTCTTCTTGTTCTTGTTGTTGTTCTTGTTGTCCTTGTTGTTGTTGTTCTTCTTCTTCTTTTAGAAATTATAGGCCTAAGCGCTAAATAAATGTAGATTATTATCATTATCAATGCAGAACCCATCAGCGAGGGTGAACCCTCCAAGATCTCCAAGAATACAATTTTCTGGGAGAAGACAGACCGAAAAAGTGTTTCATTGTTTGTTCGTCCCAGCAATTGCACATTATTTGTCCATCCCCACTGTAATACCCCCCCCCCCCCTTTTTTTCCATGCCCCCAATCATACTAACGAGACCGACGATAAACCGAACACAAATTTACATTTACCCCTAATGGAAAAGAATCGGTGTGGAGTCGGTTTGGCGGCGTGACTGAGCTATTCCCCATTTCTTCATAAGAATATCGCATTTCTATATTTTGCTAGACCAAAACAACAATAATGGCACGATAAACAACATAATTATAATCAATATGATTAAACTGAAATACAATTCCATTACCAGAACTCAAGATTAGGTTAATCCTGCCGTGAAAACACATAACGCCCTCTCTCCATCATTATGGTTATACAGACGCGTGACTATAATACAGTGGCGTAGTTGAGGGGGGGGGGGGGGGGGGGGGGGGGGTCGAGGGACATGTGTCCCCATCAGATAGTGGGACAAAGAGAGAAATAAAGAGAGGAAGAAAGGGAGAGGGGAAAGGGAACGTGAAAAGAGGACGATAACTGCCTGAAAATAGCCTGAAATGAATAACAGTGCAGGGACGAAAAGGGTATAAAATATTAGAAGAAAGTGGATTGAGGGGCAAATATAGAAGCAAAAGACAGAGAGATAAAGATAGAGAGGCAGTGTAAAAGAGAAAGAGAGAAAGAGAGGGGAGAGGGAGAGAGAGAGAGAGAGAGAGTGAGTGTGCGTGTGTGTGTGTTTTAAGGGGAGAGAGAAAGAGAGAGTGTGGACGTGCGTTTGTTTAGCATTATGTCCGAGGACATTTTCGGACAGAGAACAAAAAAAAAATCATGACAACAATGGTCCTCGGAAGCCGGACAATAGTCCTCGAACGTCGAACAATGAATTTATGCCTTATTCCGTCGACTGTCCGAGGACGAGTAACAATAGAGGAACAATAGTTGTCCTCGGAAGTAAAGCCATGTAAACGTTGGGTGTGTGTGTGTGTGTGTGTGTGTGTTAAGCATAGATTTTAAGAGAGAGAGAGAGAGAGGGAGAGAGAGAGGGGGAGGTGAGGGAGATAAAAGTGTATAGGAGAGATAGAGGGGGAGGGTATAATCCGGGGGGGGGGGGGGGCACTCGACCCAAAATGTGGTGGGTAAGTGCCGCCGGCAAGACAAAAACAGGGGGCTTGGGAACGAGCGTATCATGAAAAAGGATGGTCTTCGGAACTACTAACATTTTTGAAAACGGGCTCTTTGGAACTAGATTACAATATACATATGATACTACGGAACTGGGCATCGTTTCACCAAACCGTCACAAGCACAAGTTCGCCGACATTCCATTGAAACGCATATTTTCAATACAAGAGTTTCAATGGGATGTCGGCGAACCCGCACCTATATTTTGAGCAAACGCTTATGGGGCGCCAAGTGTAAAGTGGCTATTCCGTTACAATATTGCCTCATTTCGTGACAAAATTCACTCAAAACTGTCTTCTGTTACAAAATTATTGAACAACGGTTCATTTTGTTACAAAATGAATTTGGAAAAGTAATTCTGTAACAAAATGATTCTGACCACTTTCATTCTGTAACAAAAATTTATTTCGTGACAAAATCATTCACACTTCCATTTTATTTTGTAACGAAATCATTTTGTTACAAAATTGACATTACAAAATAATTTTGTCCACTTTCATTTTGTAACGAAATCATTCTGTTACAAAATAATATGGACGAAATGATTTTGTCTACGTCGTTTTGTAACAAAACCATTCTGTTACAAAATTGACAGGACAAAATGATTTTGTCCATTTTCATTTCGTATGACAAAATCATTCTGTTACAAAATGGATAGGACAAAATGATTTTGTCCATTTTCATTTCGTATAACAAAATCATTCTGTTACAAAATAGAATTAACAAAATCATTTTGTCCATTTTCATTTCGTATGACAAAATCATTCTGTTACAAAATTGACAGGACAAAATAATTTTGTCCATTTCATTTCGTATGACAAAATCATTCTGTTACAAAATGGATAGGACAAAATAATTTTGTCCATTCTATTTTGTAACAAAATAGACAGGACAAAATGATTTTGTTCATTTTCATTTTGTAACAGAATCATTCTGTTACAAAATAGAATTAACAAAATCATTTTGTCCATTTTCATTTCGTATAACAAAATCATTCTGTTACAAAATAGAATTAACAAAAAATTAAGTCTCATTATGTTTGCCACTACTTCATTTTGTACTTGTACTTCCATACCCTTATGGTTATTGGTTAAAAAATAATATTAGTTACACCCTGCTTGTGGTGGAATGGAATATGCAACCAGAACGTAGATATTTCCCGTATTCCGTGAGAACAAGCAGGGTGCAACGATTTTATCCCTTAAAGTGTACACCTATAATTTATTGGTCAAGAATACGGAATTATCTCTCAGACAAATTGACCAATCAGATTACGTATAATAATAATAATCGTATTAAAATATATATGAATCGATCACAACTTGTTCTTTGATTATTTCGTGATTTTTAGGTCCTGAAATAATATTTTCTGGTCAATTTCTGATTGAAAATTACTGAAATAAGCCCTAGCAATCTTGAAAGTCCCTCTTTATTATCTCTTGGCTGCTCTGGGATTTGTTTTCGGCTGTTGGCTGCTGTTGGCTGTTGTTGGCGGTTGTTGGCTGTTGTTGGCTGTTGTGGGTAACGATTACAAAATAAAGAGTAACGATTACAAATGCAAGAGAAACGATTACAAAATGAAAATGGACAAAATGATTTTGTTAATTCTATTTTGTAACAGAATGATTTTGTTATACGAAATGAAAATGGACAAAATCATTTTGTCCTATCCATTTTGTAACAGAATGATTTTGTCATACGAAATGAAAATGGACAAAATGATTTTGTTAATTCTATTTTGTAACAGAATGATTCTGTTACAAAATGAAAATGAACAAAATCATTTTGTCCTGTCTATTTTGTTACAAAATAGAATGGACAAAATTATTTTGTCCTATCCATTTTGTAACAGAATGATTTTGTCATACGAAATGAAATGGACAAAATTATTTTGTCCTGTCAATTTTGTAACAGAATGATTTTGTCATACGAAATGAAAATGGACAAAATGATTTTGTTAATTCTATTTTGTAACAGAATGATTTTGTTATACGAAATGAAAATGGACAAAATCATTTTGTCCTATCCATTTTGTAACAGAATGATTTTGTCATACGAAATGAAAATGGACAAAATGATTTTGTTAATTCTATTTTGTAACAGAATGATTTTGTTATACGAAATGAAATACGACAAAATCATTTTGTCCATTCTATTTTGTAACAGAATGATTTCGTTACAAAATGAAAGTGGACAAAATTATTTTGTAATGTCAATTTTGTAACAAAATGATTTCGTTACAAAATAAAATGGAAGTGTGAATGATTTTGTCACGAAATAAATTTTTGTTACAGAATTACTTTTCCAAATTCATTTTGTAACAAAATGAACCGTTGTTCAATAATTTTGTAACAGAAGACAGTTTTGAGTGAATTTTGTCACGAAATGAGGCAATATTGTAACGGAATAGCCACTTTACACTTGGCGCCCCATAAACGCTACCCTGGTTCCCACACACAAGCTCCCATTCGCTAAGTCGTGTCATGGCAAGTCAATAGGGACTTTTAGAATTGCACGTCCACTTAGTCGACTGGTACGCAAGGACATCATTCTACGCCACTGCGCATGCGCCACTCGCCCTCTCCCTGTCGTCCTCTCTGACTTGCAAAATCGAGAACGTGTTCACTTCCTTTTTGCGGTGCTCCGAAATCTTCGACGAGGTTCACGTATATGACGTCAACAAAAACAGCTCAACTAATATTATCACTATGAACACAATGACAAAGAGAGCGGACAAAATATACAGCTCCTCATTGTACCCTCCACAATTGTTCTGGTAGACAAAAGAACATCCCTTCATTACTATTATGTGAAATAAGTAGAACAGGTGAATATGCATGTGACACCTGTTCTACATATTTTTACATAATAGAAATGAAGGGATGTTCTTTTGTCTACCATTGCAATTGTGGAAGGTACAATGAGGAGCTGTATATTTTGTTCGCTTCTTTGTTCGCCATGTTCATAGAGTATGCTCATCCGTTGAGTGTGTACATCCGGTTGACGTCGACGTACACGTCGAGTGAAATCTAAAATGATCAGAACTGTAGTCAACATGGGCAGTCGACGACGTTGACATGCGCGAATTAGTCGACTGGGACGAAATACTAGTCCACTGCTTCTAAAAGTCCCTAATGGTGTCTTCGAAATGTGCCGGTGCGGGGCGCGAAATTTTTTTCTCCTGTACCTTTGGGGCTATCCAGTCTGAATATTCATGAAAGAGACTACAAGTATCGGACTTGTATTTTCTTACTCAGTTTCACCTTATTTTTAAAATCAGCAAAAGAAAATTTCATAATATATTCCTCTGCCGAGATTCGAACTCGAGGTCCTTTCATAGATAGCGCACCAGATTATCCGATTGCGCCACAGAGAACAGCTGCTCAATGGCCTTGCTCGTTTTTATTATATCCCTACAGTTCGTTTTCATGAATATTCATACCGACTCGTCTTGACGGAATAAACCGTATTACTTGTCATGCGCATGCGTACTCTCATCTCTAAGACCCAAGTTATGAATATCATATTGGATAGACCCAAAGGTACAGGGAAAAAAAATTTCGCGTGCGGGGCGGGCCAGAACGGCCGGAACGATGGAATGAAAAAAAAAGCGGTGCTTTGGAACGGTTTTCTCTCTTCTTTTTCTCAACAAGAAAAAAAAAAAAAGCAGATGACAGCGGCACCTAGGGCACTTTTTTAAGTGCTGAATCCAGATATCCCTTGCACGTCCTTGTATATGATTGTGTAAAGCAACGTTGGAACCAAGAGAGCTCGAAACGCAAGGGTAAGTGTACTAAGCCATGTTCAATGACATTTCAATCAGAGGGTAAGATTGAAGTACCGGGCACAAATCCTTGGAAATATTTGATCGATTCACCTATGTACCAAGAGTGAAGTCATTGACACCATCATACGGAGGGAAGATCGACGAGAACAGTGGACGTTGACACAAAACAGCATATAAATAACCATGTGCTTTTTCTACCTAGAACCAGGAGTGCTTTTATTAATTTTGGCGATTCGTATAATAAAAGTAAATCATAACTTGAGAAATGTTAAAAGAGTTGCACTTATGTCCTCCTGTTTCAAAATACCCAATTATAACAACCTATAGACGGGTCTGCGGAACCGGGGTCTGAGAAGGAGGGGGTGTTGGTTGGGGGCTGCAGCCCCCGTTTCATAATGATTATGTAGTAGACTTGATGATAATGCTCGTTCGCATGCTCAGCCCCCCCCCCCCCTCACACACACACACACACACACACCCACACACTTACACATACACTTAAAAAAAACACTCTGTGGCTCCTGCTAGATCGAAATAAAACTGAAATTCGGCTAATTGTCTGACCCGCTTATCATTTTGTTCTAAATGGAAACGAATCATCAATACACTAAAATTTTAATGAGATCCACAAAATTGTGTCAATCCTTCACAGCCTCAAATGTGCCTTATCCAACACTCGTGACCAATTCAGGGGTGGCGCGGGATAACAATTGATTTGTGCTTTATCAGATTATTCAAAAAAAGAAAATCGACATGTTTCTTAATATACACAATTATGTTATAGATCTACATGAATACGTTGTTATTTCTGAAGGAAACTGTGCCAAGGTAAATGTGATAAAAGAAGTGCAGTTATATTTCTTTGGACATTGGGTTTGATTCCTTTCTATTTTATTTTATCTTGGCGTCCTCAATAATGATCTCCGCATCTGGTAATGTGACGGCAAATGTGTAGATGGGATGAACTGATAAGGCAAAAGAAAGTTAATGTGCAGCTCGGGCATTATAAGATCACGTGAAAGTGCAGAAAGGTCAAATTAGAAGAGATGGGTTCATGCTCCTCGCAAATTCCGACCCCCCCCCCAACAAGAAATCATCGTCCATGGCTATAGCGTGGCCTATATATATTTTTCACGACTAGTGATCAGGGCAGGGCTTGGCATGGGGAGTTGGGGGAGTTCTCCCCAAGGACCGGTCAATATTTTGGTTTAAAAAGGCCAGCAAACAACAGAAAGGGCCGTTCGCTCCGAAATTTTCTCGATTTTTTAGTCCCAGTCCGCCCCTGCTAGTGATCGAACTGTGTTCGGGGTCATATCTTATTTTCACTTCCCAAACCTCCTCTCCCTTTCTTTCTTTTTCTTTGACTCTCTTTCTTTTTTGCCATTCATTTCAGGAGCTAGGTAGTTTTCACGTGCCCCCTGTACTTACGCCACTGTCTAATGAAAATAGCAAATGGAGAGATTTCCTTCTTTGATCCGTTTTATTTTCATCAATGCTGGCGTTTGTCACCAACAATCACGTATCTACTTATTCTTGTCTATTGATGACGTAGGAAAAACTAATGTTTCATTTTACCGTCAATTATCCTGCTTAAGAAGAGGAGGAGGAGGGAGAATGTTGCTTGAACATAAATAGATTGGTGGAAAGGTATACTTTTGTAAATATAAGTCGCACTTAATTGTTCTGCATTGATATTATAAAGTTGTCACGGAGAAAAATAGTGGCGTATGTACTGTCCTGTATTACATTCAGGAATAATTTATATAAAATGGATGCCACAATGCATCACATTTACGGTCGTGTACATCTACAGAGTCATTTAAGCAGAATCTAAAGACATATTTGTTACATACAACTTGGAGAGCTGTATGTATATAGAGCGGTTTTAATTGATTATGCGCTATATAAGTGACAGCTTATTATTAGTATTTGTATTATTATTATTATATTATTATTATTGCATGCAGGGGTGGATCCAGGATTGTCCGAAAGGTGGTGGTGGGGGGGGGGGGGGGGGAGATTTTCTACCGCCAGTATTTCCCTAAACATGATTTCGAAAATCTCACTGACCGTCTCCAGTCGGACACTAGTCAGAGAAATCTCTGACATGCACAACAAAACAAAGGGCCTTCCGACAATCCGAAGGGGGAGGGGGCGCCGTGCTTTCTGACCTTTAAAGATCGCCCTCTCCCTGGATCCGCCTTTGTGGAGGTGGACTATACGAGCAATCATATTTTATTCCCCCCCCCTGCAATTTTTAGTGATTATGTTCATAATAATAATAAATCAATAATATTCTTGATTGGTGGAAGAGAGATTCCACTCCACTGGGGAGCATTCCATCCAGTTGCCTTTTACGGGCTCACATGCTAATCGCATCTCCAGTCAAGTGTTTAAACCAGTCGACCACGACACCTCTTGATAAGCATGCAGTCTGATATAAGGAGGGGAGGGGAGCAAGATACATAGGGTTACAATATCCAGACATCATCTAAAATCAAACGAGACGGTGTTTGCAAAACACTTGTCTCGACATAATTGGAATTGAGTTATGGATCCCTAAAAAATACGTGAGGTGGAGTCTATGTATCCCAAATGTCATGTTTAACATTCTCCTGAAATGTTTAAAAGCACTGAAAGAAGAAGAAGCGTTTAACAGGATAGAAACCTTGAATTCTAGCGAAGCCCCTCAAAATGATATTTTTGCGATCTAACACAGCGACCGTGCCAGAATTTGTGCATTTAGTGAAACTTGTCCGAAAGATCACTTTACACAGCCCCCCCCCCTCCCCCAGATGCTACCGTCGGTACAACGAAAGAGAAAATTCACATAATATATCTTTACAGTACATGCAGGAATAGGATAGTGACTAAGATGAAAATACAGAAAAAATGGCAAATATTCCGTCACCATTTAGTTTATTTTATGTACCCGTAATGGAATACATGTATTTTATACCCGACAAGGAAGAATATTCTGATTTACGAAACCTCTCATAGAAGAAATTCATTATCGAAAGTGTGTGAAATCGATTTCATGCCCTAGATCAAACGTCATTATGTCTCCCTTTCCAATCTTGATAACTCATCCTCCTTCATCACCGGCGGAATACGGGGGGAGGGGGGGGGGGGGGGGGGGGGGCTAAAGTAAAGTGGCATACCTAAATTTCGCAGAAGAGGAAATAAAATAGATCGCTTCCCCTTTTCACTTTCTCGACCTTAAAAGGCACCTGGAAACTCTGATAACCCTTTGTTTTCTTCTTCTGTGCTGCTTAGAAGAGATGTGCCCCTTCCCCCTACTCATGAGGTAATGTGTTCTTGTTCTTGTTGCTTAAAAAAAAAGAATCACAATGACAAAAATTGGAAGTGCGATTATGAGAATGGTATCGCCCCCTTTTCGGTGCGCCCTCATTCCCCACGCATAAACCTTTGTAATTGATGCATTTACATTATTTTTTATTTATTTAATTTTTCTTTCTTTTTTTTTTTGGGGGGGGGGGGAGAGGGGTGAACAGCACCAGTTTTTCGGCTTTGACAGGACTGCACGCTACTGCACGCGCTGCACGTCGTTGGGAAATTGACCCTTAGTAATTATTTTGCTTCATCCAAACTGAGACACGATTGTGGTAAACAGTCTTGATACCTCATCAACAGATCGAAGTGCGAGGTAATGGATAAGATCTGAAGCGGAAGATTCTGCAAAACATTTCAGTTTCCAGAGTCAGGCAAAAAAAAAAAAAAAAACAAGTAGCGTTGTTTCCACGCTTGTAAGAGATGGATTCTGCACTGACATATCACCCTTTTCTTTCCTGCCGCTAACCCTTTTCTCTCTCTCTCTCTCTCTTTCTTTCTTATTCTGTTTCATTTTGTTTTTCGTCATCTTTTTCTTCTCTAAATTCTTCGTATAGAAATATACATGTATGTCAATGCCTATCGGTCTCTTAGAGAATGTTCAGTATGTTTCTGTAACGCATAGTGTCGCTGTTAACCATCTCTGTCGAAATCTTTCCTAATTTGTGACGTGAGCCAACAAGCAGCTAAAATCACTAGAAATATTTGTGCTTCATTACAACATCACGTTTTGGGTTATTTACTCCATGTATTAACAAGTTACTAATGATAAACAGAACACATCGCCTAACGTCGTGTATTGATTGATTGGAAAACATTGCAGTGAAATGTTGATATGCGATGGGAAGCTCATTGAAATAAAGAAATGTCATTAACATGATACATGTACATTGACGGAATGTTGACACAAAGCTCGTGACAGAACATACTTAAAGGGAAAGACGAACAATGTAGACAAAGAATGGCGTAGATTAACACTACATGTCCTTAACATAGAGAAATAGAGAAAATACAGGATAAAACGGACAGGAGAGAAAAACAAAGGGGGAGAAACAGGGGTGAGAAAGGGAGAGGGTGAAAGAAGTGTAAAGAGAAGGGGGGAGAGTGACAACAATGTAAAAAACACGTAAGTGTGACATGTTCTTGCTCCATCCAAATGCATCCATCTCAAATACAAGTAGTCTGTATGATTATGTTGAAGATAAATCATGTGCATGTAGTTCCCATGTATTTGATTTATTTTGGATACGACATGAAATCATTCCGAAATGTTATGGATGGCAAGGCAACTTAGGAAAATAAACACAAAATGAAGTATATGCGAACTAGAATATCACTGAAGGTAATTAATACCCCTGCCCCAATGTGTGTGCCAACTTTCGTGAGCATTGCTCCAAAAATGAGGAAGTGGTTTGGTCTGCAATATTTTACCGTTTTATTGCCATATGTCATTACCATGGCAACGCAGTTTGCCACACATTCAAAAAATATGTCTTGCACAACTTTACAAGAACAATGTGTGTGCCAAATTTCATGAGCATTTCTTGAAAAAGTGAGGAATTTGTTTGATCCGCAATATTTTGCCCTGATTTAGTGCCATATGATGTCGTTACCATGGCAACAAAGTTTCCGACACATTCAAAAAATATGTCTTGCACATCTCCATCCCAAGACAAGTGTGTTTGCCAAATTTCATGAGCATTGTTCAAAAAATGAGGAAGTAGTTCGATCTGATTCGATCTGATTTCAACCTGATTTATTGCCATAATATGCCGTTACCAGGCAACGCATTTCCGACACATTAAAAAAATATGTCTTGCACATCTTCATCCCAAGACCAATGTGTGGCGACTTTCACGAGCATTGCTCGAAAAATGAGGAAGTCATGTAGTTCGATGCGCAATATTTGCAACGTACCGACCCGCCCGTACGCTATATAGAATATACCCCCTTCAAACTTCGTTTGGCGGGGGTATAAAAATTAAACTTATGTGCTTAGGGAAACAAGGATGAAGTTTGTTTGTATGGTTTTGTTTTTGTTTTGTTTTTGTTTTTTTATTGGGGGGAGGGTGTTACTAACAGATGATCATTTTGTTAGAAAATTGTCAATCTTGTTTATTCACACATTGTAGGACAGATAATAATAAATCATGTTCATTTGAAAATACATATGTACATGTATTAAACACATGGTGTATAATTTCATTGAAAAAATAGCAAATATTATATAATACTTAACATTACATCTAATTTAACAAGCTATCCTGGATGACTGTAAATGTATTGGAGACCAAAAATAACAGTTAAACAAACAAAATGAGAAAAAATGAACAAATTAGAGCAGTTTATTTCATTTATGACTTACATGGCACAAACCTTGCAGGAAAATAGGATCTATTTTAATTTCTTCAGTACCAGGCTACATTAAGTTACATGAAACTCAGTCTCAATTTCTCAGAAAGTCAATAAATAGAATCAACCTTTTATAGAAAACATGAAGTTTCTTGCCGTGGATGAAGAAACCTTTTCTGTATTATCTTGGAGGATTACTTTCTTCTTTAGTTAATAATTTAAAAAAAAATAGCCCAGAGTAATATTCAACCCAGTCTATGCCCACATATCACCCATGGTTGTTTTGTAATTTTCTTGTTCTTGTATTTGATTTCCAATCCGGGATTCTGTGAAGTACGCCCACCAGAACTGGTCATTAAATTTTCAAATTTGGCAACACATGCTCCAGAAAATGTTTTAAAGGATGCATATGAAAAAAAAAAAAAAATTGCCCTCGAAAATTGTAATAGGGGCTTGGGGGGGGGGGGGAGGTCACATCCTGCACACTGCCCCCCGGCAATGACCCTTCCCACCAGTGACTCCAAAGATCTAAACAGACAGAAAAACCTGTAGGCCCGAATTCACAAAGGTGGTTTAAACCATGGGTAAGGTTTAAACCTCCGTAAGCGTACTAAAATAAACGTAAATACAGGCACATTGCCCATGCCCGCTCATGGATCGGATTCCGTGCGCACGTACGCTTAAAAACCATACATTACTAGTAACTTACAATGCCACAGATATAAATATTTTCTCAGAATGGTATTCTTTAGCAGGGACTGCATCCGACTTGCCAGACAATTTGATGCGGCCCATCAGAAGTATTCACTGAAAATGAAAACAACAAAAGCACTTATTTAGTTCTATTTCTTTGCTATGATATAGTATATTTTCATCATGCACCACCACCACCAATTGTCAGCATGAATAATAGCGTCAAATGTTTGCTCACTTGCTAATAGACCATCTGTGCTTTCCTCACTAACCAACAAGAATACAGTAGTTTTGTTGTTGTTTTTTTAATATTCAAGGTCCTGTGACACTGCATTTACAATCATCTGCAACACAAAAAGAATTTGAAGCAAGTTTTGAATTATGGATACTTTTTTGTTGTTGTTCATTTTAATACAAGTTTGAATAGTGGTTCTCTTTTTCTCACTGTTCATCATTATATAAATAGCATGATATCTACAGTGTCTGTATAATTAATTAACCCATTTTGCATATGAAAAAAATACCCCAGCTCTTTTGTGGTCCAAGACATAATAGGTACAATTTAAAAATGTGGGCAGTATGAACTAAATATAGCACTGTCATTTGTCAGAGCTAAATCTATTTAATCATCTTTATGGAAGTTTGAGATTGATTTGAGGACTTGTGATCTAATCAGCTCAATTGCAACTGCGCTGGACTACTGTTGTATAAACTGGAAATATGCTTTATTAAAAAAACACTTTTTATCACAATCATTATTGTCTCTATCACTCTCCAGTCCTATTTCTTAAATCAAACATTATTTCAACTTCATAAATCAAATCTTGTCTGAAATTGCATCATGTTCTTCAGTCCCTTCCATAAAACCATAACCAATAACCTGTAGGAACCAAGTAAATCCTGTATCCTGTAATCAATCAAACACGAACTGGCAACTCTGTGACATATCTTGCGAGCTCCTCTCCCATTCGCTCAGTACAGAAAATTTCATAAATTTCCATTTTCTGAGTTTTTGATTAAGGAATAAATTTGTTTCATACAGGCTTTGTATAAGAACATGAGCAATGATTACATCTCGTGTGCATGTATCATTTAATATTTTCTTTACAGAAAATGGAAAATAATGAATTTTTGGGCACAGGACAAATTTCAAAAGAGCTCGCAAGATACATCACGGAGTTGCCAATTTGTGTTTGATTGATTGCAGGATACGGGATTTACTCGGTTCCTACAGGTTATTGGTAATGGTTTTATGGAAGGGACTGAAGAACATGATGCGATTTCAGACAAGATTTGATTTTATGAAGTTGAAATAATGTAAATTCATAACTTTACTATTTTTTATTGCATTTTGCTCAAACCTTCACTGATCTGTGTCTTTAAAGGTAAGATGCGCCTTCACAATGATATTCTTGAAACGCTGCGGTAAGAAACTGATGATAAAAAAAATATATAAGATGAAATCTCATTTTCTGGCAATGAGGAAAAATTAGATGGTCACGTGTGTGACGCTTTGTTTCACTTTACAAAGAATGGCTCAATCGCATCATGTTATTCATTCCCTTCCATAAAACCATAACCGATCACCTTAAAGACCTCAGCCTGACCGAATTTTGAAATATACCCTTTATTCATCCACGGGGAGCTATATATTTTCTGAACAAATTGAAACCAACTTCATGAGATTCCGTTTCCTGTGGAATGAGTAACCGCGTCCCGAATGTTGAGCCCCGGTGGTTTGGGCCCCGTCTCTGAGGAACGCTACTTTGCGGGGGGTGAAAATTTGATGACGACATATCGTGTAGACGCATTCGGAGCTGTATACATGACATGTCGTCACACGTCTAGCGACCCCCTGCAGTGTTACGCCATAGGGAGGGGGCGGACCAAAAAAATTATCTTTTTTATTTTTTATGGATAAACGGAGACGAAAATTTATGAATAACCAGGGTAATTATATTCTTTGTTTACTAAGCTTTACGTCAATATATGGTTGTTTTGGGTCAGACTGAGGTCTTTAAGGACACAAGCAAATCCTGTATTAAACCCTATAAGGATGATAGAATTCAGCAGTCAATGGGTTAATTTTCAATGAATCCTAATAAAGGTAAGATGAGCCTCCATGATGACATTCTTGAAGCGCTGCAATGCTCCACGTCTTCAATGTTCAGGGTCTCTTTCAACAATGCAGACAAGTCCAGTTTTAAGTTACACTTTCCATCCTGCTACTTCTTCAGGGTTGATGGTTTACTTAAACCAGGGGCAGATCCATGACTTTGTAAAAGAGGGAGCACGATACCAATAAAACACACAATCTAGGGGCCATTTGCAGTTGTCTACATAAGGTATGCCAATTTGGTTTCAAAAGAGGGGGCACAGGCCAGTTTTCCCCTATGGAAATCCGCCGCTGACTTCAACAATTTTCATGCAGTCCAGTCCAGTTTGAAGTCACACTGTCCATAATGCCACTTCTTCAATGCTCATGATTTATTCAAACAATGCAGACAAGTCCATTCCTATATCACACTATCCATCATGTTACCGGTGTTCTCCATACCATTTATAGTCACAAGGTCCGAGGTACTTAGAGATACCGAGGTAATTCTCCTTGGCGATGCGCTCAAACGTCCAAGGATTGATGTTTTCCTCTTTCCTGAACTGGTAGAGGCTGGCGTCTCTCTCCATGATCTCCTTGGATATCACCTTACAGCGGAACGGTAGCTTCTTGGAGATCTGGTAGAGGATGCTATGGACCTCCTCAAATTCCATCTTCCCTCCCATCTCCATGACGATGCGACCTGCTTTCACTGGGGTCACGTAGTGGTTAACACTTCCTGCAAAGTATAGAGGATGATAATGATCCTAATATCAATATTGAAGATAAAGTCTACATGAGACTTGTTTTATACTGTGTTGTTTTGGAATCATCAAAATAGATAAGAAATTGACCCAATCTTGCTGAAAAGCACATGTACTGCACACAGAAATGGGTATATGGGACTACACACACAAGTGACATGGATGTTCGGCCCAAACATTTCAGCTATTTCTAGTCATATTTTGAATATGAGGGCATTTGTGACCCTCCACCACAAAACGACCAATAAGTCGGAATTTTTTTTTTTTAATTTCAGGTTTGAAAGCTTAGATTCTAAGCTTTACAATGATATACAACTTGTCTTGTATAGACTCAGCAAACCCTTATAAACTGCAATGAAAATGTCCGAGTGTCAGACAGGCTAATGACCAAAACAATAGAGAAAACGGGCACTAAAGAAGAGTGACTATTTAAGAGCGCCTAATCTGTGTCCTATTGTTTGTCGCACAAAAGGTTGAGTCAAAACTCCAAAGCCTACACTGTGAAGTACTCATTGGATTGGGTTGAAACTTTCCATACCTTTAGAATAAATATATTTCTTTCCTTCTGTAGATTTTGAATATCAGACAGTGCAAAGTTTTTGAGTTATACCAGAAAAGCAATGTGAAGTACGATCCCAGCAAGCTGACTCACAAAGTTTGAATGTCCATGCAAAAATGGTCATTTTGAATGAGAGTAAAAACATATTTCAATACGGTATTTTACTCCGAAATTTTGTCAGATGGTAGATTAATATCTATACTTTCAGAAAATACCAAAAACTTAAAATAAATATTTCCACCCCAAACAACCTTTTCCAGCTGTTTACTCTAGAACTCCCATTGCGACTTATTGGTCGTTTTGTGGTGGAGGGTCACATTTGAAGAGCAATGCTTTTTAGGGGATTTTTCTATTATGATGTTCTTCCAAACTGACATAAAATGAAAAAGCTCACAAGTTATTGTTCACCTTTCCCAGAACTCAACCTTCCCTTTAATAATAATCATGAAAACAAAAATGCTAACATCTGGGCAGATCTAAGGTATGTTGTCTCAACATCATCACAATATTTACTATAGTATACCCGATGATTCTAGAAAAGTTTGAAAGCCATACAAGAGCTTGTATCAGACCAAATAACAAGGGAAATTACATATGTTGTGATAAATTTGGTCTATTTTCATCTGTTCTTGGTTACATGGGACAGTAAATGGCAAAATATACAGCTTGAAGCTGTCCAGTTACAACATCAGAATAGTTTAAAGGGAAATCTACCTTTTCTGACAAGACAAATTGGGTGAAAACAGAAAAATTGAAGATGTTGATGAAACGTTGAAGAAAACTGGACAAATAATAAGTTATGTATGCTTTTGAATTTGAGATATGTTTTTAAATTTGAGATCACAAAATGTACATGAATATTAAACTACATGTGGCAAATTGGTAAATCGACTGTGATGTAATTAGGACAAAATTTAATATCCTGTTTGTTAAACACTAAAATGTCACTAAATCCTGCTTCTCTCCCAAGAACCTTTTTCCTCAAAGCTGTATAAAAAATATATATCAAGGATAAGTTTATCTTAGTCCTCAAAAATGAGAACCTTTGCCCTTAAGAAAAAGGGGGGGGGGGGGAGAAAAAGAAAATGGGAGACTTGTCTGACTTAAGACAAACAAAACGCTCATTCACCAGTCTGAACTTCCAGCATAGCGATTTCCACTTTACAGTATACTCTCATATTAGATGATCTTTGAAGGTATAGGTTTGCATGGTGGTACTGATAATGTTGAGAAGACTTACGGTTCACCATGTGGTTAGTCCTGAAAAGGACTGTTGAATAAGAAGAAAGTGGAGAAAAGTTGAAAGGAGAAGAAATGGAAATTCTCATTTGGTTTACAGTCCTTTTCAGGACTTGACGCTCTAGAGAAAGATTACTTCTACATGATCACGTGACCGCGGCGACCATGTTGGGTCGATTTTAAGAACTGGAACTTGCAATTACGTTCAAAACCCATTATTCTAATCAAATTGTCATCACTCTGGTAGTCTATTAGAAGTTGTCATCATGGATACATCTAAGCGTGATTTCACCAATCAATCAATTACGGACTCGCCACAAAAGCCTTCCCAAAAGAGACTGAAACTCGACGAGGAGACAGACGAGTCCCCTTCTCCTGCCTCGCCCGGGACCTCCGGGTGCGAGGTGCTTGGCTCGGAGCCTCCAGCCTGGTTCGCCTGCTTCGTGCAGAGATTTGATGCTTTCGAAGAGAAGGTGGAGCGTATTCTTAGTTCCAGGCTGGGTGAGTTGAACTTAAAATTGAATGAGCATAATGATCATCTGAACTCCCTTGACCATGAGTGTGCTGTTGTGAAGAAAGATGTGGAGAAACTCAGGGAGGAGAATGCTGTCCTCAGGGCATCCCTCGACGATCTGGAAAATCGTTCGAGGCGCAACAACTTAGTGTTCTATGGGGTGCCGGAGGCGGGTGGCGGTGGTGAAGTGGAGGACTGCCGCCGCACTCTATCAAAGATGCTGCAGGAGCACGTAAGGCTAGATGCTTCTGCCTTCTCCTTAGAGAGGGTTCATCGCACACCCACATTCGTTCAAAGCGGCAAGACCAAGAAAAAGCTTCCTAGAATGATCCATGCCTGTTTCTCCTCGTATACGCAGAGGCAAAAAGTTAAATCAGAATGCTTGAAGCACTTCAAAGAGGAGTACGAGGGTCACAAGCTGGCAGTTTCTGATGACTTAAGCAAAAGAATCCGCTCCCTGAGGAAGGAGAGGATGGAGGAATTTAAAACCCTGCAAGAAGCCAAGTAATGAATATTCTAATGCTGGGCTTAAAATGATTGATCCTTTAACTTTTGCTAATGCCCAAAAAATGGTTTGGGTGAAAAAACTTCTTGATGAAAATTTTGAAGCCCCTTGGAAAAACATAGAACTATTCTTTCTGGAGAAATTTAATGACAATGTGTTAATTCTATGGAAATCATGGGCTCCAGAGAGTGTATTGAAATCATTGAATAACATACAGCTAGCTGAAACACTACGCTGTTGGTATTTATTCAGAGAAATGGCAACTATAGAGTTTTACGGACACAGGTTTTCAGATTTAAGTGCTTGTCAAGTTCTCTGGTACAACAAATTGATCCGTTCAAAATCCAAATCCTGTTTATTCTATATTTCCTGGTTTGACAAAAATGTTTTTTATATTTCCGATCTGTTCAACCCCCCTTTACCAGGCCATAAACTCTTTGAAGAATTAGTATTGGATTTTGATATTCCCTCTGGAGACAGGAGAAAATATAATTTTTTATTTAAGTGTATTCCAGATAGGTGGATAGATAATTTTGATGAGGACATTATTGGTGTTCATGAAACCATAGTTCACCACTTGTTAAGCATGAAAAAAGTCCCTAAAAATTCTTACATTGTATTATTTGGATCTCATGCCCCTGTTAAAAGATATACATATTGGAGTGACAACTTAACCATTCCAATAGATATATTAATTGGGAGCAGGTGCATAACTCCAATTTTTTTTGTACTGTCGACACTAAATTGAGGTCTTTTTATTTTAAGATTTTTCATAAAGCTATTGCTCTAAATGATTTTCTTTTTAGAATTAAAAGGAAGGGCTTCCCAAACTGTTCACTGTGTGAAAAGAAAGAAGAGTCAATGGTTCACTTATTTTGTGAATGTGAGAAAGTCACTCCAATATGGGAAGATCTTCTTGTATTAATTGCAGAAAAAAATGACAAACCTGTGGTAGTCAACAATTTTGAAAAAATGTTTGGAATTCCTGGTGATAAATTTATTTCTTACTTATTTTTGCTTCTGAAATATCATATAGTTATACATGCAAATTTAATGAATGTGAGAAAGTCACTCCAATATGGGGAGATCTTCTTGTATTAATTGCAGAAAAAAATGACAAACCTGTGGTAGTCATTAATTTTGAAAAAATGTTTGGAATTCCTGGTGATAAATTTATTTCTTACTTATTTTTGCTTCTGAAATATCATATTTATACATGCAAATTTAATGATAACCTGCCTAACTTTGTTGTTTTTAAGTCTTTTATTAAAAAACAAAATTGAATACTTGTTAGCAAAGAAGAGGAACAAAGTACATTATTTTGCTCTTTTCCCCCCCTGCAACCCTCGACTTAAGATGATCTCTATCATTAATGATATTGTTATTTTATCCCATACTCTATATGTGAATTGTATTTTCTCCAGTGCCACTATGTTAGATGGGCGGAATCCCAGGTTTCAAATTATTTACAAGTACTATGTTACGTGATTGTCCTATTGGCCCTCTATCACCCCTGGTGAGGCGCACTAATCTTTTTCAGGAATATAGTATTGATTAATCCTCGAAATGAGTTGGAGAGGGGCGGGTTGACTTGTCTGGTGCGCGGTGTGGTTCGCTGTATTAATGTGTGCTGTGGGTTGACAATGTCTCACCGAGTCACACCAGGGTCTATAGAATAAGGCATATGTTCACTCGTGACATGGTGTGACACTGTCGACTTTGTTTCGTTCAGTGCTGTACATGGGGGGGAGTCTTTGTGTGTTTTGTGGGTGTGGGTCAGTGTTTTTGTTTGTGTATGTGTGAGAGTGTGTGTGGGTGTGTGTCTTGGCAGGGAAGGGGGGGGGGGCTTACAGCGGACCACGTGGTGCACTGGTCTTGTTTTCCTTGTCTCTCTCTATTATTATTATCATTACTAATACCCAAGAGTTACCTCTCAGTCTGAGTGATACCTCCTTGTATATCATAATTTTGTTCATACAGTAGTTTTGTTTGAGATAGGTAGAGACTACAACAGAATTGTGGTTATTTGGTTGAGCAGCAGCTGGGGGAGGCAGATGGTCTTAGGATTGTTCGGTGTTTGATGCTGGGTTTTCGCCCTATATTTGATTATTGAGAAGTACTTTTTTGCCATCTCTGCAACTATCTAATTTTAGTTATGCCTTTTTTATATATTTTTTCTTTATTTTGCTTCAATCATTTGAAATCGTATGTGTCTTGTAATTTGACTTGATTTTTGTTTAATAAATACACAAAAAAAAAAAAAAAAAAGATTACTTCTACATTCTATGAATTTCTATCTTGCCTTTCCATTTCTTCTCCTCTTAACTTTTCTCCACTTTCTTCTTACTCAACAGTCCTTTTCAGGACTAACTACATGGTGCACCGTAAGCCTTCTCAACGTTACTCTCATATTGTTTATCAAAATGGCATTCAAACTTTTGCTGCTTTCCTTCAAAAGTACCTTGTAACAAAGTTTAGAATGTTTTTTGATAAAAACAAGGAAAAAAGGACTATATGAGAAAAAAAAGTATTATTCAGCAGGAATAAGTTCACTGAACAGTCCTAGTTTCAAGAATACAAAAACAAAATGTCACACTTTGCCTCACGCAATACTGGTATTTCTTCAGCCCACTTTACTTTGGTATATAATGCTTTGCAACATTTCACCAACAGTCATACATGTATATTTCCAGGGCAGAGAAGGGAAATGTCCCACTTCACCTCAGGCAATTGCAAGTACTTATTTCATTTCAGCTTTCTTTGGTATTTAATTATTTTAAAGAATGTTCAAAAGCAACAATGGTAAAAAAAAAATGCTCTTCCTCCAATTTCTTAAATTTGTAAGGATAGAATACAACCTCAAGTGAATGTTCTAGGATATCCTCAGTTATCAAACATAACACAATTTGTAATGTATTATGTAGCTACATTTTTGTTTGCACATGATCATGAATAGCTTAGGGGGATACAAGTGCTTACATCATAAAAGGACTATTCACTCTTTCAAGATTCAATAAAACACTCCATTTAATGAGAAAATTTAATTTGTGCAGGGAGAACTGTCTACCCCTTTGGATTATATGAGGACTAGTCTTGATTCCATAAACCCCTTCCATGCCACCAGATTTTGAGCAATTGTCAAAAACAAACTTTCAAGAGTTAAATACTACCTTTTAATGCATTTTTTCTTGAGCAAACTGGGCAAAGATATAATGCACAGGAATAAATATTATATTGATGGCACATGTTTCTGTATGAGGAAGCCATTCTGAGCCTAAACTAAATGTTCAACCCTCAAATTTTGGGGTGGGATTTGCCGCCCACGGCATGGTAGGGGTTAAAGTACTCACTATTATTCTCAACCCTTGCTATCGATGGACGGCAATCACACCCGAGAATCCAGATGCTGTGCTAGTATACTATTAATACATGGTTGAGAGTGCGTTGGTGCGATCTGGCAACACAAAGGTTTTATCGTGGTTTACTTACGCACGAGGCGCAAGCAGAGTGTGCTGGACACCAAGATAAAAACCTGCGTGTTGCCGGATCGCACTAATGCACGAACTCACAACCATGTATTAATAGTTTTATCAAACGGGTCGGCAATATGATTATGAAGTCTATAAAAATGGTTACAAATCCCATAGAAACGCCAAGAGTCGCACAGTCATGGAGGCTGCCATTTGCTTTCCTGGATGACATCACAGAAATTAAGCGCAGCCAACAAAAGTCATGCACGTTTCAGTGCGCGCATGTAATCCCTGCGGTAAAATGAAAATTAAACTACGCGATTTAAGTTTGCACACACCAGAGGTACGCATACGCGCAGCTCAGCCGTGCTTTAGAGCCTTTTTGCCGCGCGTTATCACTTTTTTCTGCACGGTCACGTGGTGTTATTTGACCAATCAGGATGGCTACATTCTTGAACCCGTTTTATAATTTTGGATTAAGAATGGTTTCTTCTTTCTTCTTGATATAGAAACAGAAGTCTGTACTGTGAAGTTTGTGTTTTATGGAAGATATAACGGTATTGTCATCCCAAGTCAACACAATGAAACAAAAGAATTCAAACTCACAATCTGGCTCTTGACAGTTCATTTGTGTCTTTTGCAATAATTTTTTGTAATGCGAGTGTCAAGGAAGGAGGTTAGTAAGAAGCCCTTACATGACCCACAGGCTGTCTGATGTACATGAGAAAGTCTATTTTTTTTTTTTGCATTACAGTGGAAACTCACTATAACAAGGTCCCTGGGACCACGGAAATGACCTTGTTACATGGTATATCAGGAAACTCCTTATATCAAGGTAAAAAATTAAAAGAACATAAAGACTTTGGACCAGCAAATATTACCTTGTTATATCAGGAATCTTGTTATATCGGAGCTCTTCACACCGAGTTTCCACTGTACCAAGTATTATGGAATTTTGAACATGAATTAACATAAAAATATACATATAATTTCACTTGATATTTTGTCTGATCCAGGCTCTAGGATGGCTATCAGCGTAAAGCTGTAATCAGATATACCTTAGATGTGGTAGATAACGTATGGGACAAAAAAGGTTGGACTTGCTCAGATAATGGCTACATGTATAATCACCCAGTCACGTACCTTTGCCTCCGCCCATCCTCTGGCCTTGACCTTTCTTGGTAATTGGTTTGAAAGGTGCGTTGACCCTCCACCGGGCAAACATGTGGTCACTGTCTCCTATGAAGCGGTTGATGGTCAGTCGGATCATCTCAAAGTGACCATGCTTCATGTAACCTGGCGTAGTGGCCTAACAAAAGAATAACAGATCAATCAGTCGAATAAATTCAATCTGCACTGCCACAAAAGAGAGATGTTTTTAAAAATACATAAAAGCAACGATCTCCTTGATCCTCCCCCCACCACACCACACTAAAAAAAATGTATTCCTTTGACAACTATCCCCTTGGACACATACATGTACTTCCGGAAAAAACCCCACTAGACATTTACACTCTAAGACAGCTAACTATGGGTTAATCACATTAGGAGGTTGATGTATGGAGGGGGGGGGGGGGGGAGGGAGGGGGGAGGAGTGGGGCATTTAACTACTTGTAGTTAACATTGGTACTCAAAACTTCTCACACTGGAGTCTGGAAAACGTGTGTCCCAGCCCACCAAAATTAAACTGCGATAATCATGTTCCTAATTGATTGCTAATTGAATTCTATATTTCAATTTTTTGTGAAGGGAGCATTGTAAATGCCAATGAGAAACACAGGCCCCCACCTAAAAAAAAAAAATAAATAAATAAATGAATAACAATAAATCATTGAATAATAAATATGTATTTTCTTAAATGTTTTATACCTTTTAAAATTTCATGCAAATTTTGATGAATTCCTTTTATTTTTCCATCATAATCAGAATTCAACATTACATGCAGATCACAAATCATCTCGACAAGTAATTAACAAATTTCATACTTGAAACATACTTAGAAAAAGTAGATGCTAAATCAAAACAGAAGTCTTCAACCTACAAACATGTTTGACAGAGGATGGCCTATATTCTATAATTCTGTTAAACCTGACATGAGGACAACTTAAACAAAGAGAAAACTTAGACCTCGGTCTATAAACTTCTTTTGTTAGACTTGACTTAAGACTGAGCTTAAAGGGCAAGTCCATCCTAAGTTGATGTGAATAACAGAAGAAATATTGGAGTAACAGATTAGTGAAAGTTTGAGCAAAATCTGATAAGTTTTAAAGCTGTAATCAATCAAACACAAATTGGCAACTCCATGACGTATCTTGCGAGCTCCTTTCCCATTTGTTCAGTACAGAAAATTTCATAAATTTCCATTTACTTAGTTTTTGATGAAGGGATAGATTTGTTTCATACATGTTTTGTGTAAAAACATATGAATAATGATTATATCTAAAGTGCAGTTATGTTTGAATATTTTCTTTAGAGAAAATGGAAATTAATGATATTTTTAGTACAGGGCAAATAGGAGAGGAGCTCACAAGATACGTCACAGAGTTGCCACTTTGTGTTTGACTGATTACAACTTCAAAAATTAATAACTTTCTTATTGCTTATTATATTTTGTTCAAACCTTCAATGAATTTCTTTAATTTTTCTGCTTCCTTTAAAACCAACTTGTAAGCAGGGTTGTCTTTCAAACCCAGCATTCACTTTCAGTAGAATATGGATCAGGTAGTCTACTGACCAGTAAGCCATATTGGTTGTACATGAGTTTGTTGGATACTTCAGCAGGGCCTCTGATGTCATGCAAGCCTTTGAAGACCTTTCTGTACCGTGTCTTCTTTGGAACTTTATTTAGGAACTTTAGCTTGGGCTTGGGTGGGATGATGACATCTGAAAGAAAATACATCAAAACAGGAGACCAACATCTCATTATCTGCATGATTCATAACAATGTATGCCTAGCCTTCATACAATGATTATACATACACATTAAAAAATATAACAATAATCATAATATGTCTTGTCTACCCAGGGTAGCGTCATCAGTGTCATATACTGTTCTCCCTAAGGGCCCTGCAATCATTACTGTAACCCCGGCTTTAGCCGAGCAACCATGATAAGGTACTCCAGCATTCAAGGAATTTATTCAATGACAAACTGAAAATATAATCTTATTAAAATGAAAATGAAGGCTATTATAATTTATAAATAATAGCACATTAAATAAAAAAATCATAAGGAGTTTATTATTAAAGGGGCATTGATCCAAAGGGATAGGGGACCAAAAGAAATTAAATGCAAAATTTCAATTTAAAAAAAAAAATCCAAACTCTTCTCACCTAGGAGGGAAGAATACAGTTCCTTCAACTTGGGCTTCAAGTAATTATTTGACACTAAATAAAACTATCAAATATAACAGGCTGTGTACTACAGTCTACAGACATGATCAATTTTGCACATTTTTGTTTTCATAGCATAAGCCTGCATTTGGAATTTGCTCTGAAATACCAAATGACAAAATATGGAGTCAAAAAATTTCCTTGATCATTCGCGTGCTCTCCCTCAAATATAACTTAGCACATCAATGATGTGGCGCTCATCCGGCATCCAGCAAAGAAATTCAAGCAATTTGTACTTTGAACAGAGTAGACACTGTAATGAATACATGAAATGTACATGTAGAATTCCATGTAGATGATGAAGTGCCTATTGCAAATCTGGCTAAATGTGGTTTTGGAAGGAGACAGCACAAAACAACATGAAATGTTGAAAAAAAAATGTCAAAATATAGATGTTACTTTACAAAATACACATAATGGACTTCTTTCAACAATTTTCTTACATCAGTAACAGCATTTCACCTTGAAAACTAGGGCCAAAAGGGTGAACTAGTTCTCTATTGCAGCCTGTAGAACTCAGGAGTAGTACCACGTCCACACACACCGATGGGTGCTATGCCAAAACTCATTATTGTGTAATACAATAAAGAGTGCATAAGCCATTTTTGTGATCTTTTTAATAAATTTCGCATAAATTATAATTTTCTAGACAAAATTTCAAAATTCTGAATAAAAGTTCAATGAACCTCATGAAAGTCTTTCAGATGGAAAAAAAAAGTCGAAATCGCTCAATAAATGAGGAAGAAGAAGCAATTTCTGTGATTTTTGAATAAATATCGCAAAAATTAGCATAATTAATTTTGTAGACAAAATTTCAAAATTCCGTGTAGAAGTTCAATGAACCTCATGAAAGTCTTTCAGATGGAACAAAAAAAATTGAAATCAGTCAATAAATGAGGAAGGAGAAGCAATTTTTGTGATTTTTGAATAAATATAGCATAAATTAGCATAAATAATTTTGTAGACAAAATTTCAAAATTCCGTGTATAAGTTCAATTAACCTCATGAAAGTCTTTCAGATGGAACAAAAAAACTTGAAATCGGCCAATAAATGAGGAGGAGGAAGAAGAAGCAATTTTTGTGATTTTTGAGAAATGCGCATAAATTAGCATATTTAATGAGTTCCAAAATTCTGTGTAGAAGTTTCGAATCCCCCACCTAGTGCTATCATATAAAGCAAACGGAATTAAAATCGGGTAAGAAATGGCGAAGAAGAAGCATTTTGAAATTGTGGACGGACGACGGACGCCTTGCCACGGCATAAGCTCATCTGGCAAATTTCGGGCCGGATGAGCTAAAAATGATTCAACCATGTATTTACTCATGATAAAAGTGCTCAACAAAGTTTCAACCCCTTCCAAACAGTTTGACAACTAATTAGGCTAAAAGATTGTCACCCTAGACAATATCATATGATCATTGATATAACATATCTTAAAACATATTCTGATATTTTTCCATTGAGATTTGTTTGAGTTTAAAGGATTTGATGCTTAAAAGGTATATGTGTCTTGAACTTACCATCAAAGGTGTTGATCGGCTCAAAGTTTTTCATTGTTGCAACCTGCAAATATACTGGGCAGGGTAATCCACCTGAACATAATGAATTAAACAAAAAAAAATAAACACACACATAACAAATTGGAGACAAGGGTCTTTCTCTAGCAACATGTTGGTAAGTGAGTTCCTTGCCTGTAGAGTCTACAGAAGGAGAAACTAAGCACTACTGTGCAGAGTGAATGGCAGTTTTCTATTTCACCATACTAATGTGTATTCATCTACGATTAGTCCCACAATCAAAACCATCTGTATGTGGTGCTGGGTAAATATAATTCCTTTGAATGTATCTTTTTCTTTAGTGTTTGTAGCTGGCGCGCTGTTGGCGATACAACCATAATCAAAACTATACGATGTGGGGTAGTGGTGGAGATGTCTGACAAAATTTCCATTAATGCTAAACAAAAAGTCAACCTAGATGGCACTAAGCCAGTTGAGACCTCAACAATTTCATGGAAATTTCATCAGACATCTCCACCACTGCACCACATCGTATAGTTTCGATTATGGTTGTATCACCGACAACGTGCGTGCAGTCGCCATTTTCTATCTGCATGCAAGAGGATCCATGGATACACAAACACTGGTGAGTTCTCAGAGTTATTATGCGTTTCAATGGGATGTTGGCGAACTTGTACTTATGACGGTTTGATGAAACGATGCCCTGATTCAATTGACAGATTGATAAGCCAAGGAGCTCGTACTGTGCTACTGTGCTAGGATTTATTTTCCACTAATTCCAGGGCATTTTTCCTGACCTGCTATAATTTACTGCGCCCACTCATAGGTACACGCCATTGCCGACTGTGTAGTAACGCAGCCAACACACATCCCATACCTAAACTGCATCACTGTGCATTTTTGGCTATATTTAATTGAATATCATATATTGCAGTTTACTTACATCCAAAGAATTATATTGAATAATAGATGATTAAAACTTACCAGGTTGTTTTGTGACCTTTGAAACCTGAGGGTTTCCTGAAATTTGGGGTCCTTTTTGTCGATAACTGCTATCGAGACTGTCCCGTCAGCATCCAGTTTGTATTTTTCACGATTATGATGAAGGGAGCCCTCAGCGCTCGTAGTAGTACCGGCGCGATGGGTTCGTCGATCTCCTACGAAGACCTGAAACAAAGTGAAAGGGCCAAACTGACGACGTAAAAAAATAAAAAATATTACGTACGTACGTAATAATTACTACGTACGTACGTAATATTTTTTATTTTTTTACGTCGTCAGTTTGGCCCTTTCAGGTCTTCGTAGAATAGCTTGTGTGCGTAACATTCTGCGTATGTATCTACGGTGCGTAACCATGTAGAGCGGCCTCACTAGTGCGCAACATTATTGAGAGCAGTCGTGATCTGTATGGAGATGTGGGTAACAAGTACCAAAAAGAGGGCTGTAAATGTAAGTTTTTATAACTTTCTACATTTTGTATCTTAACGAACTGATAACTTAAAATCTAAAGAATGATACTTAAGTATCAGTTTGCCCACAAAAACATCAATTTCAAACAAAATTACATCTGTATCCCCAATACCCAGTAATGTATACACACATGTATATGATTCTAATGGTCAATATGACCCACTCATAGCTACATTCCTATACTTCGTGTGTATAATGTAGGCAGTCATACACCTCATCTTTTTAAAACACCACTGCACAAAAGTCACCAATATTCACTCAAAATCGGCATTTAATTTTCAAAAACCGACCCCAAAATATCCAACAAATACAATAAATTCAACTCACCAATGTTGGAAAAGATATTTACAAAAATGAAATCCGCAATTTACTGTTGATTCTCGCGAAACGAGCTATCGGAGTCATTGTGTACATTTCCTGGTCGCCGCGGGCGCTGACATCTCCCCAAAAGAGTTTTGTCCTCAAAAATTCGGTCCCTATGGCGTACACGGAAAAGTTCCGATTTTCTGTGTGCGCGATCGTAAAGATCGATGTGCCCTTGCGATCCCGAGTTTCTTCGTGGACAAAAATTATATTGGCCGATTTTAGTCTAAGACATCGGCAGTTTGTAAACAACACGCGATCGCGAAACAAATCGGCGGGGATTTCTCCGGTTTTGGACAAGATTTTGACTTTGGATTTTGCTGCAAAAGTTCTTCCTAACGGCCATTTGAGGTAGGAGTGAGATTTTTAAGGGCTGAATTTGAAAGCAAGTATTTAAAATATTTATCTTATTTTCCCCCCATACCTTTAGTACATGCGACAGAAAATACCAACTATTTTACAGTAATGTACCCGTGAGCACATCAGCAAGCAATGGTCATATTGACCATTAGAATCATATACATGTGTGTATACTGGGTATTGGGGATACAGATCTAATTTTGTTTGAAATTGATGTTTTTGTGGGCAAACTGATACTTAAGTATCATTCTTTAGATTTTAAGTTATCAGTTCGTTAAGATACAAAATGTAGAAAGTTATAAAAACTTACATTTACAGCCCTCTTTTTGGTACTTGTTACCCACATCTGCATACGGATCACGACTGCTCTCAATAATGTTGCGCACTAGTGAGGCCGCTCTACATGGTTACGCACCGTAGATACGTACGCAGAATGTTACGCACACAAGCTATTCTACGAAGACCTGAAAGGGCCAAACTGACGACGTAAAAAAATAAAAAATATTACGTACGTACGTAGTAATTATTACGTACGTACGTAATATTTTTTATTTTTTTACGTCGTCAGTTTGGCCCTTTCAGGTCTTCGTAGGAGATCGACGAACCCATCGCGCCGATACTACTACGAGCGCTGAGGGCTCCCTTCATCATAATCGTGAAAAATACAAACTGGATGCTGACGGGACAGTCTCGATAGCAGTTATCGACAAAAAGGACCCAAAATTTCAGGAAACCCTCTTCAAAGGTCACAAAACAAACTGGTACGTTTTAATCATCTATTATTCACCATAATTATTTATATTTAAGTAAACTCCAAGATATGGGTTTCACTTAAATATAGCCAAAAATGCACAGTGATACATATTAGTACCGTACTCACTATTGCCTGCGTTACTACACAGTCGGCAATGGCGTGTACCTATGAGTGCCCGTGAGTGAATATGACCATTGCCAATGCCGGCATTGCTTGCTGATGTGACTGCGCCACTGATTGACAGAATAAAACTCCTACATGGCTTCATGCAGTGTAAATGGCGTATAGCCCTTTTTTACACTCAGGAAGCTATCCTAGCTAATCCTCGCTACCCTTGCAATGTCGAGCTCTAGCCACTGATCTCTACTAAAGTACTAATCATACAGTGGCTCTAGTCCAGCTCTAGTCTAGCCCGCGCCTTCATGAAAAGAGGTGACCGATCGAAACACAATATCGTATATGCGGGACTAAAGTGACAACTCAAAATTTTAGAGCGGCGTAAAAACCCCTCGTCTACTTAATACATTTATCGTTCATATAATGCATTCGTTTTCAATTCGACCATACCATTAATTCGTGGAACACAATTCACAGCTGCTTGCGTGATCAGACATCTTCTAATGACAGAAAACATGATTTTTGTGTTCTTTTAATAGTTTCTGACCACCACCTTCGCCTGCTGCCTGAACTTTGCAACCAAATCACCGCTCGTCGATCGAATGGTGTCTTCAAAACAATTACGTTCGGCCGGGAAGCCGAGGTGCGCGTGTTGGAATATCTGTTTGGATCCAGCAATATTTAAAATGTTATGGCTTTAATCATGAAACGCATGACACGCAATTTCAAATTAATCGAATTAAATCGCATAATATGTTTTCCTAGAGTAGAAGAGAGATGTGATGTCATATCCATCGATTTTTCTTTCAAAATCAAGAGCATTTTGTGCATCTTAACCTCGTACATAAATAGTCAACACCTTTACTTTCAACTTTGTTTTAAAAGTGAGAAAAATTGTGCTGTATAACAGTCATGATAACACAGAAGATCGGACTTGCTCCATCAGTGTTTAACTACAGTCCGGCTGGATAACGACAATTTTTGGCAAAATTTGGTCAGATCACGCCCCCCTCCATGTTCTAGTGATGCCCCAGGCACGGGCGTAGACACGCATACTGGGGGATGATATATTCATCATCCCCCACTAACAATAGAAAGTGTGTTCGTATCTACGCCACTGGCCCCAGTACTTGGTGGATCTTGTTATTTACCCCCCCCCCCCCCCCCCCCACGCTCCGCCACTTCGACTCTTTAACAAAAAGTAGGCCTACTCCTTTATGTGATTAAAGATTTCTCGATTCAAAACTTAAGAAAGGAAAGATATTGGAATAAAATTATCATACATAAATTAAACAACCTCTTTTCCTGCAACCAATGCCAAATACCTCCTTGTCCTCAATTCCCGCTTTTAAAATCCTGGTGCCGCCACTCCTAACATGCCTAAGAAAATAATGGATGATTGCCGCCATGAAACTAATAAACTGCGATGAACTTAAACGTCCTTTTAAAAGGAGTTACGGCTCTTATAATGCGCGGTGGAACGGGAAAGGGGTGCATGCTATATAGTAACCCCTTTCCGCGTGTCCTCTCCCTCTCTCTCTCTCTCTCTCTCTCACTCACTCTCACCCTCTCTTTCTCTGTTCAACCTCTCCCTCTCTTTCCCCTTTCCATCTTTGCCAGTCCCTCCCCTTCAAAGCCTTCTTTCTGCTCATTTGCTCATTCCCTCGGCTAGGCTATAACTTCTTGTCTTTCTACTTCTATTAGAGACGTCTAATATAATATGAAACATTTTAATTTTCTCTATTATTGTTTACAGTTATAATATCAATTTATTACGAATAAGATCAAAGTAATGTTACATGAAATTACTGCATGACAATGTAAATTCAGTAAATTCATTTACTGAATGTAAATTCAGTAAATCATGAGCCAAGAAATACCAAAATTAGTTAATATTGGTCCCACACAATGCACTGCGTACACAAACTGAATATGGTATGTTACATTGATCTGATTCATAATTTATTTAATATTTACACTCTTTAAATTATCATCAAAAGTATTTTTATTAATGCAGGGAATTCACGGCTTTGACCTTATCTTAAAAAACTTTATTTTTCAAATCACTTTTTGATCAAACTTGCTCAACAAAGGAGACATAATTTATAATAATAATAATACATAACATTTATATTGCGCTTAATACAATGTTTCTTATGGTTATTTTCTTCTTGATATTCTGCGGAATGTTGCCTTTACTTTCTCGGTAGCTCGGCTAAAGCCGGGGTAATAGTATGATTGCAGGACCCTCAGGGAGAACAGTATATATAATACTAATGAGGCTATCCTGGATAAACAAGACGTATTATTATTATTATTATTATTATTATTATAACTATAATTTACCTAACTGCGACTTAAAGGTATTGCATAGTTTTGGCAAGGGTCTTTGATTTTGAAAATATGTGTTCTATTCGAATCAGTGGACATTCAGAAGAAAATAACTGCCGTTGGCGCGGTCAAAATCGGTCATGGTTCTGAATAGCGCCCTCACCGGCGAAAAATGACAATTTAGTTGAAAATCATGGTTTAACATAAACAGACCATTATTTTTTTGAAAGATTATGATTAAGGGGTGTCAAAGGAAGATACTCCGAAAATTTCATGGAGATCGGCCAATGAATAACGGATATATATAATATTTGGTGATTTCAGGATTTATCGGGGGTTCCGATAAAATATGATAAAAAATTAAAGATCTCGAAAATGCAACAAAATGAATCCGAACGGTATGGAGGTTTGATTGTGTACCCCAAACGGAGTTGAATAACAACAAAAAAATTATTTTTTGACCCTACCAAAACTATACAGTACCTTTAAGGCGAAACCTATCAATAGGTTTATTCCGTCACAATAGAAACTCAACGTTCGGGCGCAGTTAGAGTTATAATAATAATAATAATTATTATTATTATTGTTTTGCCGCTGCAATATTTTCTGGTGATTGCTCAGTGTGCCTCCTGCCAGATTCCCCTATGCTCTCGGAATTTCCTAACTTTCTTCCAGATTTTTTTTTTTTTGCTGCTTGGGGACCTCTTTCTGGGATACGTTGCCTGAATGCACTGCAAACTCCCTGTCTGGTGAAATGTTGTAATCACGAAGCCGAATTTCCGTTCTTCGGTCGTCATGGTCGTAAGTTGAACAATCTGCCCAGTGATCAATGATGATAACCGGTGACTACCATGCAGACCCGCTTAAAATCAGCTAAATTACGAATTGCAATTTTATATCCATTAAAATGACAAAAATGCTATTCAAATCGGGCAGTTCAATAACAAAGCACTCATTCAAGTGTGGCATGAATGAAATTAGTGATTTCAGTCTTTCATCCATTTACCCGATAAATGGAACTCGTACCTCTCATCTTTAACAATACAGCAGAAACTGTGGTGTTAACTGGTGTACATAGAGGACCACATCAGTCATTTTACAACGGTGTTAAATCTGTGGTGTTAAATCAACACCCAGTGGTGTTATTACAACACCTTTGGTTGTTATTTAACACTCTTTGGTGTTATGTTGAAACTCTGGGGTGTAATTTTAACACCTAGGGTGTGGTCCTCTATTAACACCAACTGGTTTTTGCAGTGAACTATTTACTCGGTCATGCATGACATTAGTGATGCAGGTGAGGTATCAATGGAAAGGTGAAGAGTTCTTCTTTATGTAAGCTACTTGAAAATTGTCAAAGTATATAACCTTGGAATATTATCCCTTAGAATTTGGACTACCTTTATTTTGATACACAGTATATAGTGACAATGCGTTTTGTGCGATAATTCTGTGTGCGTGATATTTGGATGCGTGGGCGTGGGTGTGCGTGCGTTGATCATGGTGAGTGAATGCATTCTATTTACATGATCTATTTGTATACTTTGCGTTCAATGCATGATGTAATTATGATATAATTTATTTGTGATTATGTGATTATATTCAATGTATGATATGATTTGTATATAATTATGTGAAAAGGGAAATAAATAAAAAATGGAAAGAAACAAAAAAAGTCACTCATGTGTCAGTACAATCACATGAGTGATTCTTCAAAATAACCCCCCCCCCCCAATAAAAAAAAAATCGAGATATTAAGTGCTTCCAGTTGTTATAGTTAGGGATATTATGTGATGTTTATTATCAACCAGTGGCCAATCTATAGGGATTCTGGTGCCCGGGGCAAACAATAAAATTTGCGCCCCCCTCCCAATCCCTGCTGCATGCTTAAAAATCAAATACGATTAATTCCCGCGATCAATTCAGGAAATATGAAATTCCGTGAAAATTATTGCTTTTACAAAGGGTTTGGCAGTCAAAGTTTCATAAATAACTACAAGCGAGGGAGCAAAGCGACCGAGTGCATAATTTTTGTGCAATTTGAACCCTCAAACTTGCAATTTCGGATTGATGTTAGAGTTTAGAAAAAAAATCGCAATGGAGCACAGCATCCTAGCGTTAGAGTTTTTGTCGAATTTCGAACATTGAAAAACCCTGTTCTATATTCCTATATTTGGGGCGCAAAATCAACGAAATGCATGTAGAAATATATTCGATTCATTTAGCAAGGCATTCGAAAGTTTTGATGTTTGTTCTTGAAAGTTGAACCTTTGTACTTTATACACTTCATCATGTGTTATTGGGGGCTTAACAAGATGCTTATGAAAATTATAAGGTATGGGGAGCAAAGCAAGGAGTTCGAATTGTGAACCCTTTAAAACGCTAGTTATGCACTATTATACTGGGGCTCAAAATTACGAGATCCTGAAGAAACATGTGAGGGAGCAAAGCGACCGACTTTCAGATTTACATGCATTTTACATCCTTCAAAACACCAATTTCTATACTTTACCCTGGATTGGGGCGCATTGTAACAATAAGGCCACATATTTACTTCCTTTTACCACTTTCTCTTTCTCTCCTTTTTGTTGTTGCTCCCCTTCAAGTGTCTCCCGGGGTACGTGCCCCCTCTGCCCCCCCCCCCCCCCCCCCCGTAGATACACCACTGTTACCAACTCCTTTTGGTATCACATTCGTATGAAGCTTATTGTTAAAATCAATTAGTTTGTCTTTCATTCAGTTCAAATATAAAGATCCTTTGGGGGACACCAGCCGCACCAGAGGCCCCAACGAATAGAGAAAATAAAAGATTCTCTGACAACCTCAAAGTCTTGAGGTCGGTTGTCATCAAACCAGTCTTAGCTCTAAACAATGTATTCTTGAACACCACGTAGAGAATGGACCCTTCGGTGCTGAAGCTGATTGGTTTGTAAACCTCATCCAGGTGGTTCATGAACGAGATGTTACCCCGATTCAGACCATCTGAGTCGCAGTATTCAATGGACTGGTTAACACCATTCGTCCAGTACAGACGGCGTGCTGTGTTTGGGGAAAGATGTAAACACTATATTTATTGTAATACAACTCTGACGTCGGAAGGCAATACACTTTATATAATCATTGTATAATCCACATATAAAAAGAGGGACCACCCCTCCATTTTGATAAATTTACAGAGTTGCTGAGGATCGTGGACTTTCGGGTTTTTGAAACATTCTGTCTCTTCGTTCTGCCCCCCCCCCCCCCCCGGTCCTGGATCCGCCATTGATATTATGGCCTATAAAACATATAATATTTGATTTTAACCAACATATAGTTAAATTGCAGTGGCATTCTTTTATTTCTATAGTACCATCTTACACTATTCGTTTTAGCAGGGACATCATTGAGCCTATTATGAAACACAGCTGGGGGTGTTTCACAAAGAGTTACGTTTGACTTAAAGTCGCACTTAAATTCCTCGTTGCGTGCGGTATATGACGCATCACCGCATTGGTCAGATCATGCTCAGGGGACGCGCGCTATTGGGTAATCTACCAATGAGATTACGCGTTTAATACCGTATGCGCATTGGCACTTACGCATGACTTTAAGTCAAACTTAACTCTTTGTGAAACACCCTTCTGACAACACCCCTCCCCCCCCCCCCCCCCATTATAAGTTCATTGATAATAAATTGATTATAAAAGGCTATCGGGAAATCGAAAAAGAAAATAGTGTCTTTCTTTTTTCTTTATTTCGGCTCGATTGTTATTTGGAAATCAAACTCGACGATCTTTATACCAGTCTTTTCTTTTTGGGAAATTTCAGTTAACTTGTCAGCCATTTGTTATCACGACACCTCCCAACCCCTACCTTCTCCCCAAAAGAAATTTAAAGTGGTCTAGCGACGGCTATGCTTGTGCTTTTCCTTTGGCGATATCTGTTTTATTATAACGCGCATGTAATTTTGACGAGTTTATTGAAAATACAGCGTACTATCAGACATATGCATATAAATCGATTGGAATTCGCATGATCCTAAATAATGCAGTCGGGAAGTTAATCATTTTGTCAACCAGTTACCCTAGAGATTCCGCTATCAATATAATCATATAAACATTTGTCACTTTAATAACAGCTTCACTTTCACTTTAAAGTGCATAGTGATCTTACATTGGAATCTTCGCATGTTTATAAATTAAAAGGGCTTGCCTTTTTTGTCGAAGTGAAGGAATATGGCCTGTGTATCTTCTAAGAATATGTTAGACATGATATCATCCCCACTGACTTCTATTCCAACAATCTCGGTCTGGCCTCCAAGGTAAGCGATTAAATGTGTCGGGGATCTTAGTAAATCCAGGAGATTGTTTTTTATAAAACAAGATTACATACAAAGAACTACACATCAACAGAATAAGTTTGAAACCCTTTCAATGTGCAAAAAATAACATAAATAAACAAATAAAATGATACAGGAATGACTTTGTTCTTTTAAGGTGACCAATGCCCCGTCTTATAACGAGTTGCGATTGATTCGATTCGATTGCAACTGTAATAAACTCAATCGCAACTCTCTACTTAAGAGACAGGAGATTGTACATTTGCGATTGATTGGAGGACTAGCGATCGATTCGAATCAATCGCAACTCTTTATAAAAATCAGGCCCGGAGCTCCATGAGAGAAAGTTCCTATGATGTCAAAATCAGAGATACTGGCTTTGAATCTCGATAGAATTCTGTTGACATAGTTAAATTGGTTGGTTTATAGATTATTGTGAGAACGTACAATAAAATAATCACTAGCCCTAATATTCGATGTTCATTGTTTACCACTGGCAAAATTGAACATGCATTTAAAGTGCAATTTTGAGTCCCGGGAAATTCCCATAGTTGCTGATTCCGAACATTTCAATGTCTACCATGGAGCTCACCAAACATGCAAACTATCTGAAAATGAAATTAGATTTGTTTGTCCGAGAATTCGAAGCGTTAATCGCATAGTTGGATATACAGATATTTCAGAGCAAAAAACCCTTCTGCTACTAACATGTATTTTCGAAATAAAGAGCTGTATGCCTATATTTCTTACATTTGTAAAAAGATTGCGTGATAATTTGTTTCCACCCTACCTATTATCATTGTCAATAGCAAATGATATCCAGCTATTAGTTGGGTCGGTGGCTACCGTAGAGGGCGAGCTTCCATCCAAATAGGCCTTCTTGAGGTGCCTTTCGGTTCCACTTTCCGAGAGCCAAAATATCTCGCGCGTTTCTTGTACCACATTGATGAAGAGCGCTTCTATATAAGGGAAGTATGAGGGGTATTAGAGACAGGAATGAAGTGATAGGGAGAGAGAAAGAGAGAGAGAGAGACAGAGAGAGATAGAGAGAGAGAGACAGAGAGAGATACATTTTTACAATCACCGTTTCTTCAAAAACAACAGTTTCCCATTGTGCATGTTTAGTACATTCATTTAAAGAATATACATTTAGTATATGCATATGCAGTTATTATAAAGACTAGCAAAAATTACCCGTGGCCATGGGGGGGGGGGGGGGGGGGGGGGGGTTCTCCTATGTACAGCCCAAGTACCCATTCACACTGAAAGGAAATTAGTTTATTGATGAAACATATTTGAACAATTGATTCATAGCAGACTTCTCTTTAAATATAGATAGGAGGTTTAATTAGCATTTGGGGTTAAACCGGGGGGAAGAATTTGAATATCATTGCGGAGTGAAATCAAAATCTAACTATAAACTGAAAAAAAATGTATAGTAACACGGTGTATTTAGTAAGCAGTCAAGAAGCAATTATTATTACATGTATTAAGTTCTCCAATTAAAGGTTGCTCAATCATATAGAGTGGAATGTTGAAAGAAGCGAGAAGTATAGTGGAATGTTGAAAGAAGCGAGAGAGAGAGAGAGAGAGAGAGAGAGAAAAAAAAACAGTGGAAATATGAGAGAGTGAGAAACAGCCAGTGGGAAAAATGAGAGAGAGAGAGAGAGAGATTTAAAAAAATAGACATGCAGGGGATAGATAGAACTTATAAAGAATACAGGAGAGAGAGGGTTTAGCTGCTGTGATGAAAAGTGATAAGATTTATAGGGCTTCCACTGGCATATTTAGGTTTCTGACATTTTTTCCCTGGCAGGTTAAGTAGTTATGCATTGAAGGAATTGATAAAAAATCTTAGAACATACACTAAAAATGTATATCTTTTGGAACTCGTGCATCTTTTAAACACCGTTATATGGGCATCTTCACTTATTAGAATACAATAGTTAGTTCCCATTCAAATAAATAACAATATTGACAAGTGTATGTTAGATCAGTCGCGGATTTGGGGGGGGGGGGCACATCCGGCCCAAAGAAAGTAACGAATTGTAAAAAAACCTTTAAAGGGTCTTTGAGGCCAAAAAAAAAATAATTTGTGTTAGATTGTATAGAATTAACCCCAAATAACTTTACCCGGCATTCTACAGTTTAGCGGTAAAGGGGTTTGAAGAAAACAAACGACAGTGTAAACGATCGACGCGCGGAACTCAACTCGAGTTGAGTTCCGCGCGAGCAGTTTTCTATGCGTGTGCGTTTTTTTTATGCGTGCACGTTCGGCGAACACCAAGACGTGATAGTGGCATTATCGCGATCGCATTATCGCTTTGTCGTCTGCTAGGTGCACTGTCGGAGCTGACAAGCACTCGAAAATTAATTTGGGGCGGAACTTACGGATAATATTCGACCCTAATGAAACAACAAAATTAATGAATGAAGGATACAACGCAAAATGTTTTTATCGAATAGAAAATTGGTTCGGCGCATAAATTACAAAGAATCTACAGACCAAATGAAACAACAAATAAATTAGAGCTAAAGCCTTAGTCACAACTGCCCGTACGTTTTTTCAGGACGCACGGTTTCTGCGTTTTTTCGGGGTTGGAAAAAACGTAGAGGTCCGTGGCAGTTCGCACAGGGAGTATAAGTAGTAGCGTGGTTGCGCGGGCTTCATACACAAGGAGCAAGTATGTCTTGCAGTTAACGTGCGGCACGCAAGGCGTCAGGACGCCTCAGTCGGAAATTTAATCGTGAGTGTAACGTGCAAATGCCGTGCTATTTGTATGTGCTCCGTGCAGATGACGCAAGGTTCACGTCCGTTAATCGCACGTACACCATACGTGTTGCAAGAACGTACGGGCCTGTTGCGCCACATTCGCGCCGGTAGTAGGGTTAAAGCAAGATGAACGTACTAAAACCGTACGGCGACAGTACGGTCGGCGGTGGATTTCCACCCTCTTAGCCCCACGTGTTCTCTTCTGACCCCTGCCTCTCTTGCTCCAGGCATTGTGATTCAAGAGTCAGTCCTGATTTAGAAAATGTCTTGAAGAAACGTCGGACCTCCTGAAGACACTGGAAATTCAGAGCGAAAGTGTGAGAACTCTGTTGCCCGCACGGTTTTTATGCGCCGTGGGTGGGACACACGAAGAACGCAAGTCACATGCACGTTTTCAGCTATGATTGGATACCCGCGTGACACGCACGTGGCCCGCAAGGAGCGCATGCGCACTTGCGTGACCATCACATGCGTGCCTCGTGAGTGCTGCCTGCGGTATTCGCGCGGTTTTTACCCCCAGCAAACGTGCGACCCACCCACGCTATTCGCACTACCCTCTTGCGGAGACTGTGAGTGTTCATTACGTCCTGTCCACGGGCTGCCTGTCGTAGCGAGAACGCAGAAAATAATGTGCATGCACATTTTCGGCCTACGGCTTTAGCGTGCTGTCTGCGAACTCGAAATTCCGTACGAACAACATGCGTCCCCCTTGCGTTTTCCCAAATTTCTGCCCGTAAACCACCCGTAAACCACCCGTACAAGCCCGTACGAGCAGTTGTGACTAAAGCCTAAGACGCAAAGTACATTTATCGACTCGAAAATTGATTTGGCGCGTAACTAATGGATAATACACAATCCAAATAAAACATCAAATGGATGAAGTATACAACGCAAAATGTTTATATCGAATAGAAAATTGGTTCGGTGCATAAATTACAAAGAATCTACAGACCAAATGAAACAACAAATAAATTACAAGTAAGACGCAGATACATTTATCGAATCGAGAATTGATTTGGCGCTTAACTTAGGAATAATATAAAACCCAAATAAAATATGAAATGGATGAAGTAATGAAGGATACAACGTTACATGTTTTTAGAGAAATAAATATTATAAGTTGGCGCGTAACTTAGGCATAATGTACAACCCAAATAAACCATGAAATGGATGAAGTATATACAACGCAAAATGTTTATATCGAATAGAAAATTGGTTGGGCGCATAAATTACAAAGAATCTACAGACCAAATGAAACAACAAATAAATTAGAGCTAAGACGCAAAATACATTTATCGAATCGAACATTGATTTGGCGCTTAGCTTAGGGATAATATACAACCCAAATAAAACATCAAATGGATAAAGTATACAACGCAAACTGTTTTTATCGAACTGAAAATTCAGTTGGCACGTAATTTATGGAGAATTTACAACTGAAACAAACCAACAGATGAATCTAGTATTCAACACAAACGTTTAAATCGATATATCGTTACGTGAGCTATCGTGATCGAACGATTAGTCTTTGCTCAAGTCTTATTTATAATAATTTTGTGGGGTATTTTATTACAAAAAAAAAACAATATCTACTGTATGCTTTCACCGTTGAATGTCGTGTTAAGTTTTCTGGGGTTGATTTTGTGTAAGCTAACTATACACAAATTATTGTTTCAGGCCTCAGGTACCCTTTATAAATAATACGACCAAAGTACCAAAAACAATCCCTCTCATGACCATCTGGGAACAATTCTCGCTATACGCAATTTCGCCAAGAGATGGCGTTTGTCAAGCAAACCACGCATGCGAAGTGCTGACAATATCCCGATTGGGTCGACAAGTGTTTGTCTTTTTGCATTGAAAATGTACACAGGTATTACAAAAATTCTCAAGTTTGAGTATAAATTAACCGACATGTTTGAAAAGGGATACCATGATTTATTGAGACAATTGGTTGCATTTTCAAAATTTGAGTGGTTTATGTCATGCGATCCAAAAATTAAGCATTTTAGCACTCATTTTATTCATATGCCGTAGTATTTCAATACGGACCGGAAGTGAAGTTGACGAAGATTGCATATTTGAGGTAGCGAGAATTTAACCACGTTTAAAAAAAACCCCACCTCGATTGAGTGGAAAAGCTCGGAGAAAAGCGCTTTCAAACAAACAGACGGACAGACACGCATTAGCCAAATTATAGTAAGGATTATAGTAAGGATGCATCCCGTAAGAACCAGTCAGGGAGATTATTGAGAACAATGGATGCAAGTTCCGCATCAGTAAACACACATGACCCGCTGAGCCACGCCGTTACTAGCCTCTTGTCGAGGCCCTGGCGCTGTTGAAATCCTTGGCGATATGGAGGCAAAAAACCGAGGCGCTTGCGCCCAGGGCCTCTTGACACCCAACGTGAATTATATATTCCTGAGGCACGATTTCCTACTGAATTATGCATGAAAACGTGAATAGTTAGATAACCGCGGCGATCGCTCAGCAAATGGCCAATGAAATCTCAAGGATTTCTTACTTCAGTTCTGGACTAGTCTATTATTATTATTATTTTTTTTTTTTTTGGGGGGGGGGGGGGGATTACGTAAATCTCTTGCTTAAAATACATTCACAGACAAGCACATTATGAAGAATTCGATCTCTAGCTTACAAACCATGGTAATTTGAAATAAGACAAATGTACATATTTCTCAAGAGATCATCATAATATATTTACAAATAATGAAGAATGGGCAATAAAAGTCACCGTTCAACAATAGATGCATCTCCATCAATTCTGATGTAACCAAGGAGTTACCAGCAACTTCACTGCCCGGCAAGGCCCGGGGGGATCCGCCTGGCCTAGGGCCCAGCTCGCGAAGCAGCGCAGCAGTCTCTCACTCTCCATCCCTGGCCCACGGAGGTAATCAGCACAGAGCGATAGCGCGTGAAAAATAACACTTTTTCCATAGCCAGTAGGCAGATTCACAAAAACATCTTGTCCTTTAAGTGCAGATTTGATTGCATCAACTTGCAAATCTTTGAATCTGTCAATCTTCAACATTCTAGCGGCATATTCTAAGCTCTTACAAATGTGGTCATCACTCGTCGTGGAAGAAACGTTGAACGCCATTTTTAATTAATATGTAAGAAATAGCGTGCATGCAGTCGAGTCATGAATATTTAACATTACGTCATGGTAGCTCGCGCTTATTGGATGATTATCACCGACCAAATTTGGTCGGAATATTCGTCAAAACAATGAAATACAAAAAAAATTCAGATCAGGTGTCAAGAGGACCTCGGCGCAAGCGCCTCGGTGTTTCTGGCTCGCTTCGCTCGCCAGAAATTTGCCTCCATATCGCCAAGGATTTCAACAGCGCCGGCAACAGCGCCAGGGCCTCGACAAGAGGCTACGCCGCTACCTGCTGCGCTGCATAAAACACTGACTGAGAAGTTGGATTATTGAGACTTTCAAGAGCAAGCGCCATGAGCGCCCAGCATAGGCGGAAACATGCAGGCGCTATACAAGATGCCATCATCATCATGATCATGATCATTGTCACCATGTAGAAACCGTATATGGCAATGAATTGCCCGATTGGATATAGCTTACTTTCTGATGTCATTATAATTTCCATCGGGGTCATGTGATCTATATCGCCTCGCATTATCCTGGATCGAGACGGTTCGGTCCAGTATACTTTCCGTTCCAAAGCGTCAACAGAGAAGGCAGCAGCACCACCATAGCTGTGACGTTCATAATTACTGTTCAGAAGCGTCTTTCCCGGCAGAAGTTTGGTAGTCACAATGTGTGTGTTTGAGCCTAGGAAGATGTACGTTCCAGAGGCTGTCAGAGTAACAAGCGCACAGGTAACATCACATAATACGGAAAATGTTATTTATTCCGATTTGGAAAGGGGGTGGGGGGGGGGGGGGGGTATGTGATCATCTTCCAAAGCCGGTAAGCCGTAGACCCATTGTAACTGGGAATGATTTTTTTTCTATGAACCTACAGACAGCAGGGCGGGGGGGGGGGGGGGGGGGAGGGGGGGATTGCCCAAATAATGTTGAAATCCTGTATAATGTTAACGTACGATGTAAATCTCCCTTTAAAGTGTTTATCCCCCCCCCCCCCCCAAGCTGAAAACAGGGGGGGGGGGGGGCTTTGATTACAAATATTATGATACACAGGCTACATCTTTTTCTACGTATTTCAGTTGATAAGCTTGAAATCCGACGAAAATTTCTCAACTTTATTTATACCACGAGCAGAGAAAAATTAACGCCCAAAATAAGAACTTGAATATTTCAATAATATTATGGGCAAATGTTAAAGGAATCTTGCTAGGACTAGTTCGGCTACTAAAAGTTCAGTTTAGTCATACTCAGTTTCACTTTTTTGGTTTGGAAGTTTCTGTGTATTTTCTTTGCTAGTAGTACAGAAATCTTTAGAACGTTTAGCCCCAACATCACAGTATCTGAATTTTGTAGCTAATCATAAGCTTCGTCAGCATATATTTATCAAGTTTTTAAAAAAAGTGTTACAGCATCATTCAGCCACATACAATAATTATTCTACTTGAAAATGTATAGCTTATCATATGAAACCCAAAGACTTCTACAAAATAGTGAATGAATATGTTCCTACTTCCTACCTGGTCGAATGCAGGATGAATACAGAATAAGACCATGGGGTCTGATGGGTCCAGGCTTTGGAGCTGGTGTGAAGGCAATTTGTGTTCCTTTAAGTTCGGCACAAAGCTGGTTGGAGCACAATGCATTGGCATCTGGGAATAGGCAAAATCCAGATCATTTTCAATTGATTAGTTTCCCATCGTACTCCCTAAAAAAATGGAGTGATCACTGACGTCACTCCCCGGGGGAATAAAAATAGAGTGAAAATAGAATCTTTTCCCTTGAGAGACCACTCGATAGTTCACTCCTAAACAAGTGATCACTGACGTGACTCCCGAGGGAGTGAAAACATAGTGAAAATTCACCTTTTTTTAGAGAGAGAGTAATGATGAAAAAAGACGTTGGCAAGGCGCTAAGACAGTATACATTCTCTGTATTATCTCAGTGTAGTTTAATGAATCTGACATCTCCGTTGATTAAACTCAGCATGCTCAGGTCCATTTAATTTTTCTGCACATATCATTGGATATGGTTTTATGTCATTTTTTCCCGAAGGTTCTCAATTCCGAAGGTTCGTTGATCCTGAGGTTCATTCGTCCGAAACTTCAGAATAACGATCATTCCCTTTAGAATCTACAGAGTAACGAACCATCTCAGCAATGTAACAAATGTTCGGAATTATAAACCCTTTTTCATCGTTACATTCCGAAATTATGAACCCCCAGTTATGGGAAATTTGTATTTCGGAATTACTAACCTTCGGGAAAACGAATGCCTCGCACATAATTATTACTTTCTTCTTATGATGCTCCAAAACGCGGTGAATTATTTGACTCCATGTTCATTATCAAACTATTCTGAACACACCGAAACATCATTAAGTTAAATTGTACCGAAAAACCTCTTTACAAGTCATTTTATAGGCCCTGTATCAAAATGGAGAGAAAAATATTTGTTTGACGGTTCATATCAAGAACCCCTTTCTAAGGAAGTATTTCATAGAAAATTTGTCAATATCAAGGCCGTACGCAGAAATTTTTTCCTGGGGGGGCAAGATGATCGCTTTTTATTATTGGATCATTTAAAAGTCTAAAACCCTATTAAAAAAAAGTATGATTTTGAAATTTCTGGGGGGGCAACTGCCCCCCCTGCCCCCCCCCCCCCCCGCTGCGTACGGCCTATCAGCTGTCTAAAAAGCTCATTTAAACATTATGCATGATTTACATGAATTATTATATCTTAATTAATCATGCAAAATATCAAGTATTGTCTTGCAATCATAAATCTAAATTGTTTATACCGGTACTGCCCATACGTATCTGAGATGAAGTCACGATCAAGTTGATGAAATGAAGGAGAAACTGCAAATAATGAAAATAATGTTGATAAGTTGAAAATGATAGTAGTATCCAACGTAATACTATATGAAATGCTATGTATTTACTGATTTTGTTTCTCGAAATGGAGGGTAACCCCTGATAGAATATCAACTTATAAATCAATAGGAAAATATATTGTAACCTCGGTCGGCAATTTCGAAACTCTGAGAACCGCTTTCTTGTATATTTGGTTTTTTTTGTTGACAGAATTGTTAGAGCAGCCCCCGCCCCCAATTCAAAATGGTCACTGATAGTACACTGCTTGCAGCTCTCGAAAATAATTCATTTCTATCTGACGTTTTTACAGAAGCAAATTAAAACTTAGGCCTATGTATTGTGTGATATCATGATCTTTCCTTCAATATTTGATGCTCTGTGTAACCGGATGCATACTCCCTTTCAGCATCGAAAATACAGATTAATTTACACAATTGATTTACAAAATTAATCTACCAAAATCCCAAATCAAAAAGAGTGTGGCCCTTACCACTTTGAAATGCATATTTGTATGTGGTGCTGAACCATGTATTGTTCAGCAAGAAACGTGATGTAACGACGATGACAATGATGATGGTAATGGCACCAAGAAATAAAAAGATGAATTTGGAAAAAAAATAAACCGCAAAGACTATAAGTCAAACTCTTTGTGAAACACCCCCCCCCCCCCCCCCCCCCCGGATTATTAGCCATACCACTCAAGGCACTTTTGAAAAAAATAATCTCCTGAAATATAATATTTTATAAAAAATGCATATCGACGCACTTTAGTCATGCACTATTCTGTGTTAAACGTCATGAACTGATGAATAACATAAAAGGAGGTGGGTGATATATCTAGCTTGAGGTTCGAGGTCTCAGGACTAAACTCACTAAAAAGGCTTTTTATGGATTACAATTAAAGGAGAATTAACCTCAAAAAAAATAAAGACGATAGTGTTCAAAGGTGTTATTTATTCCTACTTGTTAGACTATATGGCTTCGCGTCAAAATATACGAGATCGATACGAATCAAGATTTTCTGAGCAAAATTTATCATCTGCTAGCAATATGTATCGTCTGCTAGCAGCACATGGGGGCTGCCATTTTTTTATGTGTACAAGAAGATTTTCTTAATCCAAATGCCCAATTGCCTTTTTCAAAATTAAAAACCCATTTGAGATTAAAAATATAGAATAGATAATTATGTCAATTTATTTTTAAACTGAAGATTTCCTTATATATTTCTGTTGAAAATCGATTTTCGCTTAATAGAAATCTATTTTCTCGATACTGTGACGTATGGGACGGAGCAAATTAATTCAAATTTTATGGATGCTTCTTCCCTGAGCGTCTATAGCGGCAAACTATGCATTCACCTGCTTTCGGATAATGGACTTGAAAAGTCAGAATGCATGCTGCATATATTATGTTCTGCTCTGTTTGGCAAACCCAAGAAAATAGATTTTTGTTAAGCAAAACCAGACAATTTAAAAATGCATTATAAAGATTTAATTTTTATAATACATGTTAACACCCACTTTATATTTTTCGTCACATTTTAGGTAATGAAGAAAATCAATTTAAGTCTTGGATTCAAAATATCTTCCTGACTGGAACATTTCTCAATGGTTCATGTACAACTCCAAATCAGCAAGAAAATGGCAGCCCCCATGTAAATGAGTAGGAGACGATACCGGGTGTTGGAATATCTTTATTTATACCCTTTTCTGATATCTTATTAGAAAATGATTTAGGCCAATAAGTAGGAATATATTACACCTTCCAATATAAGTAAATTTGTAATTAGGGGTTAATTCTCCTTTAACCTTCGTTCTCATGAATTATATACAAGGTGCATTTTACGGCACTGCACTTCTGAACTTCCGAGGCTGCTTCATGCAACTTATATTGACCCTTTGCCCAGGGACACCTTGTATATAATTCATGAGAACGAAGGTTAATTGTAATCCATAAAAGGCCTTTTTAGTTAGTTTAGTCCTGAGACCTCGAACCTCAAGCTTGATATATCACCCACCTCCTTTTATATTATTAATCATCAGTTCATGACGTTTAACGCAGAATAGTGCATGACTAAAGTGCGTCGATATGCATTTTTTATAAAATATTATATTTCAGGAGATTATTTTTTCAAAAGTGCCTTGAGTGGTATGGCTAATAATGGGTGTTTCACAAAGAGTTAAGTTTGACTTATAGTCGCACTTAAATTCCTAGTTGCGTGCGGTATATGACACATCACCGCATTGGTCAGATCATGCTCAGGGGACGCGCGCTATTGGTTAATCTACCAATGAGATTACGCGTTTAATACCGTATATGCGCATTGGCACTTACGCATGACTTTAAGTCAAACTGAACTCTTTGTGAAACACGCCCCCCCCCCCCGGTGTTTGCTGTATTAACCCTGTAGGAATGACATAATTCAGTAGTCAGCCGGTTAAGAATAAAGGCGCAGAATTGGCATGTTTAGTTTTGACTTGTACACAAAGAGTCTTTGAGGAATTAATATAAATTGACTCACATCCGAAGACATGATGTCTGGCATGTTGTAAAGCCCAGGCCTGCTCACACAAGGAGTCTTTTGTTGACGTAAGGACCGCGTCAGTGACTTGTTCGTTCTTTTGGCGCATCATAAATTAATGATATCGTTTAAAAAGTGATTTAACAAAATGAAAAGTGAATACAATACTTTTAATATAATAAAATAATAATAATAATAGGTTATGGGTTTATTGCCTTCACATGTTGGATCAGCGCAGGTACTGACGCAGTCGAAATAACGCCTCGTGTGAGTCGGGCTTCAAGAACGTGAACCAGGCAGTCGTGCGGGAAACATATTGCCTTTTCTGCTGATTTATAAGGTCTGCAGCCGTACAAATCGAATTTATGAAGGGCCCAACTCCATAGAAACAGTTTTTTGAGTCGTTAAAAATGCATCTTTTCGATATAAGCTTTATCTTCACGGAACCTTAGTACCTGACCATATAGTATTTAAAACATGAAAAATATGATCGCAAAGACTTTCGAGAATAAACCAAGGGTATTTGGAATACCTTTTACACGGTAGTAATCATCAGAGCCATCAATGAAAAGAGACAAACTCGGTTTCAGGTTGTTTTTGTTTGTTTGTTTGTTGTTGTTTTTTTTGGGGGGACACGTTTTATTTTGTTATATGCTTGCCTAACAAAGCAACATGCGCCATAATGTTACCTATTGTAGTCGATTCCGCCAAACTCTGTGTATAGATGATTCTGTTAATCAGGAGAGAAAAGGAGAGGGAGAGCCACAGAGCCACAGAGCCACAGAGACAGAGAGACAGAGAGACATAGAGACATAGAGACATAGAGACATAGAGACATAGAGACAGAGAGAGAGAGAGAGAGAGATAGCGCAGACAGAGAGAGAGAGAGAGAGAGAGAGAAAGACATAGCGGCAAAGAGAGAGGGAGAGAGAGAAGTGCAGATGGAAGGCAAAGTAAAAGAAGATGATGACATCCCTTCCAACCCCCATCCTCCTCGATATAGTTTGCAGGCACAAACCCTGGTCAGTCGTAAAAGAGAGTCTGCACTGTACCATAGGCCATGTTCTATAGCTGCTCTTGACACAGTCGGTAGATGGTTAAGGCTTCTCTCAAGACACAATGATTTTTTTCTGATAAACTGTCAAATTAGGGTCTGTGCTTACAGACTACTGCAATTTCTGCAATTTCTTTTTTCATTCACCTATAAGAACACGATTGCAAAGACTTTCCAAAACAAGAGCCCCAGGGGGCACGACGCTCACCTGAGGTGGATCAATTCACATCTGGTGCATGTTCTCTCTAGCACATGAACAACTTTCATTCTTCATCTATAGAGGTATCTCTATACACAATACCAAGTCTGAGCTTCCTACCAAGTTCGGTTAAATTCCAATCATGGGTTTTGGAGAAGAAGCTGAAAATGTTTATGGATGTTTATGGATGGTGGACAACTTGCCCCACCCCCCCCCTCCAGTATGTTACCCCCACAGACCCCCTATAGGGCCACCCAGAAAAAAATCTCCATACACAATACCAAGTCTGAGCTATTCCTGGTTCTGGAGAAGATGTTTGAAATTTACATAGCTTTTACACTTGGGGGCCCTCCCCCTGGGCCCCCTGGGGGCCACATGTACCATTTTAGCAACTTTGGGTCCCCTACCCCTAAGGATGATTCCTACCAAGTTTGGTTGAATTCCGATCATGTGTTTTGGAGAAGATCAGAATGTACATTTTGCCTGGCAGCGCCCCCCCCCTCCAGTATGTTACCCCCACAGGGCCCCTATATGGCCACTCAGAGAAATTTCATGAACAACATTCATTCTTCATCTATAAAGGTATCTCCATACACAATACCAATGAGCTATGCCTGGTTCTGGAGAAGAAGATGTTTGAAATTTACATAGCTTTTACAATTGGGGGCCTTCCCCCTGGGCCCCCTGGGGGCCACATGTACCATTTTAGCAACTTTGGGTCCCCTACCCCTAAGGATGATTCCTACCAAGTTTGGTTGAATTCCAATCATGTGTTTTGGAGAAGAAGATCAGAATGTACATTTTGCCTGGCAGCGCCCCCCCCCCCCTCCAGTATGTTACCCCCACAGGGCCCCTATAGGGCCACTCAGAGAAATTTCATGAACAACATTCATTCTTCATCTATAGAGGTATCTCCATACAAAATACCAAGTCTGAGCTATGCCTGGTTCTGGAGAAGAAGATGTTTGAAATTTACATAGCTTTTACAATTGGGGGCCCTCCCCCTGGGCCCCCCTGGGGGCCACATGTACCATTTTAGCAACTTTGGGTCCCCTACCCCTAAGGATGATTCCTACCAAGTTTGGTTGAATTCCGATCATGGGTTTTGGAGAAGAAGATGAAAATGTAAAAAGTTAACGGACGAGGGATGAGACAGACAGTGCTTCAACTTTTTTTGAAAGAAGTGATTGTATTGCAATTAGAAATATATTTGGGGATTGAGTTCCAAATCACAGGGAAATTATGTCGTAGTGATTTCATTGCATTATTTGTTTTTACTGGCCATAAGTGAAAAGAATCCTTAAAACGATTATTATGATTATGTATCTGGTAATTAAGAGTGAACATTTGAGAAATATTAAGAGGGTAATTTATTTTGAAAGTAAAAGAAAGCACGGAGAGCAAGGGAGTAATAGTACAAATCAAAAATATTAAGAGATTTCAATTTTTTGAACAATGGGGCGGAAGGGGCAGATAGGGACATCACAGGCATATTACGCGAAGGGCCCTTTTCTGTAATTTAAACAATTTATCTAATTTAGTTCGACTACAATTGCCCCAAACAGCAACACAGTAATTTAGGTATGAGAGCATAAATGAATTATATAATAGTATTAAAGCAGAAGGCGGAATCGAGTCTTTTAATCTATACAAAATACCAATGCATTTAGATACCTTTTGAGTGACCTTATTGAAATGTGTATCCCAATGCATATTATAATCAATGTATACCCCAAGAAACTTAACGCTATTAACCTTATTTCATGGACCATTGTTGATTTTAAGAAGTAAACTATCAAGTGAATCAGTTAATTAGACTGCCTATGGAAGAACGTAACGTAATTTTGTTTTACTAGGATTTAAATTATTAAATCTATTTAATTTGAACCATTTGTTACTTATATCTATTTCGGTATTAATATTATTTTGTAAATTATGAGTGTTAGGTTGGGTGTAAATTAAAGTGTATCATCAGCGTACATGATGTAAATTTGTCAGATGAATGTGAAAGATCATTTATATAAATTAAAAACAACAAAGGACCTAGGATTGAACCTTGTGGTAACCCATGTGTAACGGAAGAGAAATTGGAAGAATTATTGTTATAAACTACATATTGAGATCTATTACAAAGATAACTTTCAAACCAACTTAGTGGTAAGCCCCTAACCCCACAGTGTTCCAATTTTGACAAGAGTATTCTATGATCAACTATATCAAAAGCTTTGGAGAGGTCCATGAAAATGCCAAAACAAAATTTATTAGTATGAATTGCTGACAAAACTTTATCTTGTAAATCTATCAAAGCATGTGTAGTTGAATGATTTTTCCTAAACCCATATTGTGAGTCAGTAAGAATATTATTATTTAAACAAAATGAATATAATCGACTATAAATGCATTTTTCTAACAATTTTGATATTGATGGCAGAATATAGAAATGGGCCTATAATAAAATCAAATCAAATTTATGAGAGTCATTCTTTGTAAATACAGGGGTCATCTCACCAATTTTTAGTTTATCTGGGACTATGCCTGTAGAGGGGGAGAGGTTGAATATAAAATCAATGGATGTACAATATAAAATGTGATTTTCTTTTCATCAAGTCAGTACTAAGATTATCAAATCCAGCAGTATACTGTTGTGTAATGAATTACTTTATGTTTATAACTTCATGTTCTGTTATGGGATTAAAGTAAATAGAATTGTTGATAAAAACCAGTCAGAAAAATCTGTCTACAAAATTCAGTTACTTGTGGATCGCAAACATTTCCAGTCTCATTAATAAAGTATTCAAGTAAAGATGTTCTAGGCTTATTTAGTAATGAATTGATAACTGACCAAGTCTGTTTTGTATTACATTTAAATGACTTTAATCTGTTAGAAAAATATGATTTTTTTTTTGGCATTCTTTAACACATTATTTAAATTATTCCTATATTTTTTGTATTTTCTTTCATTATCCAAGGTACTGTTTTGGAGAAATTGTTTATAACAACGATTCTTTTTCTTTATGCATCGCAATAAATATAAATTGTTATCCATGGCATTTTCATGCCTCTTTTAGTGTGTTTCCTTCTTAACAAAGGAAAATGTTTGCCAAACAACTGACTAAAACGGTTAATAAAAAAGGAATAGGCATTATGAGCATTTGTAATATTATAAGGATTGGTACACTCTTAGAAATATTGGGCAAAATTTTACCCAAAATTTACCCAACATGAGGGTAGTTATGTATCCGACCAACATTGGGTAAACTTTACCAGTTTCATTCATTTTTGACCAATGTTGGGTAAATGCATGTAAAAGTTGAGCAAGATTTAACCAACCTATGCCCAATCTTCACTTACCCAGTGGCATTTACCCAACATTTCTAAGAGTGTACCTTCAAACATGTAAAATCTTCGTGATCAAAGTTCCGAACAGTAGAATGAATACTAAAATCGAAATTCCGGGCTACTGCGAGCCCCCGTGTAGGATTAAAAGCGAATTCAGTTCCAAATCGTAGTGACGTCATACCAATCTTGCGATTTACTACGATTTGGAGCCGATTTGGCCTTTACTCTAACCAGAAGAATTGCAGTTAACCAAATAAGATAATTTCACTTTTTTAAAGTTTCGCATTTAATGCAAACTGCAAGTTCTTCGAAAATCGGGTCGCAGTCGGATCGTATAGTGTGCGCCGGGCTTTACTTGTACGGTCTTTTGGGCGTCATGAAAGAATGATTCCGTTTTAACAGTGATTGCAAAATGAACAGTGCAAACATACTTTTAATAAGTGGTATATTGGTTAGTTGCCTTCACAGGCTCGATTAGCGCAGGTACTGACGCAATAGAAATGACGCTACGTGTGAGCCGGGTTTTATAGATAACTAATCCCAATTACCCCCTCAGACAACATTACCTAGAAGTTATTTTAGGTAATAATTGTCCGGAGGAAGTTGAACGGGGGTAATTATTCTGGGGGATAGTTGTCTTACAGGGTAGTTTTCCGGCACTGCTAACCAAGGGGCAGCTGTTCTAGCACCATATATTATGTATATGTTTACTAATGAATGACTTATTCAGAATGAAATCAGCTCCATTAAAATCGAGAAATCCATACTCAGTTATGATTGTTCACAAGTTTCCCCATGTTTCATTTGTTAATCATGTTATGAAAGACATTTCACAAAAGTGCAGGACAAAAAGTGAACTGGAACAAGACAAAAACGTTTAAAATAATGGATTCAATACAGAAATAAACGACTTTGATTTCACAGAAGAACCAGTAAAGTATTTAGGAATATTCGAAGGGGAAAACGAGGATTATTTACAAAGGCTAATTTATGTATTGGCAGAACTTCGTTGTACCAAAGAATTAAGTGGTAAGAATCTCCGCAATGAAATACTTTGGAATAACAGTAACATCGTAATAAATAAGCGACCAATATATTTTCAGGAATGGAAGGAAGCGGGAATATTTCAAGTTAAGCATGTTATTTACAAAGGTAAATGGATAGGGTCTTCTTCTTTAATGACAAACTAGATGTTATTAACCTATTGCTCTTGAATTAGCAAAACTAAAAAAAAACTTTTCCTAAATGTTGGTTATAAAAATTAAGTTGATTGAAGGATCACCATGATGATTTTTATGACCTGGAAGAAATTGAAACTTCACTTGAAGAATGTATAAATGTGACATGTACGAAAGCTTTGAATTACCATTTATTTTTATTAGAACAAAAAAATATCTCTACGTTCAAGTCTAACCAGACTTGCAAGAGTCTTTTGCTTCGAACGATGTCCTTGAGTTTTAAGTTTAAAAAGATTAAAGACAACTGGATAAAAGAGTTTAACTTTAAAAAAAAAATCATAGAATATTACCCTCTCGGGATAATCTGTATAAATGGAAGATCGTAAAATCCAACCTTCGTGAAACATTAACGAAACAGAAAATTGTTCATTTCTTGTTCTATTGTAAAAAAAAAGAACTGCAGGTAAAATGAAAAATTATTTCTCCGATGATCCATTTTATGTTCAAAAAAGAAGTTGAAATAAATATGAAGATGTTATTAGTTGGTTATGAAATGAAAGACCCAAGAATGAGTTTGATCAATTTCACGATAAATTTTGCTCAGTTTATCGTCTTTAATCATTATATACGTAAATTTTTTAAAGGAATTCATACTATATCAGAAAAGGTTGATCAGTGATGTTTATCTCATCATTCAAGTTTTACTTGACATACAAAGGAATTAAACAATTCAACGTCAAAGAAGTCAAGGAAATAATTGATATGATGTAGGGTTTTTCAGAATTCATGATTATTATAGCTTTGAAAGCCTTGCCTGTATCCTTAATATTTTTGTAAATATGTATGATTATGTACATGAAATATAATAATAAATCTTCTTGAAAGAGGCAAAGAGAGAGAAAAAAACCTATAAAGGATATATTGGCTTTTCGTTGTACATGTAGTAATCTTTCAGTAATCTTCGGACGCAACAAATTCGGTGGTTAAAATTTTAGAAATTGCTGTTTAATGACAATTATGTGGAACACCTCACCCTCGATAAAAATGAATGCTCCTCCTATTTCAAGAGCAAAAATATGTCAAAATATCGAGTGAAGCAGGTCCAACATGATGATTATTTAATATTACATTCATCCCACGTTCAAGACCTTACGTTATAAAATTCTGATTTTTTTTTCAACGAAATATCTGTTTGTTGTGACGACGAATTTGAATGTTGGTGACGTGGGTGTGCTTGATTATTTAATCTTCTTGTGAACATGGTCAACTTCCTTTCACAGGTTTATACATGATGATATCTTTAATTCAGTTCGCTGATGAAGATGATAGGGGGAATTCCTGTTGATTTAAGGCCGACGTTGGTTTCCAGTTTGATAGACAATAGAGCTCTATTTGATACTCTCGGGGTCTTGAGATTGACTTCCATTAAACCTCTGGAATGTCTATTCCTTAACACGATGTAGAGCATTGAACCTATAATACCAAGGCCGATTGGTTTGGAATTGCCCGTGATTGGAATTTCGAATATCTTCGAGTTGTTTGAGTGTGAGTATTGAATTGATTGCAGTTTCACAGCGTTCGTCCAGTAAAGGCGACGTCCTGTGTTGAAGGGGAAAACAGAAGAAAAATAGTCAAATCTTTTAAACAAAATCACGCGTCTGAATTCCCAGTACGTTTTTTTTGTAGCGGTGGTTTCATTTGTTTTTATAGTGAAGTAAAAATACAATACTAGGAAATAAATCATAAAGATACATATCCTTGCCAGACTCAGTTGCTTAAAAAGTACTTTACTCTTCTCTCAGATATGAGTTGAAATATTTTTATAAAGAATTTTAGTGTAGCCAAAACGGACTCTTTTCCACAATTTAAAAGGGAATTCTTGAAAGGACAATTTAGACGAAATTTGCAATCATGTACTTTTACTCTATTAGGACAAAAATAATCGTAGATATTATGATATCGGAGTGCCATGAATTTCATCAAATGAATATGGCTTGCCGTTTTTATCGAAATGTAGTAATGTAGCCTCAGTGTCTTCAGCAAAGATGCTCGACTGAACAGTCTTCCCACTGACGTCATATCGAATAATCTGATCCCTTGCTCCAAGATAAGCGATCCTGTTAAGGCAATGAAAAGGAGATATATGTAGCCCAGAGCAGAGGTTTATCCAGAATTGATAACTCAGAAGAAAGGAAAGTGAATGGTCTGCCGAATAATTAATTATAACTATGTGGCGTATATAGGTAAACAGACACTGAAAGGGCAATGGCTTGGTATGGGCGGGGGGGGGGGGGGGGGAGGGGGAGGGGAGGGTAGGGAGGGGGAGACGGGGGCGGTCCATCTGTATGGATGAAATATTAATTAAAACACATTTTTGCTGTTCCATTTCCTTTCAAGCTCTCTCTCTCTCTCTCTCTCTCTATATATATCTCTTTCTCCCTCTTTCTCTCTGTCTCTCTCTTTCTCTGATTCTCCTTCTGCTTATAGAGGTGTTGTAGTCCAGTGGTTTAAGCACTTCACTTTAGATGTGATGGCCCTGGGTTCGATCCCCGGCACGGCACTTATGTCCTTAAGCAAGACATTTTTTCTACATTGCTTCTCTCCATCCAGGTGTTAAATGGGTACCCGTTAGGCCTAGGATACGAAAGTCATTGTCGTTTGTTCAGCATTGTGAGCGTTTGTAAAAAGGCGCCTGGCTGGAATGCTCCCCAGGGGGTGGAGAAGATACATACATTGTGTGCGGGCAAGCCATGAATCCGATGACCGGGGTAATACTTCTGCAAAGCGCTTATAAAGGCATCGTAGATGTATTAGGCGCTATATAAATGCAGTAAATTATTATTATTTTTATTATTATTATTATTATTATTATTATTATTATTATTATTACTGCAAACAAACTCCAATATGGATATCGTAATCGCAATCTTTTCTCTTTTGTTTATTTGTTTGTTTGCTCGTTTTTCATTTTGGTATGCATTTAATGACCCTTTTATATGACCACTGTATATAATGACTAGTATATATTTCCATACTTATCACGACTATCCATAGCAAATAACATCCAGCTATTGGTTGGATCCGTGGCGAGCGTAGAAGGCGAGCTTCCGTCCAGATAGGCCTTCTTGAGATGTCTTTCGGTTCCACATTCCGAGAGCCAAAATATCTCGCGCGTTTCTTGAACCACGTGGATGAAGAGAGCTCCTATGAGGCGATTAGAGATAGGGGTAAAAATGACAGGGATAAAAATATAGGTGGAGAAAGTTGAGGAATAACAGAAGGTGCATTTTATTTTTATTTATTTATTTGATTCCTGCATGTTTCACAATAATCAGTTTCATACATACAAACTTTGAAAATAGAAACACACAGAGGTCTGGCAATATAAGCTGCACGCTTGAAGTTTTGCCATACCTAACATCTTACATATTTCATACATTCTTAAAAGTAAACATAGATTAATAGATTAAATACAACAACAAAAAAAAGTGCAAATATAATACACTATATATAGATACAAATACAGATAAAGAATAAGATTGAAATCTCTACAGTACGTTCTAGAGCAAGAAAAATGTAGTAGACATGATAAAAGGTGCAGTCCATCCATACTGAAGGAGAAACAGAGAGAAAAGAGAGAGAGAGAAGAAAACGTAAGACAAGCAAGAGAGAGGGGGAGGGAGAGAGAGAGAGAGAGAGAGGGGGGGGGAGGGTGGTGGGAAGATGCCCTAATTAACAATACCACTGCCCATAATTACATATCATGGCAAATTATACATGTATACATATATAGAATATATACAATCATAGTATAATTAAGTACACGCTGTGTTATGGGGAATTAACAACCAACTAATAGAACAAATATCTTAAATAAAAATGTTTGCAATGAGCATGCGCTTGACTGCATTTTTAAAAGAGTAAATTGTAGGCAAATTACGTGTTTCAATTAGTAAAGAATTCCAAACGTCTGGACCAGTATGTCTCACTGATTTATGTGCCAATACTGTACGTGGATTAAACAAGTGCAAGTTTGCTGCTTGTCTCGTCGAATAAGAGTGAATAGCATTGTTTTCCATGAACATGGAAGAAAACGAGGCAGGTAAAACATTAGTACTATAACGATACATAAATAAAGAGGTTTGAAGAAAATTAATTTCACCGACTTTAAGGCATTTAAACCTAGCAAACAGGGGATCTGTGTGTTCACGATAACCAACCCCAGCACAAATTCTTAAAGCTTTCTTTTGTAACAGATGAATGTCACTTGTTACACTCTTTGACACTGCCCATAGAATATTACAATAAGAAATATAATATTACAATATTACCCTACATTTATTGTGAAATCGAGAATTGTGGAACTCATTGCAAATATCGCAATGTTTATTTCACATAGGTCGTAATTGGGTGTGCATTATCACATGCGCTAATCCATCCTATGAAGCCAACCAATCCACATCCCAAAATAACTCGAAACAATGACAATGCACTGTTCATTTTGCAATCATTTTTGTGCAATGACACCACCATAGCAAATCAAAGGGTGAGTTTTATGCTTACGTTGCAAAGGCAGATTGAGCGTTTAAAATGCTTCTTTTCTCCAGGCGAATTCGGGGTCTGCAGCTGGTTTCGCAAACCTACACTGTGCATGCTACCGTTGACTCCGGGAGGGCACAGGGCAGGTAAAGTTGGGGCGCGGGCTTTTTCGAAAGTTTTTGAGTTACTGTAAAACCTGCAGCGAGAAGCTGGTTCGCCAACTTGTCACTTGTCGTAGATGGGTTTATTTCTTGCCAATCCATTAAAATCTTGTTGCATTTCAGGCTTTGACCATGGAAGAAGAAGGGCTCGTAGTTCATCTTCACTATAATTTGAGCCCTTGACACTCGTAATTATAGACTTCAACTCAATAATATAAACAGGTAGGATCGGATGCCAACTGCTTACGCATGCATTGAGGTCGAGAAAAAAACAGAAGCCTTGCGCAAGCGGCGCGCGGATTTTCAGGTGAACCGGAAAAAAAACGTTTATAAATGCGTTTACAAAATAATGATTGTGCGTTTATGCTTCCCCAGAAACCGTCTTTTCGGAGAAACGCCGATTCAAAACGCAACTTATTTTTTTAGATTTGGAGTGTGTTTATGCTCACATTTTCAGGCCAGAATGAGCGTTATAATGAAAGGCGTTTAGTTCAAAACAAGGTTGCGTCCTTTCTCATGTTCGTATTATCGCCGATTTAAAACGCCGATCGTAAACTTTGAAATCGGCGTTTCTCCAAAAAGCATGAACGCACAATCATATTAAATACGTTTATAATTACGTCATATAAAATGTTTTCGGTTCACGTGAAAATCCGTGCGTCGCTTGGGAATGCATATAACGCGTTAACTCAAAACTTTCGAAAACGCGCGTGCCCCAATTGACCTGCCCTCCCGTAGTCAACGTATAGTATGCAAGCACAGACCCTAATTTGACACTATCAGAAAATCATTGTGTCTTGAGAGAAGCCTAACCCGGCTACCTACTGGTTGTGTCAGGAGCAGCTATAGCACAGTGCCTATGGTAGTCTTGCAGTGCAGACATTCTTTTACGACTGACCAGGGTTTGTGCCTGCAAACTAAGGTCAACGTAGCACGCGCAATGCAGGTTTGCGAATCCAGCTGCAGAGCCCAAATTCGCCTGGAGAAAGCAAGCATAAACGGCTGGTTCAGAAAGGATAGGTCGTGTCGTGTTGACTGGAACGCAAGTTACGCAACCATTCGTCTAAAGCACCGCCCCCTTCCCGGTTATTGGGCTTTGGACGAATGGTTGCGTTCCAGTCAACGCGACGCGACGCGACGCTACCGACCCTTTCGCTTCAAGCCAGCATAAAAAGTACCCCGTAGAACTGCTTTTTAGATGAGAGTTTCAAAACGCCCATTTTGCCTTCGCAAAGCAAAATAGATCGGCGTTTAAATCGGCAATTATACGAAAATGACTTAGGACGCAACCGTGTTTTGAACTAAACGCGTTTTAAACGCTCAATTTGGCCTAAAAAATGCCAGCATAAACGCAATCAAAGACTGCATCAGTTGATGATGCAGTCCTGCGTCAGGTTATAACTGATTATGATTATAACATTTATATCTACATTTGTTCGTTCTCTTTTATTTACATCGGGCACATAGTGTGCACTGCTGGAAAAAAATTATTGTCTCGCATGTTGCTAAACAGTTATGATTGCAAAAGGAAAGACAATAAAAAATAAATAAGCAATTATTATTTTGTGCAGACGCCGCGGAACGTCTTGGAAAGTGGAGGGGCTTAGTGGGGGGGGGGGGGGGGGGGGGGCTGCGTGTATACCACATTTTTGCACTGCCATACGTTTGCACGTGTTTACTGAAAAAAGTGGGGGCTGCAGCCCCCCAGCAACCCCCCCCCCCCCGGTTCCGCGGTCCCTGTTGTGTGTGTTTTATTCTTCTTATCTAACTCTAGCCTGGTATGTTCCTACAAAGTTTGATAAGTACAAATGTGTGCTAACTTTCTGATGTCATTATGATTTCCAAACGAGTCACGTCATCAATATCGCTTCTCATTATCCTCGATCGAGACGGTTCCGTCCAGTATACCTTCCGTTCAATTGAATCAGCAGAGAAGGAAGTAGGATGACCATCATATTTTTGATCTTTGTAGTAAGTGTCCATTGGCGTCTCTCCCGGTAGAAGTTTGCTGTGCACAATGGATGAGCGAGATCCAAAGAAGACGTAAGTTCCAGACGCTATACAAAATAAGAACGAAACGGGTAGCATAATAGAATATGGATTATGTAGTCAGTGGCGGACATAGGGGGGCACATTCATCCCGTGCCCCCTTTTGAAATCCAAATGGAAAACCGTAGGTACACAACTGCAAGATTGTGCCTCTCCTTTTGAGGTGAGGACCCTTCTTATTTGTTGTTGTTGTTGTTGCTTGGCAGAGACCTTTGGATTCAAAAGACATCCCTAGAATGTTGTGACCATTTTTTTTCGGGGGTGGGGTTGTTCGCTGGTCAGACATTTTGTTTCCTGCTGATTATGTGCCCCTTCTTTCACAAAATCCTGGATCCGACCCCGTATGAGCGTATTTTAGATCGGGTGAATATATATTAGTTGAGAGACGAAATCTATATGTTGGTGTACTATGAAAATGATAACTCATATATGAATTACTTTTCTAAGAACTGAACTTCGTATAATTACCACCACTGAATAACCGTTAAAGTAGGAAGCCATTATATTCTATTATTGATTAATTGTTCTTACCTGGTCGGATGCAGCGTGAATTCCTAATAAGACCATGGGGTTTGCTGGTTCCTGGCTTAGGAGCTGGAATGAAGGAAACTTGTGTTCCATTAAGTTCGGCACAAAGCTGTTTAGAGCACAACGCATTGGCACCTCGGAGAATAGGAAAGTTTCATTAACTCTTTAATTGTTAATTGTTTAATTGTTAATAATTTTGCCAGAACGAGATATATATTAAATGATAGAACGTCACAGCATCTGTCTACATACACCCTCCCGCCTACATAAAATGGATCTGATATTTCCATCGTAAAAACATAATGAACAGTGCTTGTTAAGCCTCATAATCTTTGTAGCCAGAATGCCAGATTGCTCTGAGATGATGCATAGCAAATTAGAAATTAGCCAGTTCGTCTATCTGAGCATGAGCAGATAGAGGTCATTTGTGACAAATTCTAAAAGCCACTGACATGAATACTTGATATGCGCTCATGAATGTCATGTCATTATTTTATGCATCAGTGATATGATATCCACGATATCCGAGTGGAAGTATTCTAAAGAGGGAAACAGAAGTTATTCATGAGGCACCTCTATCACTCCCAAATTGATTTTTCTAAAGCGCACAAAAGCTAGGAATCATCAATGTTTAAAAGATCTGTGGATATTGGGATCTATTTGTTACTTCAAACTGGTCTATTCGGAATAAAGGCCAAATTGTTATGCGTAGACAATCGCAAGACTAATCTGATGTCACTACGGTTCGGAGCCGATTTTTAAAAAGATTTATAGATGGCTCCGACCTAAAGATGGCTGGCAGTAATTCTGATTTTACTACCTAAACAATTCAGAACCTGAATAAAAAAAAAATTCGTTAGATGTTCAATCAGCTTATGACATATTCTATTTATATATATCTACTTAATCTATCCAATTCTGTCCAAATACAAATTGTTATACACCCATTATAATTTATGATGTGTTTGGTGACAGTTTGTATATCGGGCCACCCCAAAACATATGCAACTAAAAACATCATGAATATTCATTTTTACTTTACCAACTCTGTGTCAAATTTTACCCAACTATAAGTTGGTTTAGTACATCCGATATACACTTTGACTAGTAATCACATTACTTCAATTCGCTCATGTTATATGTTATGACATAACTACATGCGGAGGAAAACTAACCGAATTTGATTAGCCCAATAAAATATTGCACAATATAAAGTTATAATGACAAAACCATTTACTTCCCAACAATTAAGTTTGTTCAATGTTTAAATGTTTTTTAATTACACTGTAGCAGCCCCCCCCCCCTCCCCATAAAAAGGACTGTTACCAGTAATTGCCGATTAATTTCAATAAAATTATAAAGAAAACAGATTGTACAACTTAAAACTCAAAACGGCAACTCCGAGACGTATCTTGTGAGCTTCTTTCCAATTTGCTCTGTATAGAAACTTCATAGATTTTCCTTTTGTCAGTTATTGTGAAAGGAATAGATTTGTTTCTTATACGTTATGTGTTAAAACACAAAATGGAAATTTATTTTTTTAGTTCAGGGCAAATGGGGGAGGACCTCGCAAGATACGTCACGGAGTGTTTGATGTGTTTGATTGACTACAACTCAATAATAAATAACTATTGTAGAACCAAATCCACCAATGCAAAATGGCAGCCATCTTGGTACGCCAACTGTCGCACAGGTGATGTTGTATGAGGCAGTTGTATGTAGGTCTTTGTCACTTCTTTGAATAACTGAAAAAGCTTTGTCTGACCAAGCAACAACTACAAAATGGTATATTATGATGAAATCCATTGTCATGCATTCCACACGTGATCATGAGTGTCATCGTATACAGGTTAGTGGGAATCTCAGAAATAACACTGCTTTAAAATTACTTTGTAAAGAAAATGGCAGCCTTACGGAAGCGTTATAGTGCCATTCGACTTGACGACTTGTCGAGATATCTTATCTCGACAAGTCGACTTAATATCCATATTTGGTCGACATGTAAAGATATTTATTTAACTATGTCGACTTATTAACTTTTATAAGTCGACATGGCGACATAAATTATCTTACCAAGTCAACTTAACAAAAACATTATGTCGTCATGGCGAGATATATTATCTTGCCAAGTCGGCTTGCCAAAAATTATAAGTCGACATGGCGACATAAATTATCTTACCAAGTCGACTTAACAAAATTACATGTGGTCATTGCGAGATATATTATTTTGCCAAGTCGACTTCCCTAAAATTATAAGTCGACATGGCGACATAAATTATCTAACCAAGGCGACTTTAAAAAAAATTATGTCTTCATCTGTTCATAGCGAAAGATATTATCTTGCCAAGTCGACTTCTACAAATATATCGCTGACTTCACAAATACGATAGTGTCACTAGTGTCAGACGCCATGATTGGTAGATCTACTGGTGTAGTCTGTAACAAAGTTAGAGGCTTTGTAGGTTAGCCCTAACTTTCAGGATCGTCGCATCTGCCACTTTTTCTACATATTAAGTGCATGCATGTATCCACGTGGTAGACAAAAAAAAAAGATCACGACATAATTTTTTTTTTTAGTCGACTTTGGTTAGATAATTTATGTCGCCATGACCACATGTATTTTTGTTAAGTCGACTTAGTAAGATAATTTATGTCGCCATGTTGACTTATAATTTTTGGGAAGTCGACTTGGCAAGATAATATATCTCGCCATGACCACATGTATTTACGGAAGCGTTAAAGTGCCATTCGACTTGACGACTTGTCGAGATATTTTATCTCGACAAGTCGACTTAATATCCATATTTTGTCGACTTGTAAAGATATTTATCTAACCATGTCGACTTAATAACTTTCATAAGTAACCATGGCGATATAAATTATCTTGCCAAGTCAACTTCCCAAAAATTATAAGTCGACATGGCGACATAAATTATCTTACTAAGTCGACTTAACAAAAATACATGTCGTCATGGCGAGATATATTATCTTGCCAAGTCGACTTCCCAAATATAATAAGTCAACATGGCGACATAAATTATCTTACCAAGTCGACTTAACAAAAAAATTATGTCGTCATGGCGAGATATATTATCTTGCCAAGTCGACTTCCCAAAAATTATAAGTCGACATGGCGACATAAATTATCTTACCAAGTCGACTTAACAAAAATACATGTCGTCATGGCGAGATATATTATCTTGCCAAGTCGACTTCCCAAAAATTATAAGTCAACATGGCAACATAAATTATCTTAGCAAGTCGACTTAACAAAAAAATTATGTCGTCATGGCGAGATATATTATCTTGCCAAGTCGCCTTCCCAAAAATTATAAGTCGACATGGCGACATAAATTATCTTACCAAGTCGACTTAACAAAAATACAAGTCGTCATGGCGAGATATATTATCTTGCCAAGTCGACTTCTACAAATATATCACTGACTACACAAATACGATCACGTGGAGTCGGCGTTAAGAATTACAGTCAAGTGCAGTCATCATGGTCATGGATTTAGTCTTCGTTCTCTGGGTAAGAAATTATTTAAAATTTTGTACATTTTTTAATGCTAAAACAATATCCTCTTTGAAACAGTGATTTTAGAAAGTTGTGATTTATGGGTCGGGGGGCAGGGGGTTTGTCGGTTACTCGGATTTTGTTTGGAAGTGGCCGCGTGGGTCTAGAATAAACCCATCTTTAGAATCAAATTTCTAGTGATACTAACAGGTTTAGGGATTATTCGATTACCATTGAACACTAGAAAGTTAGAAATTAGTAAACAGTAATATACAGTAATTAGTTGAAACTTTGGCATAATTGGTCACATGCATGCTTGCCATTATTTCAATGGGCACCGAAAGGCTAAATATAGACTGAGGTCATCGATTTCTATTTTCTTAGTATGTGCTATTAAAGTAGCCTACTGCATGTAAAATGTTGTCTATTGGTGCATCTATTTATATTAAAAAAAACCTTTACAACTCCACAAAGTTACAGCACAAATTGAGGACCTTGGTCTTTTAATAACAGCAATGTGGATTGAAAACATTCGACAATCGTAAAAGTATTCTGCAGTGGAACAACGGCCACCGTGGCGGGTATCTGAAAGGGGTCGCACAGTGCCAGTGAGGTACCCGTCACGGTGGCCGCGTTGGTTAGATTGAGGCCAAAGTGTACAAAATAGGTCTTGGGTCATTCAAAAAATTAAAGGACCTATGCAATGCTTATGCATATTGACTTGTGTTGATTCATAATACCCCGATCATCACTTATGTGGCCAAAAGAATATCTAAATGCATGTACGTCACTGGCGGATCTAGCCAGATTAGACACAATACATTGGAGGGGCACACCATTGTGCACAAACAATTGTGCCCCCGAAATGGTATTGTATGATACCCGGCTAGATCCGCCACTGTACGTGCCTTATATTTTATAATAAGTTTTCTGCCATTTTTCTTCACAATGCTTGGAAACGCCCACAAAAAAGCTCCCAAACCAAGATTCTGTCAGTGACATCATCTGTCAACCACTGCCATCACTGCTTAATTGCCAATGCAATTGGCAAAAGTACTGGAATGCACCTTCCCCTAAACTGAACATAACTTGCATGGTTTCCATACCATGACCACTTGGTGCCTTTCCATTGTTGTCCATGTATTAGAACTTTCCTAGCGAAAGTATTTGGGTTGGTGTTATGTACAAGCATGCAACGCTATTGTAGAAGGATGCCCATCTTTGGGGAAGGCGCATTCCAGTGTCTTTTGTCAATTGCATTAGTAAGTAAGCAGTGATTGACAGATGATGTCACTGACAGAATCTTGGTTTGGGAGATTTTTATGGGCGTTTCCAAGCATTCTGACGAAAAATGGCAGAAAGATTATTATGAAATATATGGCACGTATTTATATATTCTTTTGGCCACATTAGAGTGATGATCAGGTTATTATAAATCAACACAAGTCAATATGCATATGCATTGCATAGGTCCTTTAATATTCAATATTTTGGCGTTGACGGTCTATGAACAGGCCTGTTGCTTTCTATGCTTTAAAGTATACATAGAAGTATATTTTGGGAGGCGTTAAAGTGGGAATTTGTGTTATTTTAAGCACATGTACATGTCTCATTCTTATTGTCATTGAGGCCTGCACATCCACGTACACGAAAACGGGGAAATTTTTTTTTTTTTTTCAGCGCCAGGCAGAGAACCCGCGTATCTCGGTAAGGGTATCAAATTCAGAGGCAATCCTTGGCTAAAATTTTTGTTAGGGGTATGAAAATCAGAGATAGTAACATGTTTTTATGTTCAGTGTATTAAAACTACTCCTACTTTAATCCCCGTTTATAGGGTGCTTTTCAGAAAGTGATTGTACGCGGATGATGTACAGGCACCACTGAGACATATCCACCCCCCCCCCCCCCCCGGCGGTGAATTATTTTTAGTAGGATGGAAGATCGAGTATAGGATGATGACTTCGAAATAGACAACACACATGGAACTTTGATCCCTACCTAACCCTATAGTATAACCCCAACCCTAGCCCTAACCCTAACCCTTCCATGGCACGCAGCCATTCCCTCGCCATCCTACTAAAAATATATATTGCCCCCCCCCGGCTGTGCCCCCATGGTTGAAAAGCATTATTATATATGGACAATGCGGACTATTTGCTTGCTTGACATATATCAATTAATTACAATATAATTATAAAACACATGCTTTTTTCAGGATTTGGGGGAATATTATAATGAAAAATTATGTCACACTAATAATTATTCGCTTTCCCTTTCTCAGTGTCTGCCTTTCTTTCTCCCACTTTTTAGGTACTTGTGTTCTTGACCATCTCAATTCCATGTGTATCCGCTCCAGGATTGTATACTGCAGCTGAACTGGGACGACATGCCGCTGTATTTACCAGAGACGAGTTAATAGAACATTATTTCCAGGATGGATACATTGCAGCAGAAATCATCGGGTTTTTGTATTTAAGGCATAGTATAATAATAAGTCTTCGTCAATTACGGCGTGTTTTGAGACGGTTGAGACTTCGACGTCGGGAGCAGTCACCGTTAGAAGATGTGGTTGATGCTGTACAACGTGTTATGAATGCTTCAGGTGGTTCGATGGGTTACCGTTTTATGTGGCGGGTGTTAACCACACGTTACCACTTACACGTATCACAAGAAACTGTGAGAATAATTCTTCGAGTTTTAGAGCCTGAAAGAGTGGATGCGAGATCTGTCAGAGCATTTCGACGTCGCCAATACTCCAATAAAGGTCCGAATTACTTGATTCATGTCGACGGATGGGACAAATTAAAACCTTACGGGGTATCAGTCCATGCTGCAATAGATGGATTCTCCAGAAGACTTTTGTGGATGAAAGTGGGTCGCAGCAATAAAAATCCCAGATACGTAGCGCAATTCTTTTTGGAGTACGTGCAGAAAATTAACGGAGTACCGAGAGTCATCCGTGCTGATAGGGGAACAGAGAACTCTGTGCTTAGAGTCATTCAAACAGCGTTAAGATTCAACGACCGTGATGAAATGAGCGGCGAAAGAAGTTTCTTGTATGGCAGATCCGTGGCAAATCAGCGTATTGAGGCCTTTTGGTCATACTTCCAAAACCTTTGTTCTCGCTTTTGGGTCAATTATATGAAAGACCTTCGGGACAGTGGATTAGTGGATACATCTAACGACGTTCACATTGAATGTATTAGATTCTGTTTTACTGACTTAATTCAGAGAGACTTCACTCGTGCAGCCGAAATGTGGAATCAACATCGAATTCGCAGTCAAAGAAACCTTGAATGCCCAAGTGGAAAACCCGACGTACTCTATTTCCTACCAGAAGTATACGGATCAAGGGACTATAAATTTCCGTTGCGATTTTCTGATGACAATATTGAGGAGGTAAAACGCATCTATTGCGATGAGCCTCCCAAGTATGGATGCTCCCCAGCCTTAGCTGGTGGACTTTCGGAACTCATTGGAAACAATGTGGATCACTTTGCGATGCCAAATTCCCCCGAAGAAGCCACACAAATGCTACTTTGTCTGATCGACATTTTTGATTAAAATGCTGTTGCTTTCTATTAAGAACGTATATTAAATTCACAATAGTAGAGAAATTTGGCATGGTTGAGAACTTGAGATCAGAGACTTCAGCCTGATTTTGAAAAACTGTCAATATGTTTAGTTCCTCAATAATTTACGATGTTCCACCTTACTGAATGTGGACGAGTCGACTTGTGTTGATTTTGAGTATTACATACATATCCAGAAGGGTGATTAAATATCAACATAATAATATTATATCGAAATAAATATCATCTGATTTTACAGTAAGCTTGTTCTTTATTTGTTATAAACTTTTTGTTATAAAGTGGCAATATGACCGTGATATTGCCACTTTATGTAACGAGATTATATCATTCAGAATGAAGATTGATACGTAAATTATACAAGAACTTTCGAATGATTGCCCTCTGGAGAAAAGTGTTTTTTTTTTTTTTTCCAAGTGTTCACTCAAAACGTTAGGCCTTTGTATTAAGCCGTTTTGTTTTTCTTAAAGGAGAATTAACCCCTGAGTACAAATTTACTTATATTGAAAGGTGTAATATATTCCTACTTATTGGCCTAAATCATTTTCTAATAAGATATCAGAAAAGGGTATAAATAAAGATATTCCAACACCCGGTATCGTCTCCTACTCATTTACATGGGGGTTGCCATTTTCTTGCTGATTTGGATTTGTACATGAACCATTGAGAAATGTTCCGGTCAGGAAGATATTTTGAATCCAAGACCTAAATTGCTTTTCTTCATTACCTAAAATCCCATATGTGACGAAAAATATAAAGTGGGTGTTTACATGATTTATAAAAATTAAATCTTTATAATGATACTTTTAAATTGTCTGGTTTTGCTTAACAAAAATCTATTTTCTTGGGTTTGCCAAACAGAGCAGTATGCAGCATGCATTCTGACTTTTCAAGTCCCATTATCCGAAAGCAGGTGAATGCATAGTTTGCTGCTATAGATGCTCAGGGAAGAAGCATCCATAAAATTTGAATTAATTTGCTCCGTCCATTGCGTCACAGTATCTAGAAAATAGATTTATATTAAGCGAATATCGATTTTCAACAGAAATATATAAGGAAATCTTCAGTTTAAAAATAAATTGACATATCTATTCTATATTTTTAATCTCAAATGGGTTTTTAATTTTGAAAAAGGCAATTGGGCATTTGGATTAAGAAAATCTTCTTGTACACATAAAAAAATGGCAGCCCCCATGTATTGCTAGCAGACGATACATATTGCTAGCAGATGATAAATTTTGCTCAGAAAATCTTGATTCGTATCGATCTCGTATATTTTGACGCGAAGCCATATAGTCTAACAAGTAGGAATAAATAACACCTTTCAACACTATCGTCTTTATTGTTTGAGGTTAATTCTCCTTTAAGGTATTTGCTAATCTAGCTACCTATTAACTCAAGGGAGCTTCGCGGGGGAGCTCCCTGGAGTTAGCTACCTATATACAATTCGAGTGTTAATAATTCTGAATTCTTCTTGTTTATACACGTTGCATTATTGGTCAAATTTGTAAAATTAGTATAAAAAACACAAAAACAAAACGGAAAAGCATAATGCCCATCATGCAACATGGTTTATATAATTGATACTTTTGTTAGGCCTTATCATTGGAAAGAAAATAATTCTCCTTGAGAAAATAGGCCAATCATCATCAGAACCACTTTGAGCTTAACTTAATCAGGTTTGGATTAGAAACAAACAAACAAAACACATGGGACCTTAAAGTAGCCATGCAAAGATACTAAACATGAATAATATTTCGTGATATTGCAAAAAGAGTTCATGCCAACCCCAGTAATTACATTTCCCGACCTCACGGAAAAGACTTGTGTAACATAAAGCGAGAAAAATACAATCCCCCTTTCCATTTGAAAAACCTACCGAAACTCGCCGAACACGGCTGATATTTGTGACGTCACTGAATGGACACAGCTAACAAAAGCAGACTATGTCCTATAGACAATGCACAGATTCTCCAGTGTACTTGTTTTTCGTAGGTGAGAGTTTTATTGATATTTAGCGGGAGTGTATGTCATACAAATGCGAAGAGAATGTAACGCTTTCCCCTGTCATTTGAATGATCTGCTTTTAAAACATCCGCAGTAACGATAATCTATGAAATAAAAGATGAAATTCCATGTCTCTCATGCAATTGCCCGCCCCGAACACTTCGGCCAAAGTTGTTGTCAGCAATCGCTACGCTTTACTACTATTTGAGTTATGCAAGCAGCCGGGTCATTTGCTGTTCAATCATAGTTAGTGTCCATTGTTATAGGCAGGCTTTTTAAACTCGAAATTGCGACGCACTTGCATTCTAAAACCTTAAATATGCCTTTCCAGTGAATGTTTCTAAGCCGGACACTGGTATAGCAGGGTGCAGTGGCACCTTCTCTTCCCAATAATATCACAATTAGGCAAATTTGAAGTACATTAACCTCTTCTTCAGTAGCAATGAATGCACTTATGATCTTTGCTTTTGCTACGACACGTCGTCTGCTACCGTTAGATTGGTCCATTTCATGACGTCAGTGAAAACATCGCCGAATTTTCCCGAATTCCTCCGAAGTGCTCGCATTACCGCAACCATGGTATGAGTTTTCTCTTTGCGCTTTTTGCATTCACCGATGTGTAACGAGCAAGGCCGTACGCAGAATTTTTCCTGCAAGATGATCGCTTTCAAGGAACCCATAACTTGAAGTCTAAAACCCAATTAAAAAAAAGTATGATTTTGAAATTTGGCAACTGTGCGTACGCCTTGGTAACGAGCCAAAGTTTTACACATTTGTCATCTCCAAGCTTCTAGCATAAACATATACTATAATTTGTGCATAGTTGTAATTTTCTTTGCAGTTATACTTTAACTGTGACATACCAGCCTGTGTCTCATTTAGAATAAAGGCTAGCGCGGGTTTTGCTTGTAGGTGTCCACATTAGCAATTCTTTGATGGTCTGAGATTAATCCGAGTTAGGAATACTTACAGCAGATATATCCTAAAACGGAAATAGAGTTGCTTTTACCAGTGATACCAATAATATTGCCATTGCATATGATGGGAAGTATGCTCATCAGTAATTACATCCTGTATACTGTCAGTAACTGTTAGAAGCTGAACGCCGCTTTGTTAAATTGTTGTTAGCCTACGTGCACTTCAGGTATTAATAATGGTCTTTATTCATACATTAAAAATCATTCCTTGCAGCCAGAGGCTGAATTACAAATGATTGTACAAGGTAAATGATACACATACAAATTGATAAAACAGTAACTGTATAATTATAAACCAAAAATTAAAGGAAATTAAAACTCGGGCCAATATACCATATATGATAATCTCCATTCAACCTTGCAAATTTTACAAGAAAACCGAAGATTTAAAATAGCGGTGTGTAACGGAAGTTGTATTATATTGATGGAACCTGGATTATCAATCTAGCATAATTTGGTAACTGAGACAAAAAACCCATAGGCAATACTAATGAGCGGAAATTGCTAGCAATCGTTAAATTATAAATTGTGTGATAAAACAATATAATTAATGATATAGCCAAACAGTCACTTTGCAAGGTTGAATCTAATTGTCTCTTTCACATATGGTCCAAAATTATGCATATTTTTGTCAAACGTAGTGAAACTACACAAATTTTGTTTGCTATTATAGGCCTTACCAGATATTGCATTGTAGGAAATCACACACATTGCAAGAAGAGACTGTATAGTTATACATATTATGTTCCCCATAATGTCGGATTCGGGCCCTTTTTAGCATTTTTATTGACAGAAGCACATTTACTGAGGAAGGCCATTAAAATGCATTGTTTTTATAAAATTAAACATATGCTTTGTGATTTATTTATGCTGTGTGTACGCTTATTCGGAACATGAGTACTCGGGATATGAAGAGCCGGCCCTGCGGGGGGGGGGGGGGGGGGGGGCACAATGCCCCCCTTTTTCAAGTCGTAAAAATGTATTACCCTTTCAATTGTATAATAGTGCCCCCCTTTTTTTCCATAAGTGCTCCTTTTCACTTCAAAATCGCCTCATTTATTTTTCAATAGCACCCTTTCTCTTTATTAGGATCACCTATTGAGATTGTCGGAATCTTTGTTTATATCCGTTTTATTCTCCCCATTTCTTGCAACACGATTATCTCAACATCGGCAACTCCAATCATCATGAAAGTTTTCATGATCATTGGTCATGTCCTCATGACCATAACCTTACTCAATTATTATTATTTCTGTTGGTAACAATCCTTAACGATTTCCATTCATTCCATTCGTGCATCTATGACGTCACTGTTTGCACATTCTTTTAGTCTATCTCGGTAATTCGTGGTCGATTTTCTCCCCAATTTCAGTATGTTGTAAGCTGAGACGATTTTCTGTCGTAAGAGTGCCAACCATTTTTTTCAATTAAATGACGGGATCATAGTTAAAAAATACGATTAAAGGCTACATCTCAGAAATTTTCGTTTTACGTGTTATGGCTATGGAAGGTCAATTCCTTTTAATTTGTGTCTTGACAATGTTCTTTTGGTTGTATCTCGGTTGTCCTCGCTCAATTTGCTCCCAAAGTTGAATATGATTTTTAATATTATTGTTCTTTCGCAAATTTGACAACCATTTTTTTTTTCATTCAGGAGACGATCAAATCATACAACCCAATCTTGATTATGGTAATGGAAATTAAATGTAAATTTAAATGTAAATTTAAAGGTGAAATTTTCCTTTCAAACGGCTCGGGTCATGGATTGAGTTTTATACCAACACGCAATTTTCTAAATATACAGTCATGATCAAGGATTCCCCAATTAAGAAGATAACGATGATGATGATCATCATCATAAGATCGCTGTCGGATGCTGCGGATCACTGTATTCGTCTCCGTGAAGTCACGTCTAGCTATTTTTCGTTTTTTTTTTTTTGGGGGGGGGGGGGGGGGGAGGGGGAGAGGCAGGAGTGTGCCCTTTTCACCTGAGGAAGTTCCCCTTATTAATTGCCACCCCTACTTTCCTTTAAATAATAGGTGCCTGTTACAAAATTTTTTACTGCTTTTGATAATTACACAAGGACTACTAAAATTTGAGAGGTGCTTTTACTTTGACATACAGTACTTCCAGATACCAAATACCTCCATACCAGATAACAAAATTGCTTCATACCACAGGCAATGGAGATGAAAACTACTTTGAAACTTGTTTAAGATTCCACTCCTTTCACGTTATCATTACTTGTATCTGGGTTTCACTGCAATAATACATGCAAATTTATTTAGTTTTGTGTACTCTCACACTGTACAGAAAGTATTATTTTCCCCCTCTTTCCCCTTTCCTCTTCCTTCTTTGATCCTATCACTGTGTGCTTAGTTCCAATTATGTTAATTGAGAGTACTTTATATTTGTATTGGGGTTTTTTTTCATTGTGCTTGAAAGTTACTCCCCTTCTCCCGAGCTCCTTTTCTCTCCTCCTCCCTTTCTTTCTCTCTCACCCCTTCTCTCATTTCCTTCTTTTTGTGCTATCTTTCTTCTCCTTAACTTTCAACCACTTAATTGGGATTCACTTGAGGAAATGAGGCCCTGGGGAGGAATCAGCTTTGGTGGTGGTGGTTCGGGGGGGGGGGGGGTTTCCATCGGGATCATTGTGGTGGACCGGGAGAGCTGTGGGGTGGGGGGTCTTCCCCCTTTCTTTCCTTTTTTTTTCTTTCTTTCTTCTCTCAACGTTGATTATTCCCCAGGGTCTCATTCTCATTCTTGTGTAAAGTATTTTCTTTTTAAGTCTACAACCCTAGTACAGTGTATTAGATTTCAAACAATAAGACAAATAGACTCAAAAGGCATTTATCTGAAAAATTAAACAAGTTTGTTGGTAATATTCTCCTTAACAATTAGATATCTACGTATGAAACAACAGTTTGACATAAGGACCTATAAGATCACAACTGGAGGAAGTGTATTTACACTGTAGAAACATTAACATCCACCTATTTGAACTTACTACATGAACCTGATTTGACATGAATGACAGGAGTGTTGGCAAGATGAACAGCATATGTGTTGACTATAACAAAAACAACAACAAAAACCCAGAAATAAACAAAACCTCACAACAGGAAAATAAGTAATAACAAACAATACAATAAATCCAAGTACCCGAATTAACATCTTAGAGAATTAGTAGATACATCATTTTGGCAAAGTCAGCACACCCCATGATTATAAAAAAATGAAACATTTTGATTAGATTTGAAATTAGACTTGGGAACTTTACTGAAATTGTCTCATGAAAGATTCACGAAAGAATTTTAAACTAGCAAAAAATTTGCGATTTTTTTTTGTTTTCGGTCTTCATAACAATGAAACTCACTTGTTCAAGTACTTTGAACTTAAAAACAGCAAATAAAATATCTTAGACTTTCATAATAAATCGGACCAAATTTCGGCTTCAGATCCACAATGTAAACAAGAGCCCCCGGGGGCACGACGCTCACCTGAGGTCGATCAATTCTGATCTGTCGCATCTACAAACAAAATACCAAGACTGTGCTATTTCTGGATCTGTAGCAGAAGATGTTTGAAATTTACAGAGTTTTTACCATTTTAGGCCCTCCCCTTGGGCCCCCCTGGGGGCCACATGTACCATGGACAATTTTCATTCTCCATATATAGAGGTAAATCTATAAACAAAATACAAAGACTGTGCTACTTCTGGATCTGGAAAGAAGATGTTTGAAATTTACACCATTTTTACCATTGGGGGCCCTCCCCCTGGGCCCCCCGTTGGACAACACGTACCGTTTTAGCAACTTTGGATCGCCTAGCTGCTCCTAAGGATGATTTTAAGTATTTTATGATTAAGTACAATTAAAATCTGATCATGCCTTTTGAAGGATAACAATAAAATGCATATTTCCCCTGGTAGTGCCCCCTCCAGCACGATATCCCCTACAGAGCCCCTATGGGGCCACCCAGAGATATGTCATGAACAACTTTTATTCTTCATATATAGAGGTATATACAAACACAATACCAAGACTGTGCTACTTCTTGATCTGTAGAAGAAGATGTTTGAAATTTACATAGTTTTTACCATTTGGGGCCCTCCCCCTGGGGGCCACAGGTACCATTTTAGCAACTTTGGATCCCCTACTCCTAAGGATGATTCACACCAAGTTTGGTTAAAATCCGATCATGCGTTTTTGAGAAGAAGATGAAAATGTAAAAAGTTTACGGGACGACGGACAAATAGCGGTCGCAATAGCTCACTTGAGCCTTCGGCTCAGGTGAGCTAAAAACAAAGAAATCCTTGATTTCGCCATCACAAAGTTGTGAGGCATTCATACAGAGAGAACTATACATTTTGCAATGTCTGATTGTAAAAATGGGATTACCTATTGATATATGAAACAAATCTGTTCTATGTAAATATACCAAGTTTACTCACTTTACTTGGATAACTTGAAAAGTTGGGTGCTTTTTTTTAAAGAGCTATTTTCAGATTTACCCAATTACTTATCTGCTGGATGAAGGCATATCAAACATAATGGGAATAAACTCTTCATTTTTAATGTTAAAACACTTTAAAACATGGTTGAAACAAGTGGAAGTAAAACAACTTTTAACATCTTTTTCTAATGTTGGTTCCACAACTTCTACTAACATGATGACAGCTACGAAGTCAAACGATAGTACAAAATGAATCTCTGCCTCCAAGAACACTACTTTTGTTTTACAGAGCATAATGTATAATATATTAACCTCAATGCTGCTGTAGATATTTTCAAATTTCCATAATATATGGCAGCCATCTTAGATCTTAAAAAAAAGGTCTGCGAATGTGCTTTACATTACCATTGCCCACTAACATCAGCATTTACTGACACTGGGAGCAGGATCAAGTGCCAGATGCATCTATATCATGATCATAAATGTTCACTAGAACCATTAAACAGAAAGCTAAAATCTAAAGCATCATTGTGGGACTGCACAGAGATACATTTTTTAGGTACCTATCCAATACACTGCCAAAAAAACATAAGTCAATGGCAGTAAACAACCTCAAACAGATAAATAACTTGACCTATTGGTAAAATTCCTCAGGAAGGAAGAACAATAGTTATGAATCTCAATCATGGAAAAAAGTTGAGAATATTATTTTTTCCGGGATGTTATTTGTTAAATCTTAATTTAATTAACTTAAGTTTTTTTTCTGATTGTAACGACACAAAAACTGTGAACTATAATTATGCCTTTACATATGATTTCATCTTCACTTCCCTGTGGAGGAGAAAAGGCAAAATGTTGATTTGACTAAAAGAACATAAAAGTGGAAACTATTAAGCAGCATAGTTTCAGATAAACAAGCTGTGGACAGCAGTGATATCTTGTTTGCAAAATGGGCATTTATTCGTAGATTCTTCGATGTATGTACTGCAAGGAAGGCACAGTGTATGCCCGCACGGAATGAAAAAGCTCTCCTTTGGACGGTCGCAGCATATGCCACATGTTCCTTGAGGCTGAGGCCCGGACTTGAAGAGAACCTGCAGAGATGGTGATGGAAGAAGGGGAAGAAATAATGAATATTCGGATTGATACCATTACAACAATTCAGTTCACCACAAAATCCAAATCAAACCGATAGGAGCTTACATGCAAAATCTAAGCACTGTTCAAAAGATTGTCATTCCTGGGACAGCATACATTCTACTGTCAATCACTTAACATGCTATTGGGTGATATATGGACCACTCATGGGGAAGGTAGAAAAGGGTAGGGTTTGTCTTATTTCAACACTTTGTGAGTAATGAGCGGTGGCCGAAAATGCCTTTTGGACAAGTCCTTAAATTGCCAGGGTCTGTATTCTGAAAAATGTATCTTTTAATCTTATCTTTATTGTATCATTAAATACCTTATTTGGAATGTGCAATTGTGGTTGGTATGAACTTTGCAATCTTGCACCCATGTACCAGCATGCAAGTCAAAAGTGTGCAGTGTAAGCCAATTAATGGCTACCCCATCTGATTGCTATGGCAATTCAAATAAGATAGAAGTTACACAAATTGTCAGAATACCAGCCCAGGGCAATGAGATCAAGTAGGGGTTTCTGGTGGGGATCGTGTAATCTTTGATTACCCCATGGTGGATACATTGCATTCACTAGAGATTACTGCTATGTAGGGCAAGCTCTAGAGAACAAGGATAATTAAAGGAGAATGAAACCCCAAAAATGAATGCATTTGAATAGAAGCAGAAAAATCAAAGAAGCATATCAGTGAAAGGTTGAGGAAAAACAGACAACTAATAAAAAAGTTATGAATATTTGAAATTCTAAAATCGCTAAATGAATGGAGATCTAAAATTGGCCATGTCCTCATTATGCTAATGAGATGCTGTAATGTAAATGTGCTATACTTTCCAATTGCCTTATATAAATAATGTAAAAATCCACTTTCCTTGAATATATCTTAGAAAACTTGATTTCTGTATAATAGGTGGTGTTCACAAATTCATTCCTCACAATATATTTCAAGCACAATGATGATGATTTAATTTTGTTTAAAAGCTGAAATCTGATGATTTTCTTATTCATTACCTATAAAAAGAGAGCACAAAACATTGTGTTCACAAGGAACTTCAACATAATTAAACCTTTGAACTTTGACCTCATGACCCATGACCCTCTTAACAGAACTTGGACTCTCCATAATGCACCTATGAAGTTTCACTGAAATCCATAAATGGGTTCATGAGAACATGAGATATCATGTTCACACGCTATTTCAACTTGGTTATATTGACCCGTGACCTTTAACCTCATCACCCAAAATTCTAATCAGATCGGGAGCCACCCATAATCCCCTGGCTATGAAGTTTCATGAAAATCTGTCCTTTGGTTCCTGAGATATTGCATTCATAAGTTTGTTTGGAAGGATGGACAGACGGACGACCCCCAAAACACATGATGCCTCTGGCATCCCTATGGGGCGGAGGCATAAAAACTAGAGCTATCACTTAAGGTGACTAACACCCCGGATTAACACCCCCGCAGTCACACCCTATTTTGAAGAAGTGCGCTCCACAAGGTTTTGGTAAATTTGTGATTACCATGGCGACCCTTTGAGTGACAAACACAAACAGCATGTCTTGCACATCTACATGTCAATGTCATCATGTATACCAAATTTAATTTTAATTGCCTCAAAATCCTGGAAGTAGTTTGGTCCACACAAGATTTTTGCAAAAATATGTGGTTACCATGGCAACGCTTTGTCCGGTACAAACACAAAGGGTGTCTTGCACAACTACATACACTTATAGATCATACACACCATATTTGACCTTAATTGCTTAAACGCTGTGGAAGTAGTTTGCTCTACAATGTTTTGGTACAATTGTGGTTACCATGGCAATGCTTTGTCTGACAAACACAAAAAAATATGTCTTGCACATCTACACCTCAATGTCATCATGTACACCAAGTTTCATTTCAATTTCTTCAAAACTGTAGAAGTAGTTCGATCCGCAATATTTGCAACGGACCGCTCGACCACACGCTGATTCCTAAACCCCATTATATACTATGTGTATATGCGGGGTATAAAATCTCACCTGATAGTTCTGGATCAGGTAGGTCGCTGTCACTAGTGAGTTCAATGGCAGGTTGATCCTGAAGACAGATAATTGCAATAAACAAATATAAAAACAATTATTTTTCTGGATAGATACAATATAGCTTTGCAAGGGAATTTGGTGCCCTATCTGCACCAATTCTACGAGGTAGCAATCAGAAAAAATTGCATTGAAAGAAGCATAAACATAACTTAAAGGGGTACAATAGAATAGTGCATGTCCAGACTACCTGGGGAAAAAACTAAACTTAATGGCCCGTACTCACAAAGGTGTACTAAGTTAAACCCTGGTTTGAATCTGCATGTGCCTTAATTTTGGATACATCCAAAATTGACAAATCTGCCAATGCTGTTGTGGTCTCATGCTTTAATGGTAAAGAAAACTATTGTACTTATCATTCCCTGGCATTTTTTAACAGTTTGGGTACCAAATATGCTGACAAATCAAACACCTACTGTTAGAGATTTGTGTCACATTTGGCTACTCATAGTTAGAGCACTGATTAAACCATGGTTTAACTTAGTACACCCCCGTGAATATGGGCCAATAACTGTAGGGGAGGACCAATTTTACCAGAAATAGTGACATGAAAATGAGAGACACAGGAATGAAACTATATGGATTCTCGACTGCGCGCTAGGCTGTATCGGTGAACCGGTTGACCGGTATTACCGGTTTTTGTTTTTTGACCGAATACTCGGTTTTTAAAAAAAGGGCATACCGGACACACCGAAATTTTCGGTAAAGTTTAGATACCAAAAAAAAAACCGGCTATCATTTTCGGTAATGCCAAGATACCGAAATAAATGTAACTACCGGCTATTAATTCGGTAAAGTTTTGATACCGAAAATAAACCGGCTATTATTTTTGGTGGTAATGAAATATATACCAACATTCACCGGACCCTTTTTGTTACCAAAGTTTTTGGTGTCTTTTTGCCAGCAAAAACCGGTTTCACGGTATTTACCGGTATTCATTTTCGGTGTATCGAAAATGGTCTAGGGCAGATACCGTTACAGCCTACTGCGCGCACTCAAAATTTAAGGCCACCCGCATTGCCGGTTCTGAAATATATCACATTCATATTAAATTTCTTAAAACTTTGATAATCTAATCAGATCACCATCACTCCCATATGCATAGTTGCATACATGAGCCAAGTTTGAAGTGACCTCTATGACCTTTGACCTTGTGACCCCAAAATAATTCAGATCATTCTTCCTTTTAAGTTTGAAGTCGAATCGTCAATTGGTTTAAGTTATTGCAAGAATGAGCCTTTTTCAAGTATACAATGACCTCTATGACCTTTGACCTTGTGACCCCAAAATCGATTCAGATCACTGCATATAAGTTTGAAGTTGATCCATCAAATGGTTCTTAAGTTATTGCGTGAACGAAAACAGGACAGACGAATTGACAGACAACCCCCAAATATAATGCCTCCGCCGAAAGCTGGAGTACATAAATGCAAATACATCAATAAAGCATACAATGTGCACTGCAAAACTAATTATCAATGTAAATAGGAATGATACAAAGTTATTCATACCATCAATTTTGTTAGTAAGTAAAGTCGAAGCTTTACACCGCTGACAGCATTTCTGTTAAGAGTCCATCCTTCGTCAGATATCGGCTTCGCTCTGTAGTCTGCTAGGTCTGCCTGCATGTCTGTTAATTTTCCCATTTTGCTGTGTCCATTTGGGAAAAAGGTGTCTTTCCCCAATGTTATAAGTTCTTCTTTTGAGGCCTCCCTTCTAAGGCGTAGAGTTGTGGATCCACCACCTTTTATTGCTCTGACTTGTATGTATTCTCGTCGCTTTTCGTTAAAGTGCAGCCATCCCATCTGAAAACTGATTTCTGATGACTTTGCCTTGTCCTTTCTTGCATACTGTGGGTCAGATGCTTTTGATTTCATTTTTTTTTTTATCGATTGGATGGTTCTAAGCAAACTCTTTCCTGCAAGACACAATACAAAAATGACAACAACAAAAATGATAATCACATCACAATTCACTTGGTTGTGGGTCTGAGGTTATTACAATATTAACAAAGGATTTGTGACATCTTCCTTAAATTAAGTTATTGCGTGAACGAAAACAGGACAGACGAATTGACAGACAACCCCCAAATATAATGCCTCCGCCGAAAGCTGGAGTACATAAATGCAAATACATCAATAAAGCATACAATGTGCACTGCAAAACTAATTATCAATGTAAATAGGAATGATACAAAGTTATTCATACCATCAATTTTGTTAGTAAGTAAAGTCGAAGCTTTACACCGCTGACAGCATTTCTGTTAAGAGTCCATCCTTCGTCAGATATCGGCTTCGCTCTGTAGTCTGCTAGGTCTGCCTGCATGTCTGTTAATTTTCCCATTTTGCTGTGTCCATTTGGGAAAAAGGTGTCTTTCCCCAATGTTATAAGTTCTTCTTTTGAGGCCTCCCTTCTAAGGCGTAGAGTTGTGGATCCACCACCTTTTATTGCTCTGACTTGTATGTATTCTCGTCGCTTTTCGTTAAAGTGCAGCCATCCCATCTGAAAACTGATTTCTGATGACTTTGCCTTGTCCTTTCTTGCATACTGTGGGTCAGATGCTTTTGATTTCATTTTTTTTTTTATCGATTGGATGGTTCTAAGCAAACTCTTTCCTGCAAGACACAATACAAAAATGACAACAACAAAAATGATAATCACATCACAATTCACTTGGTTGTGGGTCTGAGGTTATTACAATATTAACAAAGGATTTGTGACATCTTCCTTAAATTACAAAGTAAATTTTTACTTTAGGCACTGAGCAAAGAACATTGGAACATAATGCTAATCCTATTGAAATGTTCAGCAAAACCCTATCAAGAATTTGGACCAACATTATACTTAACGATGGTAACTCTGCCATCAATGTAACTACCATGGTAACATTGCTCAACAGCCAATCAAAATCAAGGTTTCTGTGGTAGTTTGGCAAAGTTACTCTCAATGGTAAGTTTTATGCAATGGGCTCCTGTGGTGTTTGGACTACTGTAGACCATGAGAATTGGGGAAATTCAACCCTATTTTGGTGAGAAAGCTTGTAGTAAATAGTATGGCTAGTGAGCAAAAGAGCTAAGTTGAGATAAGGGTAAGGAATGTGTTGTTACATCTACTTGCTTTAACATAATATAAGCTGTACTGTGGAGTGGAGTATCCATTGAGTTTGATATTTGAAATCGATTACAATTACCGGTCTACATATAGATCCAGTGCATCCCAGAAAAAGCAAAACCCACATTCAAAGACAGATTATTCCTTAATTTATAAATGGATTCCACATTGGTTATATATGTTCATTTTCTCCTCCTTCATTTAGACATACTCCATGCTAGGCTGGCCACAAACAATATGAAACACAAATATAGAAGTCCTGTTTATTCATGGGGTCCAAGAATATGTGGTTATTTTCCTTTATAACCCATCATCTATGGCAAGTCATAGTGTACTAATACTTTGTCTGCTGCTTTTCCAGGAAATGCAGAACATTAATCCAATCATTAAGAAAAAAACAAAAAACCTGCATTCAACTATCATGATTTCAAATGACTTCTTCTCCATACTCACTTTTTAGTTTTTGCTAAAAAGGTATCGAATAAAATGTATTAACATGAGCTTCTAGCGGCTTATGTTTACACATATAAGACAAACACAATCATGATTGACTACAATTTAGGGGTTGGGAGGGGGTGACATGTGCATTTCACATTGTTTGTAGTCGGCCAAGAGTGGAGTGTGTGTAAATTTCTAAATTTGGTATCAACTTAATGAGGGGATAGGAAGTATTTTACTGAATGTTATGTATATAAATATTTTGGAATTAATAAGTAATTATAGTGACAAATTTATCAATGCATTGCGCTTTGCTTTTTCTGGGACGCACTGTACTAGGTACATGTATATATTGTATCAAAAAGACAGATAATACAAAAATTCTTTCTAACCTTGTGTAAAATATTTTTTTTTTTTAGTTTTTTATTTCTTTCTGCAGTATCCCAATGTTTTACTAAAACTGAAGGTCAAACTGATACAAGCACACTGGTTTGTATTTTTGAAAGACTATGAAGTCATGTAAAAATGTGCATGGAACATAATAGATCATTACCATTTGGATTAATGTACGGTAACCCTTACTTTAGGGAATAAGATTGGGTGCAATGCTTCTTTTCAGGGAATATTTTATAAAACTGCATCCTAATTTTGAGTGTTTTTCTTCAAATGCAAAAATTGGATGTGATAAGGAAAAAGGACAAAGTTCTCACCACAAGTGTCTCACCCAACACTATTTTAAAATGGAACAGAGAAAAATGGCGGGCTTCAGGGAATATTTGATCGTTACAAATATCGCAAACTACAGTATTTTTGGTCTTTAATCACTTTTTTGTCATGAATTTGCAGTACTTATCCAAGTTGAAAAATCTTATTAGAAAGGAACTTTTTCAAAGGAATATCAATATGTCACACAATAAAAATTTGGTTGTATAGGGTCAAGGATCTGCTGAACGTTCCCAGCATGAATTTCGCCAATTAGTTGACTTTAACATGTTTGTGGAAAACCTGTTGCACAGCACTACAACAGTATAGATCCTACAATTTTTCATATTCAGAACAATTTTCACAATGCTGTATGGTTACCTCTTTCATCACCTGATGACGATCCACATGCTTCAGCTGGTCTTTTTGTACTTGTAGGTCTTCCCTCTGTAAAATACCACAGTAAGTTCACTCAATTTGTTTCCTCATCTTTTATGTTATTGTACATGAAATTAGGTAATTGTAATTTTGCAAATGATGTTACTTTTTTAATGATTTGAAAAAAAAACCCCATTTATATTCATATAAGTACACACACACATCTAAAAAAGTGCATACATCTATGTATCACGTATGCACAATTTAAAAGGCAACAGTGCAATCAAAGAGAGAGAATCATTGAAAACAAGCAAAGTAGCAAGTGTTCAAATTGAACTTAAACATAAGTCAGTTTTTTTTCTTTGAAATTGTTTGCGGATGACTATGCGGTGGAAATCTATGTTAGTCAAAAATGTAATTCAAGTATACATTGTAAGCCATTAAAAATAAAGAAGCAAATATTATATTAAAGTTCACAACAAAATCTTTTACCTTATTGCTCAATCTAAGAATTAAATGCATCTTCAAGATAGAATACTGCAAGTAAAAAGACCGAGCCTGAGTATTTTTCCAAAATGACAACTGAACGGTTTCAAATTGGTGAAAGGTACCCATGAGGTCATCCCACGAGCTCAACACCATATGGCCCATGAGCTAGACATTGCAAAAGGCCCCACAAGTCATACAGCCCAAGAGCTAGACACTAAATAAAATACATGTAGGCCCACGAGTTCGTCAATAGGCAAATACGTGGGCCTAATCGACGTAGCATCGAGCTCATGGGCCATATTTGCCTAGTGTCGAGCTTGTGGGCCGCCTAACTAACAGTGTCCAGCTCATGGGCCTTATTTGCCTAATGTGAACTCGTGGGCTATAGGACTCGTGGGTGTCGAGCTTGTACCCACTGTATTACGCAGTTCATCTCCAGGCTGATCTCTCTGCTGGTGCAGTAATATTTCTAATGCCTCATAATTATGTAAACGTGCATTCCATCAGATTAGAATGGGTGGATATCTTTTAATGTTCTTACCTTTCGTTTCATCCATTACTTGAATGACTGTCTTCTTGCTCACAGTGTACGTGTCACACAAATCCACCCACTCGTCAAACTCCTCATCGAAGACTTGGAGGAAGTAGCTGGACTGTGCCTCAGGGAATAACTGAAATGAGTAAAGAAAAGATTAGTTATTAAGTTTATCTCATTTTGCAAATCAGAAAAAAATTCAATCTGCCGAACAAATATGCAGAGATTATAAGCCTTACTTCCACTCAATTTTCTTAAGACCATAGCTAGCATTGGTGTAACGTTACTTTTTGAGTAGTCCATGAAGCCATCATACATGGCCCATAGATCTAACGACCTCTATTGACTCTCAATTTTTCAACACTTATAGTACAAAACTTGGTTACACTTACATGTAGTTACAGCCTAATATTAAAAATAGCTAGAGAAGGACTAGACAAGTGATAAACAACAGCAAGTGCTAACTGTTACAGCCCCATCAGAGTACAAACAGAACAATTATACTGGAACTCATACTAGTAGGTCCATTTCCCATTTCCCATCGAGTGGAACCCCTTGATGAGTGACGATGTCTTAAACTCACCGTCAACAAACACATTTCAGAAGGCCATCATTAGAGCCTTCTAAGTATGTAAGCACCCCCCCCCCCACACACACACACACACTCTCTGTGTTTATGCCCAGCAGGGCCCTGCATCGTAGGCTACACATCCAGATCAAGATCATCATGAATATTTGTGCTTTGTAATTAATACTGACAATTATTTAATTAGATCACATTTAATTAGGCTCCCCAAGAAGAAAACACACAAGTGACAAAGGGATGTAGGGTCTAGAGCAGAGAGAGAAGGAAGGAAGAGAGATGGGGCTATATTCATGATAAAAATTATAGAGAGAAATATAATAATCATTGGACATTGATTTAGTGTCCACAATATAAAAAAAAAATGAGTTCACATCAATTCTTCGTTCCCAGTCAGCAGCAAAGCCAAGGCCAAACTTAAACTTTAAAGCAAACATTTAACAGCCTAATTAGATATAAATCTTCATTCCATGACATTGCAGAAATTCCCTGATCATATCAATCAACCACAGTCAAACTGAAAAAAAAAGATGAAGTTAAAAGAGCAGAAAAAAAACACACACACACACAATTAAGAATCCCGTCATGAATATGGAAAGCAGGTAGGCCGCTGGTGCAGGGGAAGAGCTCCTCCAATTCCTGCTGAGTCGAGAGTGAATTGCAGCAAGGATTATTCACGAGCTAATCTAACCCTAAAAATAGGCATTTTACCTCACCTGAATCGTAAATAATGGCGATGATATTCCATTTGGACTAATTTGTGATGGTTCTTGTCCCTTTTTGAAAGAAAAAACTCGCCATTTGGGGCGACCCAAATAAGAGGCTAGCGAAATAGGCCTAAGAGTAAGAGTAAGAGTTAGAGAATATTCGGTCTAGTCTGGACCGGTGCGAAAGCACATACGTTAGCGCCCTAATATATAATGTCAATAGTCTATCATAAATGAGAAGCTTACCCCCGAGGCTAGGCCTAGGGCCTAGGCGCAGGCAGATCCTATCGCCTATCAGTCTAGTCCAGCCCTATAACCTAACGAACTCGTTATGTTAGAGGTCCTAGACTAACTTAGATGTTACTTTATTTTTTTTTAAGTCTAAAATTTAGCTAGGCCCTATCTAACAGCTAACGTTAAAAGTAGATCTAACTTAACTAGGTCGAGATATATGAGACTCAGATTGCGGCATTACGTACCTCTTCACAGCTGGCTACAAGTGTAGCCTTTGTTGCCCCTTTGGATATAAATTTCTTTTTTGCATGGGTCTGGTACTTGAAGAGTACCGCAACAAGTTCACTAGTGTCAGTGTCACTAATGTCAGACGCCATGATTGGTAGATCTACTGGTGTAGTCTGTAACAAAGTTAGAGTCTGTACTGTGGGCTTTGTAGGCTTTTTAACTTCCAAGATCGTCGCATCTGCCACTCTTTCTACACATTAAGTGCATGCATGTATCCACGTGGTAGACAAAAAAAAAAAGATCACGACATAATTTTTTTTATAAGTCGACTTGGTAAGTTAATTTATGTCGCCATGTCGACTTATAATTTTTGGGAAGTCGACTTGGCAAGATAATATATCTCGCCATGACGACATAATTTTTGGGTTAAGTTGACTTGGTAAGATAATTTATGTCGCCATGTTGACTTATAATTTTTGGGAAGTCGACTTGGCAAGATAATATATCTCGCCATGACGACATAATTTTTGGGTTAAGTCGACTTGGTAAGATAATTTATGTCGCCATGTTGACTTATAATTTTTGGGAAGTCGACTTGGCAAGATAATATATCTCGCCATGACGACATAATTTTTTTGTAAAGTCGACTTGGTAAGATAATTTATGTCGCCATGTCGACTTATAATTTTTGGGAAGTCGACATGGCAAGATAATATATCTCGCCATGACGACATAATTTTTTTGTTAAGTCGACTTGGTAAGATAATTTATGTCGCCATGTCGACTTATAATTTTTGGGAAGTCCACTTGTCAAGATAATATATCTCGCCATGACGACATGCATTTTTGTTAAGTCGACTTGTCAAGATAATAGTGTCGCCATGACGACATAATTTGTTTTTAAGTCGACTTGGCAAGATAATTTATATCGCCATGTCGACTTATAAAAGTTATTAAGTCGACATGGTTAGATAAATATCTTTACAAGTCGACAAAATATGAATATTAAGTCGACTTGCCGAGATAAAATATCTCACTATGGCACTTTAACGCTTCCGTATGTATTTTTGTTAAGTCGACTTAGTAAGATAATTTATGTCGCCATGTCGACTTATAATTTTTGGGAAGTTGACTTTGCAAGATAATATATCTCGCCATGACGACATAATATTTTGGGAAGTCCACTTGTCAAGATAATATATCTCGCCATGACGACATGTATTTTTGTTAAGTCGACTTGTCAAGATAATAGTGTCGCCATGACGACATAATTTTTTTTTTAAGTCGACTTGGCAAGATAATTTATATCGCCATGTCGACTTATAAAAGTTGTTAAGTCGACATGGTTAGATATCTTTGCAAGTCGACAAAATATGGATATTAAATCGTCAGGTCGAATGGCACTTTAACGTTTCCGTACAGCCCCCATTGGATAATGTATAGCAAGGAAACTGCAACTTTTTGAGACATTGTTCCCCTTCTTAAATAATCAAATAGGAGTGATTTCAAGATATTCTAACAGGCTGACAATTATCTACATGATTATAGGCTCATGTTTGTTGCCTTTCATTCCCCTTTAACTGTAAACTGTAACTAACTATATTTAGTTTTACAAATAAATAAATAAAAATAATTGATACATTTCGATTCATTCTGTCCTTACTTATTTCAGACGAATTCACGACCAAGAAGCCCAATTGGAGGAGAAACTGGAAAAAATGACATTTTAAAAATATCATTCATCTAACATAATATGAATTATACTACAAATAAACTGATGAGTTGAATGATATAAGAGTTGAATTCATCTTAAAGAATGCTGGCCTTTAAATTGAGAAAATATTCATAGTTTTTTTTCTAGGAAAGTCCTCCGTTGAAACACATCACCGTAATCTTACCGAAATGTATACATATAGCTGGAAAAAAAACAAATCATGATTATTCAGAACAACATTACACAATGCACGCAGATTCATGAAGAAAAAGGTGTCGCGAAAAAAAAAAAAAACTGCTTAGTGCCGCAAGCTTGACATCTGTCTAGATAGGAACTTAAAACATGTTCACTTTTTGAAATCCTGGTCTTCCGTTGACTTTATGAAATGCTGTGCCAGGATAATAATACTCCCTTTTCAGGTAAAATATTATAATCTAGTTTCCAGATACTAATTTACCAAAATAAGACGGGATAAACTATTGACAATAATAACCGCCAGTTTGTATATAAGGGGACTTACCACTTTTAAATACATCTTTGTATTTGATGCAGAATTTTTACGAAAATCAATGTAAAGAGGATTGATTTGTTGACGATAATGATGGCAAAAATTCAATCAAATTTCAAAGAAATACGAGCAAGGATTCATCGAAAAGACGAAGCAACGTGCAAGGAAATTTCTGTCAGCAGATAGTAGGAAATTGCTCAATATAACCGGACTGGTCTACTGGTCATCACAATTCTGGTCATCTGATATCAATTTTATATTGATCAGTAATATAATCACTTCTTTTTTACGCTTTATATTTCGGACGTATTTTATTAACGGTGAAGTGATGATCTCTGTTCATCTCACGTTTTCTTTTCTTCAGTGCGGGAAATGCACTTCCACTTTTTTTTGTATGGTATTTTATAGTTTATTTATGCCCATGAAGCAAAGTGCTGTTTTGCACCTGAAGAGCTATTTCCCGCACTTTCAGCACGACCTGTGGTTAGTTTGCAGGCACAAACCCTGGTCAGTGGGAAAAGAGTGTCTGCACTGTAGGACTACCATATGCCCTGTACTCTAGCTGCTCCTGACCAATATGACCTATATTGACAAGACCGTTGTTGTTGTTGTTATTTGTTTTTATTTGGCAATTAGTCAAAACTGACTATTTTTGCCACAAATGCTATTTAAAAATTCTAACAATTTTTCTTTTCTTTTCTTTGAAAAGATACAACGTATCTTTTTAAAAAAACTTTAGTTACGAAAATAAGACAAGGCATTAGCGATAATGTGTCTCGCCCACATGCGATAACTAGAAATATCGTGATCTCTGTTGCCATGCAACAGGTCCCCCAAGTGCATAAATCTGCATAAGTTATGCTTGCATATATCTACATTACTCATGTTTGGAAAGTGACGTTTACAAAGTTATGTCATAAGAGAGTCTTGCGGGTAAACTATAATGTTTGACCTGAAATGACCTTTGACCTTACCATGTGACCTCTGATGGCAGCATAACATGCAGGTCCCCTTAGTGCATCTACAACCCAAGTTTGGTTGAAAATTGAGTGACGGTTGCAAAGTTATCTGTCATAAGAGAGTCTTGCAGGTAAACTTTAACGTGTGACTTTGACTTTATCATGTGACCTCCAACGGCACCATAACATGCAGGTCCCCTCAGTGCATCTACAAACCCAAGTTTGGTTGAAAATTGAGTGACGGTTGCAAAGTTATCTGTCATAAGAGAGTCTTGCAGGTAAACTTTAACGTTTGACCTGAAATTACCTTTGACCTTACCATGTGACCTCCAACGGCACCATAACATGCAGGTCCCCTCAGTGCATCTACAACCTAAGTTTGGTTGAAAAGTGAGTGACGGTTGCAAAGTTATCTGTCATAAGAGAGTCTTGCAGGTAAACATCGTATGACCTCAAATGACCTTTGACCCTATCATGTGACCTCCAACGGCACCATAACATGCAGGTCCCCTTATATGATTTTCACACTTACTTTTCTTAACCCCGGACTATCCTTAACCCCGGACTATTGTTTTTGCTTTTCACACTTGTTTTTTTAATCCCATACTAACTGCTTAGCCGGGGTTGAGAAATTTTCTGCTTTTCACACTTGCACTTGCTTAACCCCGGACTATCCGATAGCTCATGAATATTGATATCTTCACTATCGCGCATGCCTCGTAAAATACTAGTCGTCAAGATCGAGCATGAACTACATGTACATGTACATGTATTTCAATTCATTTTATTTTTCATTTTCCATAAAAATACACTAATAATTATGATACATGAGATAAAAATTGTGACATAAAACAAACTTAAGGTACATGATTATATGATGTACATTAAAAAAAAATTAAACGAGAGACATTTTTATTGGAATGGGGGTCAACAAAAAGAGCATTTAGCCTTATAAAACGTTGACCCCTTGGCCTTAGATTAAACATAAAGTAAAGATGAATCAGTAAATCAGATACACAAAAACACAAACAGAAAGAAAGAAGCATATACAGAAAGAAAGCAAATCAAATCAATCGATCTCATACATACTCACAAGATGGGATTTAAAATATTTGTTAAAACTCTTGCAACGCATGAACCGATCGAGGTAAACAATTTCGCACCCGGAAGCGTTATAAGGAAATGCATATTTATGAGCAAGTTGTCTGTGATGACCGGCATGTGTGGTCCTTAGTACCGCATTTTCTTTTTCGTTTTCACACTTGCATTCTTAGCACCGCAATTGCCCGGCTAACCCTGCTTTTTTGCAGGGCCAGATAGTCCCTAATTGCGGGGTTAGCCCACTTTGGTAAAAGTAAGTGTGAAAAGCAAGTGGGCTAAGCTTAACCCCGGGAAATGGTGGGGCTAAGACCCCCCCCCCCCCCTCTTAACCCCACCAATTTCCCGGGGTTAAGCGAAATTTTGCAAGTGTGAAAAGCATGTTACTGCATCTACAACCCAAGTTTGGTTGAAAAGTGAGAGACGGTTGCAAAGTTATCTGTCATAAGAGAGTCTTGCAGGTAAACTTTAAGGTTTGACCTGAAATGACCTTTGACCTTATCATGTGACCTCCAACGGCACCATAACATGCAGGTCCCCTCAGTGCATCTACAACCCAAGTTTGGTTGAAAATTGAGTGACGGTTGCAAAGTATATCTGTCGTAACGTTTGTGACGGATGGTCGGACGGACGGACGACGGACGACGGACGGACGCCATTTGGATCCCTTAGTCTCGCCTTCACCTCCGGTGGGCGAGACAAAAAGGAAATCACATAACTTCTTCCAAAAACATTTAATAAAATACCATCCTGCCAAACGGACACTTGGGGGCACTTTTCCCACCTTCGCGAAGATGGCAATCATCATCTTACCAAACATCGAATTACGTCTCTTTGATTTTCGGCCAAAAGACATTTGGCCTAGGTCACTCAGGCATAGGGTGCATGGGGTGTCAGTGATAAAATGGCTACGGGGGTGATATGACCGGTAATTTTGTATCAGTAGGTAGCTGGGTTAGGCTTCTTTCAAGACACAATGATTTTCTGATAAAGTGTCAAATTAGGGTCTGTGCTTGAATACTAACCTGTGGTAACGTTAGTGTGTTGGAGCACTGTAGTATATTGGTGAAGCCTGTCATAATTATGAAAAGTCCTGAGTTCGATCCTTGCTCTGTTCTTACAGCCTTGGACAAGTTCACCCATATTTGTAGCACTCGACCGAGATGTTTTAATTTGGTACCTGGCAATGCTGATGTAATTGTAATTGCAAGCCCCGTCAGGATGGGGATAACGCTTGTAAAAATTGTGAAATAAGAAAACTGTGATAAACTAAACTATTCATGGTATATGTTTTCCCGGTCAAAGTCGCCAAATTAGCTTTCAACTTCATTTTCAAACGCTCGTATTCAAGCGATTTGCTCATCCCATGTACTCCTTTGGTTCAAATTAATTTTCAGGCGTTCACATTTATTTTCCAGCGTCGAAAAATGTGCTTCGAACATCCAAATTTAGTTATCGTCGTTGAATATTTTTTTTCAAAGAGGCCAAAGCGTCATTCAAATTAATTTACGACGACTTGGGTGCGGAATCTTCCTAGAGTTTACTCACTGTTTCATTAATAGGCAGTCAAGTTAGCAGTATGTTCATTCATTTTCAAACAGGTACAAGAAGTACAGAAATAGCCGGGCTTTACCCTTTTTTATGAATCTATCTTCTCCAATTTTTTCGTCATTTAAGCATTGTAATGTTTTCAAATGTAATTTGTTGTAGAAAATGATAAAGTCATCTAATGATATGTGGTAAAGCGAATTATTGGACTTTGCATATGCTATGAATTTCTGATTTTCCTGGCCAAATAAATAAATAAATAATAATAATAATAATAATAATAATAATAATAATAATAATAATAATAATAATTCATTTACGACGACTTGGGTGCGAAATATTGCTAGAGTTTACTCACCGTTACATTCATAGGCAGTCAGGTTAGCAGTATGTTCATTCACTTTCAAACAGGTACAAGAAGTACAGAAAATAGCCGGGCTTTACCCTTTTTTATAATAATAATAATAATAACGTACATTTATATAGCGCAATAACTATACACAGTATACTCTACTGCGCTTAACATAAAGGACCAATTGCTTGATAATCAATTGTTACATAGTAGTTCATTACACAAGTGATATACACTAAAAGGAAACTACCGAAAAGCTTCTACAAACAGGTGGGTTTTTAACTTAGTCTTAAAAGAGCGCACTGAATGGGAATTCCTAATGGTAAAAGGAAGATTATTCCAAATCTTAGGTGCTGCGCAAGAAAAAGCTCGATCTCCCATTGTCACCTTAGTCCTGTAAGTTGGCATTTTTAGAAGCAATGTGTCATTTGTACTCCTGAGATTATATGAATGTGGATTTGATTTTAAAGTAAGTAATTCAGAAATGTAATTCGGAGATTGACCATTTAAGGCCTTAAACACAATCAAGAGAATTTTAAAAGCAATACGCTGCCTCACTGGCAACCAATGAAGTGTTTTTAAAAGAGGAGTAATGTGGCAAAATTTTGAGGAGTTACAAACTAGTCTAGCGCAGGCATTCTGTATACGTTGAAGCTTCATTGTATGTGACTCTGGTAAACCAAGCACTAATCCATTGCAGTAGTTAATCTTACTTATAACATAAGCATGCACTAAAGTTTCTGCACTTTTCTGGTCTAGATATTTTCGAATGTGACGAAGATTGTAGAGCATAATTATAGAAAGCTGCTTTACACACTTTGGATATATGTGTCTCCATGTTCAGAGTGGTATCAAACCAAACACCCAAATTTCTTACAGTATTGGATGAATTTACAACTGAATTACCGACTCTTATGCTAGTGACATCAAGTTTTGATATTTGTCGGGATGTTCCAATTATCATAAATTCTGTCTTACTTTCGTTTAGCTTAAGTTTATTTTGAAGCATCCATGAGCGTACATACTGATATTTTTTCATGCATTTCGTGAATCTATCTTCTCCAATTTTTTCGACATTTAAGCATTGTAATGTTTTCAAATGTAATTTGTTGTAGAAAATGATAAAGTCATCTAATGATATGTGGTAAAGCGAATTATTGTACTTTGTATATGCTATGAATTTCTGATTTTCATGGCCAAATAAATAATAATAATAATAATTCATTTACGACGACTTGGGTGCGGAATCTTGCTAGAGTTTACTCACCGTTACATTCATAGGCAGTCAAGTTAGCATTTTGTTCATTCACTTTCAAACAGGTACAAGAAGTACAGAAAATAGCCGGGCTTTACCCCTTTTTTATCAGTCTGACTTCTCCATTTTTTTCGTCATTTAAGCATTTTTCATTTCATTTTTCGTTTCATTTATTTTCATTTCCAAACAATAATATAGATACAACATAATTCAAATAATATTTACAAAGTTAAAACAAACGATTCGAACTAATTATCGTATGGGTAACTGCAAATGACAAACATATAAAACCTTGAACATGAACATTGAACATTGCAATGTTTTCAAATGCAATTTGTTGTAGAAAAATGATAAAGTCTGCTAATGATATGTTGCAAAAGGGAATTATTGGACTACTCTTAATTTTCCATATGTTATATACTATATCGTTTCAAATGTGTACAGCATATTCAAAGTAGCCTTTTACATCGAATTGTCTGTCTTTTTTACCTTGTCTAATCTTGTTTTATCATTTGACTATGACTATTCGCTTTTTGTTTCTTATTTTTGTTTTTGATAATCATTGCCCCTCCCCCTTAAAAAAATAGGGGGTGCTAAGGGGCACCGGCAACCCCACTTCATAGTCAGAAATCGTTCCGCGGCGCTTGCTTTTGTTTGTTTGTTATGTTCCATGATTTTACATTCTTGTAGAGTAATTCCATTTTTAATAATAGTAATAATAATATGTCCATTTATATAGCGCAGCTACTATATGAATATACTCTACTGCGCTTAATACAAAGTATCACATTATTACCCCGGCTTTAGCCGAGCTGCCATGATAGGCGCTAAAGCATTCAAGGAATTTCTTCCTACCGGGTACCCATTTACTTCACCTGGGTGGAGAGTGGCAAATGTAGATGAATGTCTTGCCAAAGGACATTAGCGCCGAGGCGGGATTCGAACCGCGAACCATGTGAGCCACAGTCCGGTGACGTATCCACTAGACCACGAAATTATTATTTAATCCTGACTTATGTCACTGAAAGAACACGTCTTGACATATTGTTTCTGTTATCTTGTAAAAACAATTTGAGAATTCGAAGGGAAGGATATCGCTTACAGACTGGGATAATTATATGCATACAAGATTTCAACACATAAACTATTAGTAGGGTATCTAAGAGGGGTATCCGTGCACCCCCCACAGGACTAAACAAAACCAACATTTTTAACTTCTTCATGATATGCTTAAAAACATTCAAGATGTTAACAAGAAAAAAAAGTGGCCCCGAATAGGGAAAATCAAGGGGCCGTCAAGGTGGTCAAAAAATGCCCTTTTCAAATTTTGTTGAGAGGTCCTTTTGTACTACCGTCACATTTTGACCTGTAACTTTCTGTATGGTCATCAGATTAGTATGAAAATTGGTAGCGTTCTTACCAGTACTGTTCTACACATTCTGATATAAAAATATATCCATATCAAAATGTGTGTTGCCATGGCAACAGTTATCATGAATGAAAATCTAACTAGAATAGAAAAATTTCATATTTTTTTCAAAGAAAATTGCTTAGACATGAAAACAATCACTTCAGTATGAGTTTGATGCAATATTCACGGTGTTTAATGGCATTTCATATCACTTTGAAACATATACAACATATATTGATAAAGGGAACTCAATTGCATTTTGGCATAGTGATATGTTATGCGTATTACAAACCTATTGTTTTCGCGTATTTTTCAAGATTTCGCAGTCTTTATGCATTAAGAATACGGACAGCTTCATTTTAACCTGCAACCCTGTTTTGTGATAATCTGATTATAATAAAGCTTGATGTTGATGTGTGTACCGATATGTCACTCATTTTGACACATGTTATAATATATGTTGTCATGACAACCATTGTTATAACTGTTAAACTCAACCCCCCCCCCTTTGTTTGCGTTTAGAATTACCAAGAAGGACGTATTACGGTATCTAAGAGGGGTATCCGTGCACCCCCATGACTAAACGAAACCGACTGTTTTAACTTCTTCATAGTATGCTTAAAGTAGATATTCAAAGAAAATCACAAATATGGCAATTAATGTATCACTAGAAACTGGGAAGCTTACAGATGGCAATCGTATAAGTTTTATATCAACTGCGTATCTGATGATTATAAAAACAACACAAATAAAAGCTCTTCTCAGCATCTGGAATATCCGAGGATTCGCCAGAAATATAGCGATGTTTTGATGTCGTCACACTCGGGATCGATCCTGCTTAAGCAGACGACGTCCTATAATGAATGAACGTAATTGCAATGCAATTATTTATCAAATTATAAAGAGTTTGATGTATTTAAACATGACCTTATTTCACACCATTATAAAGGGAAAGTGAAACGGATTCTGATAGCTAAAACCGTTTGATTGTAAATACACAGGAGAAGGGTCAATGATCAATGAAATAAACCCCACTTTCAAATTGAAAAGCCCTCCGAATAATAGCAGGATGGTATTCGTTCCCTCTTGAAACGCCGAACATGCCCCGGTGCAAGCAGCTGAAAATACAATGGCGTCTTATTTTGTTTGCAAGTGACTGATTCCTTTATTTTTTTAACGCTGCATTTTTCATCAAAATAATACCATACACGAAGTTAAGAGTGAGGCAACAGACTAACATTAAGACTGACGCTAGTGAAGGAAGAGAAATAAGTGAAGAGGAGATGACAAAATAGGCTCTGAAAAATGTGTAAGATGTTATGGGACATCGTCTGCTTAGAAAGGACTGGTCCATGGTGTGTCGTCACATATCTCAGCAGCGTTCGAGGAGCTCTTCAGCTGCTATATCGGGGGCTGTATTTTACCGTTTTATAATTGATAATAATCATTACTTCAAATGTTTCCAAGCGTTGAATTTGGATAACCTTGTTTAATTTATGCCATCTATGCAATAATAAGTATTAAGCCAATATTTAAAATCATCAGAGTTCTACTTTAAAACATTCAAGATGTTAACAAAAAAAAAAGTAGCCCCTCTTAGGGAAAATCAAGGGGACGTCAAGGTGGTCAAAAATGCCCTTTTCAAATTTTGTTAATAGGTCCTTTTGTACTACCGTCACATTTTGACCTGTAACTTTCTGTATGGTCATCAGATTGGTATGAAAATTGGTAGCGTTCTTGCCAGTACTGTTCTACACATTGTGATATAAAAAATATATCCATATCAAAATGTATGTTGCCATGGCAACAGTTATCATGAATGAAAATCTAACTAGAATAGAAGAATTTCATATTTTTTCAAAGAAAATTGCTTAGACATGAAAACAATCACTTCAGTATGAGTTTGATGCAATATTCATGGTGTTAATGACATTTCCTATCACTTTGAAACATATGCAACATATATTGATAAAAGGAACTCAATTGCATTTTGGCATAGTAATATGTTATGCGTATTACAAACCTACTGTTTTTGCGTAATTTTCAAGATTTCGCCGTCTTTATGCATTAAGAATACGGACAGCTTCATTTTAACCCGCAACCCTGTTTTGTGATAATCTGATTATAATATAGCTTGATGTTGATGTGTGTACCGATATGTCACTCATTTTGACACATGTCATACACTCCAAATTTTATTAACTAAAATGGAAATTCTTTTTGCCCAATTGATCGTGGGCCCGGCAGCCACTGTGCAGCGCCAAATCGACGTTGCTCTATCCTTTCAATGGTTGAACGCCAAACAAGGTAGCAGCAACTCCCATCTTTTAACGTCTTTTTGGTTTGACGCGGCCGAGGTTCGAACCCACGACCTCCCGATTGTGAGGCGGACGCTCTACTGACTGAGCCAACACATCGGTATTAACATAGAAAATGAGCTGCACTGGCCGGGAAACGAACCCGGGCCACCAGCGTGGCAGGCGAGAATTCTACCACTGAACCACCAGTGCTCCACTAGTTATAAACAAGTTATAATATCTGTTGTTATGACAACCATTGTTATAACTGGTAAATTCACCCCCTTTTTTTTTGCGTTTAGAATTACCAAGGACGTATTACGGTATCTAAGAGGGGTATCCGTCCACCCCCATGACTAAACGAAACCGACTGTTTTAACTTCTTCATAGTATGCTTAAAACATCAAGATGTTAACAAGAAAAAAAAGTGGCCCCTCTTAGGGAAAATGAAGGGGGCGTCATGATGGTTAAAAAAATGCCCTTTTCAAATCTTGTTGAGAGGTCTTTGGTACTACCGTCACATTTTGACCTGTTACTTTCTGTATGGTCATCAGATTGGTATGAAATTTGGTAGCATTCTTGCCAGTACTGTTCTACACATTTTGATATAAAGAAAATATATCCATGTCAAAATGTATATTGTCATGGCAACAGTTATCATGAATGAAAATCTAAGTAGAATAGAAGAATTTCATATTTTTTTCCAAAGAAAATTGCTTAGACATGAAAACAATCACTTCAGTATGAGTTTGATACAATATTGTGGTGTTTAATGACATTCCCATCACTCTGAAGCATACACAACATGATAAGATGAACTCAATTATCTGTTGCCATAGTAGCATGTTATGCGTATTACAAACCTCTTGTTTTCGCATATTTTTTTTCCAGATTTCTCAGTTTTACACAGTAAGCATAATGAACTTCCTAATTTTAACCTGCAATTCTATGATAATCGACTATAAGAAAAAAAAAGATGACGATGTTTGCATCACTATGTCACACAATTTGATAGTATGAGAATTTCTGTTGCCATGGCAACTGCTGGTAATACAATACAATACCAGACCATACCACACCATGCAAACATATTCGTTTTCTAACATATTTTAAGGAAACCGTGCTAAATGTTTTAGCACTAATTTTGTCTAGCTGATGTGTGATACATGGAGGTATAAGTGACAACACATCTGTTATTTTTGATTTTTTTTCTCTTTTAAAGAAACACACTCACACACGTGTTATATGCCCAAATACCACTTATCTAATGTACGATATAAAAGAGCAATTAATTATCTTTTTTTCTTTCCTTTTCCCTCTCTTTCTCTCTCTTTTATAATTCTTTGCTTGTCATAAATCAGTGTCCCCTAACTTTTGAAAAGAAATTTATTAACATGTACCATCACCCCATCCTGACTCCCAGTCAGGATGGGGTGATGGGATATGTTGTAGGGGAGGTGAGATACATGTAGGTTAGGACTTTGTTGGGTGTATGGGATAATTAAGGGTAAAGAGGACATTACCCCCCCCCCCCTCCCCTCTCTCTCACCCTCTCTCTCTCTCTCGCTTCATATGACAATTCATATGCATTGGTCTCTACATTGGTCTCTACCAATGTAGTAAAAAAATATACTTTTTTATTATACAGACTAATAAGAAGATTACATGAAAATGAGGAGATAGATTTTGTATCATCCTGGCTAACATGTATTGAAAACATATTGAATAATGCAGGATTCACTAATGTGTGGCTTTCTCAGGGCAATGGATTTAATACCGATTGGATTTTAGGTGCATTACGTTTGAGACTAGCTGATATGTTTAAACAGGAATGGCGAGCGGCAACCTGGTCGAATCGGGTGTGCCTTAATTATAGGATTTTTAAACTTGAGCTAGAGTTTGAAAAATATTTGTGTCTCTTGAATAGCGCAGATGCAACACTATTATGTAAATTTAGATGTCGAACACATAGATTACCAGTTAATAACAGTCGTTTCAACTCTGATTTGTTAAATGAAAGTCTATGCACACTCTGTACATCATTAGATATTGGTGATGAATATCACTATTTGCTTGTTTGCCCATTTTTATTAATGAGAGAAAACTGTACTTGTCTGATTTTAATATACATAGACCAAATACAACAGTAATGGCGGAAATTCTTCTTACAAAAAATGCTTGCCATCTTAAAAAGCTTGTTAAATTTGTTAAAATTATTATGCAGCAATTTACATGTAAATCAAAAGAGGATGGAGATGTTGATGTTGTAAGTGACAATCAAAGTCAGGTAGTTACACGTAGTGGTAGAATAGTTGACAACCCTATACGTCTAGTACTTTAGTTGTATTTACACTGTATATATATATAAGCGTGAGATATATAAATGAGACGGGACGTAGCTCTCGGTTAACCTCGATTTTAATTCCAAGCTTTCGGCCACATTTGGCCTTCTTCAGGGTCTACCAAGACAAATCAAAATTAAATGAAAACAAAATGAATATAGCATGACAATGCGAACATAAATAATGTTCAAATATACATAAGTTTATATATGTACCCGCTTCACTTAACGCCATCCGGCGCAATCGCATTATAATAGACACAAGATATAAGTGACAGTATATGATGATATGGTGTGCCACAGATATTAAATGCATGTCACATATAGAAAGTAAGTAAGATACTAGTATCTATTTTATATTTTATATCTACGAAATAAGATACAAGGTAATATAGTCACATCAATGCATGTGCATAAAGTGAACATAATAAGTCAACATAATTATAGTCATTAAACAGCATAACGGTGACATAATGCGTGCATATATACACATACACACATACATACATACATACATACATACAAATGTATATACATATGTACAGTATATACATACATATACACATACATACAACATATAGTCATTAAATTGTATAATGGTGATATTATAAGTACATATATACACATACATACATGCACATATATACATACATGAAGAGTTCTTTCGCAAAAACCAATAAACGGCATCAGTGAAAATATATATATATATATTTCTTGTTGTTTTTGTTTTTTTAATGTTTCGTTGAGAAATGTTGTTTAATATGTAAACTATATACCCATGTACAAGTATTCAATATACCATTTATATTATTGTAAATATGTTGTGCTTTCATACCCCGAGTGGGGGTCGATAGAGTGAATAAAATCTCATCTTAGAAATAAAGGTACAATTTTGCACCCTTCAAATGCAACACTGGCAGCACCTTTTTGGGTGCAACTTTGCACCCTAAGAAGCTTTTTGCACCTTTAAGGGTGCAGTTAGCTACAATTTGCACCCTTAAAGGGTGCAGAGTTGTACCCTTTATAAAAGGTACAAATTTGCACCCTTTTAGATGCAAACGTTTCTGAACCCTTAAAGGTGCCAAGTTGCATCTTTTAGGGTGCAAACGGGCATTAAAGGGTGCAAACAAGAACAAAAAGGTGCATTTTTGCACCCTTTTCATGTAGGGTGCAAGATTGCACCCAAAAAGCTGCCAGTGAGCTGCCAGTGTTGCATTTTTTTTAGGGCAGGAATTTCTGCATTTATTGTCAAATCAAATAACAAATTTACAAACAATTATAATAATAAATATACAACATAATTGTTCAAAAAAATGTGACAATTAAATAAGAATGACAATAGAATAAAGACATGATTATAAATCGAAATGAACAAGTAGAAAGAACAGAAATGCAGGGGCCAGCTATCTTAAGCAAAATGCTTGAATGAATAGCAGCCAGTGGAAAGGGCTACATGGAAACCATACTTAATATAAATGTCTATATCACAAAAGCGATGTCACTAACTGGACAAAAAAAAAAAAAAAAATTACTACAAAAAAAAGGGGAAGGGAAGGGATTAAAGTGAAGTGTGTGCAAGTGGGTGCACGTGCAGGTGAGAAGTTTACGAATACGTGGATAGCAAATACTTCTTTAACGAAGCTTTAAAAGAAAAAAGAGATACGGTGTGTTTAATATCATGAGGTAAATTGTTCCAAACATCTGGACCGTGATGTCTTATCGTTTTTTGGGCTATTATTAATTTTGGATTTGTTAAATGAAGATCTGATGAATGTCGTGTCGGGTAGGAATGGACATCTCTGTTGTAGATAAAAATATTATGAAAGGATATTGGTGTAGCGTTGGTGGAAAATTTATACATAAATATAGCAGTTTGGTAGGTGTGAATATCGTTAATTTTCAATGTTTTAAACTTATGAAATATAGGATCGGTGTGGGCTAAGTAATGAGAATGAGAACAGATACGGAGTGCTTTCTTTTGAAGACGCAACATAGTGTCTATATTCATTTTGTTACTATTTCCCCATACTATGTTACAGTACGATATATGTGACAAAATAAATGAGTTGTAAAGCATCAATAGCGATCTTTGAGAAAGATAATATTTGAATTTATATAAAATACCTATGCCTCTTGCTACCAACATGCTAATGTTACGAACGTGACTATTCCAAGTTACATTTGAGTCGATCAATATACCTAAAAATTTTGTTTCATGTTTTTTTGGTAACGGGCATGTCATCAATAAAAATATTATTACGAAATACATGTGTAGAATTAATGTGTTTAAAGTACATGAAGTTTGTTTTGTTTATATTGAGGGAGAGTTTATTGGATTTAAACCACAATGATAATTTCTTTAGTTCTAGATTCAGAGTTGTAACAAGCATATTTAAATTTTGGTGTGAATAACCGCATGATTAACTCTCTATTGTTAATACAGTTGTTATTTAAAATATTTGGAAAGGTACAATTGCCTCATTTTATCCTCCTCTCTTCATCCCTATTTCTCTCTGTATCCTCTTCCCATTCTCTCTCTCATTACTTTTTTAATTATATTTTATCTCAAAGGGCTTTCATGCTGTCAAGCCTCGGCTTATTATAAAAACCCTCTTGTTTGATTTCTCTTTCTATAATCCTACTGTTAGCCTTGTAGTTTAAGATATATTAATGTCATGATGTTCCATTGTATTGTATATCGCATAATTTGTATAACGTATGCATTATTTGATGAATTGAGAAATCAAGCAGAAATAAATAAATCAAATCAATAAATCAAATCAAATCAATAGTATCATCTGCAAATAAAACGTATGTTAGTAAAGGTGATGCATTGACAATATCATTCATATATATTAAAAACAGCAAGGGCCCTAAGATTGAGCCCTGTGGTACTCCACATTTCACAGTACATATATTAGATGATTTGGATTTGAAATTAACATATTGACGTCTATTATCTAAGTAGTCCTTAAACCAGGAAAGTACGATCCCTCTGATGCCATATGTCTTTAATTTACATAATAATATAGCATGATCCATTGTATCGAATGCCTTCGATAAATCCATAAAAACCCCAACAGTGTGCTCCTTTTTTGAAAATGAATCGGTTATTTTGTCGTAAAGTTGTAAGATTGCGTAGTCAGTCGAATGATTTTTTCTGAAGCCATATTGGTTGGAAATTAATAATTTATTCATATCCAAAAAAGAGTATAAACGTTTGTAAACAATTTTTTCAAGTATTTTAGAAAAGCTTGGTAACAACGAGATTGGGCGATAATTTGCGATACGGCATGGGTCATTTTTAAATATTGGAATTATTTTGGCAAGTTTTAGTGAATTAGGAAAAATTCCCTGGGAAAGAGATAGATTGAAAATATGTGCCAGCGGGGAAGCCAGGAAATGAATAATTTGTTTTAATAGATATACACTTATTCCATCATGGGCTTCATGGCCACTAGATTTAGAAGGACTTAGAGCTCGAACAATTTCTAAAATTTCATGAACATTCGTTGGATTAAAAAATAATGAATGTTCGGTATGATTATTTAGATATTGTGAAAAATCATTATCATTAGTAACAATCTTTGAGGCCAATTTAGGGCCAACATTAGTAAAATATGTATTAAATGCATCAGCAATAAGACCATTGTCTTTAATGGAATTTCCATTCTCTAAAAATTCAACATTTTGTACATTTTCTCTTTTTTTACCTAACATTTCATTAATTGTATGCCATAATGTTTTGTTATTGTCTTTATTGCTTTCAATTTTGTCAGAGAAATATGATTTTCGTGCTAAACGGATAACAGAAGTTAACCTATTGCGGTATTTTTTATATTTGTTTTGATGTGCCAAAGTAGGTGATTTAAGTGATATTTTATATAATCTATTACGAGTATATATTGATTTTATGATTCCTTGAGTGATCCACGGTTGTTTATTCTTCTTTTTGCTGGAAGTTATTCTTGTTAGAGGCACATTTTTATCATAATAATAAAGAAGTTTGTTTATAAATATTTCGTATGAACTATTAACATTTGTCTCATGAAGAACACCTTGCCAACTTTCTGTACTCAAATCTGTTTTTAGGGACTCTATGTTGCGTTTGGTTTCTTTTCGTCGAGTAATGTGTTCTTTATTTGAATGTTGATGTAAGCGTTTATTATCTGAACATATCGTGAAAATTGGTAGATGGTCTGAAATATCGTAATATATTATTCCATTACTATCTCTACTCAGCACGTTTGAGAAGATGTTGTCAATTATTGTGTGTGTTGTATTTGTAATCCTCGTAGGTTTGTCAATAAGAGGTTCGAAAGAAAATGATGATAATAAATTAGTAAAATGTTGCCCAAGGGCAGTGTAAGGCAAAGAGAGATCTATATTAAAATCACCCATGAGGTAAATGTCTTTGTTTTCTCGAGATACGGTTTCAAGACATGATTCTAATTTATCTAAAAATATATCAGCTATGTTGTTAGGTGGTCTATAAATTACACCGACTATTTTATTTTTATAGTTATCGTTAATAATTTCTATGAATAGGGTTTCTATGCCGTTGATTATAATATCATGCCTCACTTTATAATGCAGATTATTGTGAATATAAAACGCAACACCGCCTCCCTTACCATTTTTGCGACCTATATGTTTAAACGTGTAATTCTCAATATCAAACATGGGAGGGGTCGTTGAGTGTAACCATGTCTCTGTCAAAGCTATTATAGAAAAAGGAAATGAATTTAATATGGATAAAAATTCATTGAAAGTATCAAAGTTCTTTTGCAAACTTCGGATATTTATATGTATTACGCTGAAAATTTTTCGTTTACCATTTTGGTTTGTTGAATTAAAAGTAGAATTGAATTCTTTTGCAGTATAGTATTTGCTCTGGGAATTAAATAGTTCATCATTTTGGAGTGCTTGGTGCGTGCAAGTGCAGAGAGGTGCATGTAGTGATGTGTCGAATTGTGTGTGTGTGTACATGTTCGCGTATGTGTGACAATCAGACAGACTCGGGGCTGGTGGCAATTAACACTATTCTTCTTTTTATTTCTATTTTAATGGGGGAAAAAAAGTAAAAAGTAAAAAGTAAAAAAAGTAAAAATACATTTTGCAAATAGCTATAGATTTGATGGCGGGAAATAGCTCTAAATTACATTGTTGATAATTCTATGTAGTTAATTGAAATTGTACTTTAGTACTGGTAGGCCTATAATTAGCTGTACATTAAATAATAACGGTGACGGAAAGGGAAAAGTCACCTCATAACATAGCCTCATAACATAGTCACCAATTCGGGAGATTCCATAATAAAAACGCGTGGCGGGTGGCCCGACGAGGCTGAATGAAAGACATCCCATTACAAGTTATGTTTCAGCCAGATGATGAACCCGAGCCGTCGAGGCATCCGCCACCAATCTGACAGGAAGGAAGGTTTGGGAGAGAGAAGAGACAACACAAAAACAAAGAGGGAGAGAGTGAGAACGAGAGAGAGAGAGCGGGGGTATATTTAGTACAATGGTAACTGAATTCATTTAAATGCCGGTGTAGTTATCTATAGTTATTTTCGAATGTTGGCCAATAGGCTGAATTGTGAGTCCCACTGAATTGGAGACACTTTGTTATTTAAAAAATGCATTGTTTAACAATAATTAGAATGTAAAAACGAATGACTAATGAATTCTTAAAAGGGTGTTAGGGACAGGCGTATAAATCAAGAATACCACAATTCAGACAGTATAATAGGTTAGATTGAGAATAACAGGAATGTTAGCCCTGCAGATGTTTCCTTTCTCAGTATCAAATGATTCGATACAATATGCACTTCAATTACGTCTGAAGAGGGTAAGGAAAACTAACCCGACATAAAATAACCTTCGTAATGCAAAGTGATAATTAACAGTAGCATTTGTGTATATTCGTAAACATAATTATATTACAGCAATACATTTAAAGAACAAGAGTTGAAAACATAGAAAATCTAACATTGAGCTTGGGTTGACATGGATTTTAAAGAAAAAAAAAAAAATTGTAGTAATAAATACGGGGTTAAATAATTTATATTTTGAAAGGAAATGTGCAATAAATCTGGGTCTCTCAGCTAGGGAAAACCTTGCAAAAATTGATTTCAATTTTTTATTTAATACAAAATGAAAATAAAGCTTTACTTTGAAACAGCAACACTATTCTCAGCAACTGTCCTGTCCTTATCCTGAGCTTAGAGGGCGGTTCACTGATTTGGCAATAGGAGTGCGTTTGCATCCTATCGCAGACTAAACCTTACATAAAATAACCTTCCTAGCAAAGTAATAATTAGCAGTAGCATTTAGGTATATTCATAAGCGTATATATTAGAGCAACAAATTTAAAGAACAAGAGTAGAAAAACATAGAAAATATAACATTGAGCTGGGTTGACATAAATGAAAAAGAAATTGTACTAATAGATACGGGGTTAAATAATGTATCTATTTAGAAAGGGGATGTGCAATAAGTCTGGGCCTCTCATGCAGCTAGGGAAACCTTGCAAAAATTAATTTCAATTTGTTAATTAATAAAAATGAAAATAAGGCTTTACTTTGAAACAACAATATAATGTTTACAACTATTCTCAGCAACTGTCCTGTCCTGGTCCTGAGCTTAGAGGGCGGTTCACTGAAATCGGCAATAAGGGTGCGTTTGCATCCTATCGCAGACTAAACCCTACATAAAATAACCTTCGTAATGCAAAGTAACAATTAGCAGTAGCATTTAGGTATATTCATAAGCATAATGATATTAAAGCAATGCATTTAAAGAACAAGAGTAGAACATAGAAAATATAACATTGACCTTGGTTTGACATAAATGAAAAAGAAATTGTACTATTGAATAAATACGGGGTTAAATAATGTATCATATTTAGAAAGGGGATGTGCAATAAATCTGGGCCTCTCATGCAGCTAGGGAAACCTTGCAAAATTTGATTTCAATTTGTTATTTGATAAAAATGAAAATAAGGCTTTACTTTGAAACAACTTAATGTTTACAAATATTCTCAGCAACTGTCCTGTCCTGGTCCTGAGCTTAGAGGGCGGTTCACTGATCTGGCGATAAGAGTGCTTTTGCATCATATCGCAGACTAATCCTACATGAAATAACTCTATTCTTTGTAGGTTGTCCACTCCCTGGCAGTCTTTTCCTTGTACTGGAGCAGAACGTCTGTTCCTTTTACGAAGATCTTAGTTGACATGTTTTTTTCCTTTCTGAGAGTGTAGGCTACTGCAGCGAGCTTCCCACGGCGAGCTTTCATACTGGGCGGTAGATCGGTCCTCACAGAAACCCTGGAGCCGGGCCCGGGTTTCGCGCCACTACTGGTCACGTGACTAGGGGACGACGTGTTGACGCTTCGTGATTGGTTCTCGTAGGCCTCGAGGACACGTTGGCGGTCTTGCATGATGGTGAATTTTGCGATAATGGGATCGGGTCCTGGGTCTCTGGCTGCGGCTCCACCGGGAGGTTTCCGTGGTAGTCGATGCGCGTTTGCAATTGTAATAGCTTCGGCCTCCTCCCTCGGTATACCAAGATCCATAAATACAGTCAGTAGTTTAGAAAATACGTTTTCTGTTTTGCTTTGGCTTACCCCGTAGAAAAGTAGATTTGATTTTCGCTGGTAGAGTTCCATCAAGATTAGTTTGTTTTCTATAACTGCCATGTCAGATTTGTGTTCCTCTTTAAGTTTTGGGATCTGCACCTTTTCAATATCTAAGGCACGTTTACTAGTGTCAGATAGTGCAGACTCGATGTCAGAAATCTTACGGTGCATAAGAGATATATCTCCGCGAAGACCGTCAATTTTCCCGCCAAGTACCTCAGATAGCTTTATGATTTCCGTTTTGATGTCGTTATAGGGGTGTTGAGGGGAGGTACTCGGGTGGGCACCCCTCTCCACGGTAGTAGATCGCGTGCTGCGTGCCAATGACATGATGTAAGAACAGATGGGCAATTCCATGAAAAATGTTCACTTTAGTAAAAAAATGAAGTTTGCAATTGCACTTAAACTCTCAAATATTCTTGAAAAGTAATGTATAAATGTTCATTTTCCAATAGACAAATCATTAAACTGACAAATTTTCGTATTTTTTTCCACCAGTGAAAATCTAATATGATGTATCGCAATAACACAAAAATGTGGCTATTTTTGAAGAGTTTATTCTTCCTGTCTCTAATGAAGGCCTAAAATCTACTGGAGGTCTCCTTCAACTTTTAAACAGTAGTTCAGTGTACATATCAACAGAAAATCACAATGAATTTTTATATCTTTCATCAATTTTCGAGGCATTGATCCTCAAAACTGTGTGATTTCTTTATCATTAGAAGTGTCATGTCCGTTACGTTTTTCACTTAAAGTTTTCATAGCCAACAGGAAATTTGTATTTGGTTACTGTAAATTCAGTTTCTATGTTAGAACTAAATCCCCTTACATGTGTAGCAACCATTTTTCCTTACCACTGTCAGTTTTCAAGCAAATGGCGTAACGGACATGACACTTTGCGTAACGGACATGACACTTTATATACGACAAGTGGCAGAAACCACATTGTGGGCTCCATTTAATAGATTGATTATTATTTTCAATTGCTTGAGGATAGTGGGATGTTTCTAGATACTAGTGACTCATAAATATAAATCTGCTTGTTATATTTAAGACACAACAACAAGCAGATTTTCCAGTTTACCCATGGAAGTCTGTAGATTTCAGATGATCTTGCTTGCCCTGTTATGTAATCCCATTCCAACATCTTGATCATGATTGATGACCAACATGCAGCAGCAGGTATGTCCCTGTTTATTTACATAGTGGATTACTGAAGCCAAGACAATGCAGTTCCACTATTGGCCATCTCCCTAGCACTTTTCCATGATAACTTAGACCTCATTTCATAATGACACTGGTTTTGTGGAACTGCTTTAGTGCATGTTGCAGATACATGTAGTTAACTTTCTTTCTTTAAAACTGATGTGAATCATTCAGGACATTTTCATGATATGTTCAAACTTTTGATCAGGTCTGGTTCATTAAGTTTTCTTTGCCTCAAAGCTTGAGACGTGCTCTACTTTGTTGTATGTTGTTGTGGTACTCTAAGCATTATATTCCATGCATTGTAGTATAGTTGTTAGATCACTAAAACCTGCAAAAAAGAACTTAGATGTGTTACTATTTAACATTTGGTAGTAGTACTGAGCTGTTAGTTTTGTCTTTTTTATGCCAAATGTTTTTTTGAAAGAAAGAAGTGAAGATATGGTTCACTTCACAAGGGTGTCATGTCCGTTACGCTAGCATATTAATACTATCTGAGAAATATTAGCCTATAAAGGAGAAAACACAAGAGCATCAACTAATAATTTGTTCTGTTTTGGTATGGAGGGTAGTATTAACTAAAATGTATCATAAATTGTAGCTAGCTGGTGCAGAAGCAAGTTTGCTTTATTTTTTATATCTTGTGTAAACATTGAAAAACCAACCCTTCTAAAATTACAGAAATATATGAGATAGTACAGAATACCAGTTATGATGTGTGTCCCTATCTTTCAACCTTACTATATGAACAATAAAATATCTGCCATATCTCGTAATAAAACAAATATGTCCGCTCACAAAAAGTGGACAAAACTGTCATGTCCGTTACGCTCAATGCGTCATGTCCGTTACGCTACATTCTGAGCTATAAAAAAAGAATGCAATGTAAAACTAATCTCAAACATGAATTTAAGATTACAGCATGACTTTAAGTTTTAATTAATACCCAAACCAGGTTCATTCTATTCCCAAACTCACAGGAATTTTCATAATAAAAAGTAGGTTAAAAAGCCTTGTCCATTTTGTGTCATGTCCGTTACGCTCACAACGAGTGCATTTTCTCCACAACCGTTCAATAAAATGATGTGAAATTTCATGAGTATATCCCTGATAGTCAAATGTGTCTGATAAACTCAATAAAAATTGTTTGGAGACTGCCAATTCTATTGTGTGATGTTTTGAATTACAAAAAACTGTCTGAATGTCATGTCCGTTACGCTGGAATTGACCAGATGTCGAAATACGTTGCGTTGTGGAGAGTTGATACGGGATTTTTTGTGTTAATTTGCAGATGATAGAGTAGAATATCAAATTTGCTGCTAAAAATAACACATTTGCGGTTCAAATTGGGAGATCGAGGAACATTCTATTGGGTGCTGGGTAAATAAGTTTAGGCACCAACCGAAGCTGTCCAAAAACACGTCTTCACTCTGTAGCGTCCATGTAGCTTCATTTCATTAGGGTGCAAACCTGAACCTTTTTTTCTAAGTGTGTATCTTATCTTATCTTATCTCTCTACCACCTTCCCTTATCCCGAATTCTATCATTTCTCAAATTTGGACTTGTTGCTATTACCCATTGACCTGAAGAATAAGTAGCCAACATCTATGACATTCCTTTTTTCAATTAAGTGATTGATAGCTGAATGTTGATTGAGAAATGTCGATCATTAATTTTGAGAAATGATAGAATTCGGGGTAAGGGAAGAAGGTAGAGACCAATGCATATGCATTGTCAAGATATGCACCAGCACACCCAGGAAGCGAGAGAAGAGAGAGAGGGGGGGGGGGGGGGGGAGAGAGAGGGGAGGGGGTAATGTCTTCTTTACCCTTAATTATCCCATACACCCAACAAAGTCCTAACCTATCTCACCTCCCCTGCAACATATACCATCACCCCATCCTGACTGGGACTCAGGATGAGGTGATGGTACATGTTAATAAATCTTTTTTTCAAAAGTTAGAGGACACTGATTTATGACAAGCAAAGAATTATAAAAGAGAGAGAGAGAGGGAAAAAGAAAAAAAAAGATACTTAATTGCTCTTTTATATCGTACATTAGATAAATGGTGTGGCTTAACTATAGAATACCCTACCACATAGACTTATGTGCATAAACGACCAACACATAGGGTTTATAGGGTTAGGGTTGTGGTTAGGGTTATGTTTAAACTTAAAGTTAGGATTATGGTTAGAATTACTATTTACGGTAGCTAAAAAACTTAAGTCTTTGGATTCAGCTTCATTAGAGAAGCGTTGGTCAACTAATGGACTAATGGTGTTTGGGCATATAACACGGGTGTGAGTGTGTTTCTTTAAAAGAGAAAAAAAAATAATTAAAAAAAGCAGATGTGTTGTCACTTATACCTCCATGTATCACACATCAGCTAGACAAAATTAGTGCTAAAACATTTAGCACGGGTTCCTTAAAATATGTTAGAACACGAATATGTTTGCATGGTGTGGTATGGTCTGGTATTGTATTGTATTACCAGCAGTTGCCATGGCAACAGAAATTCTAATATGTATCAAATTGTGTGACATAGTGATGCAAACATCGTCATCTTTTTTTTTTCTTATATTCGATTATCATGGAATTGCAGGTTAAAATAAGGAAGTTCATTATGCTTACTGTGTAAAACTGAGAAATCTGGAAAAAAACAAGAGGTTTCTAATGCGCATAACATGCTACTATGGCAACAGATAATTGAGTTCCTCTTAATATGTTGTGTATGCTTCAGAGTGATAGGAATGTCATTAAATACCACGAATATTGTATCAAACTCATACTGAAGTGATTGTTTTCATGTCTACGCAATTTTCTTTGACAAAAATATGAAATTCTTCTATTCTAGTTAGATTTTCATTCATGATAACTGTTGCCATGGCAACACACATTTTGATATGGATATATTTTTTTATATCAAAATGTGTAGAACAGTACTGGCAAGAATGCTACCAATTTTCATACCAATCTGATGACCATACAGAAAGTTACAGGTCAAAATGTGACGGTAGTACAAAAGGACCTCTCAACAAAATTTGAAAAGGGCATTTTTGACCATCTTGATGCCCCCTTGATTTTCCCTAAGAGGGGCCACTTTTTTTTTCTTGTTAACATCTTGATGTTTTAAGCATACTAAGAAGAAGTTAAAACAGTCAGTTTTGTTTAGTCATGGGGGTGCACGGATACCCCTCTTAGATAACGTAATACGTCCTTCTTGGTAATTCTAAACGCAAAAAGGGGGTGAGTTTACCAGTTATAACAATGGTTGTCATGACAACAGATATTATAACATGTGTCAAAATGAGTGACATATCGGTACACACATCAACATCAAGCTTTATTATAATCAGATTATCACAAAACAGGGTTGCAGGTTAAAATTAAGCTGTCCGTATTCTTAATGCATAAAGACTGCGAAATCTTGAAAAATACGCGAAAACAATAGGTTTGTAATACGCATAACATATCACTATGCCAATATGCAATTGAGTTCCTTTTATCAATATATGTTGTATATGTTTCAAAGTGATAGGAAATGTCATTGAACACCGTGAATATTGCATCAAACTCATACTGAAGTGATTGTTTTCATGTCTACGAAATTTTATTTGAAAAAAATATGAAATTCTTCTATTCTAGTTAGATTTTCATTCATGATAACCGTTGTCATGGCAACATACATTTTGATATGGATATATTTTTTATATCAAAATGTGTAGAACAGTACTGGCAAGAACGCTACCAATTTTCATACCAATCTGTGCCGGCCGCACAGAAACGTTGTTAGCGTCAACAGCGCGCTAACAGTACCGATAGCGATGATTTGGCCGCACAGAAGAGTAATGTTAGTCAAATTCACTAACAGCGCTGTTAGCCTAACATTTCAAGGCCGCACAGAAGCTAACAGTAGTGGTAATGTTTTAACAACTCACTAACGGTGCCAGGGGCACCAATAGTGACAATGTTAGTGAATAATTTCTTGTGTGCGCTATAACTTGCCTCTCCTTTTTTTGATACCAAGTACTTAAACATAGACCCAGACTAATTAAGAATGTGGTGGGTAACGGGTGACATAGATTTTGCTGATAACGGCACAAACTTGTTGTATGTTATTTAGTAATTCAATCTCATCTCTTGATGGTAATGTATTACTTAAAAACACCACAATTAAAATGGTCGAGTAGTTAAAGTTTCTTGGTTTACTTATTGATAATAAGTTATCTTGGAAACCACAGACTCTGTATCTAAACAATTTACTCTCTAGAAATGTTGGTATTATAAAAAAATTGAAATATTTGTTTCCCTCTCATGTATTACTCTTGTTGTATTCCACCTTGGTTCTACCCTACATAAGTTATGGCATTCTTGCTTGGGGCAACTGTACTAAGTCTCAGTTGGATAGACTCTCAGTTATACAAAAACGGGTGATGAGAATAATTTTGAAAAAGCCTAGACTAGCTCCGTCTAAAATATTATTCTTTGAAAATAAATCGTTGAGACTAAACGATTTGTTTTATTACCAGTTAGGCAGTTCAATGTATCAAGTACGAATTCATGAATTGCCTCAGGTTTTACAATCAATGCTTAAAACGAATGATGGAATACATAGGCATTCTACACGACAATCATCTTTCTTTCATTTACCACTTCTTCGTACTCAGTTTGCCCAGAAAACATTAATCTAAACTATGCCCTTCTATTGAAATCATCTTGATTCAAATCTAACGCAAGCTTCCTCTCTTAAATCTTTTAGAAGAAATCTTAAACATTATCAAATTAGCTCTTACAGCGTAAGTCTATAACAGGGGCGTATCCAGGATTTCCCAATGGGGGGGGGGGGGCGCCAGGCATTATTGATCGCCGTCCCGGGGGAGGGGTCTAATGGGAGGGGGTGCCCCCTCCCCTTTGGAAAATTTTTGCTTCTGAAGAAGGGCTGAGATGCAAAATAATCCTATATGTGACCAATTTTGAAGCCTATTTAATGAACAACTTTTTTTTTCCTAGTTTTTTTTTTTTACGACGGCCAATAGGGGGGGGGGGGCGCCTGTTGCGCCACCCCCTGGATACGCCACTGCATCTGTACAGTATTTAGTTTTCTGCCTGTGTCTAAACAGAACATAAACAAAACCTTTATTAAGATATCTTTTTATTCATACTTAATACACATACATGTATTATGTGTATCTGGTTTTTCTACTACTATATAAACGCGATAGGCTGACATTAACTGCTAGTATAATACTAGTTCATAGTATGCTTATTTTATTTTGATGTTATAGTGATGTTGTGTGTGCATTTATTTTTTTTCCCCTTTTACACACGTCTTGTCTCGTCTCTTTATTGCTATATATTTATATGTATACATAATTACATACATATATTTCTTAGTTCTCTCTGTTATTGGGGAACCTAGTTTTAACAAGCTGTGCTTTTCCTTAGGTTCTCCCATAATACTGCTTTTTGGAATTGTTATTAATGTATCTGTATTCGAAATTTTGAACGATGTATGCTCACCAATAATGTTCATGGCAGATTTCTGCAGTAATATGAAAAAAATAATTAATTAATTCATTCATTCATTAAAGTATAGGTTTTCCAAAGCAGTGTTTGAAGACCTTTTTAACATTGTAGGCCCTGCTTTGGAAAAAAGAACGTTACGGTGAGTAACCATGTACCATACCTTAAGTACAGTCAATGTAACTGAATAGTGTAAAAGGCAGTGGCGGCACCAAGGGGGGCATGGGGGCATTTGCCCCTCCCCCCCCCCCCCCAGTCAGAAGCATTGCCCCCCCAATAATTTTCGGAGTGAAAAAAAACAATAGGGTGGAAAAAAAATTGTGTGCACCCTTGCCCCCCCCCCCCCAACATTTTCCTTTGCCCCCCATTTGCTCCCCCCAACCCCACTTTAAAAATCCTGGTGCCGCCACTGGTAATAGGCTACATACGCATCAGCCACTGATGATGAGAAGCATCATGATGAAAATCATCATTGGCAAATAAGCCTACTCCCATGACTGAAGAGCTAAAAAATAAACAATAAATAAATAAATAAATAAATGAGAAGTGGGCTTGCATTTTTTTTTGTGGTACAGTATTTTAATCTAAAAGCTAAATGCTAGTAGTTGCAGCAAGCAATAATTTCACGCGAAAGTCTTTGGAATCAAAGTTAACTGTTCATATATTGTCGTAGCTAATCTAGTAAGTTTATGCAATCAGAAACTTGAATAACCTTTGTTAAAGAATGAAACATACGCTGAAAACCAAGCACACATTAGACCACCAACATAGATATAGTGGGAACGTGTAGTATTATTGATTAGTAAAAGACCCGTCACCCGGCAGGAATGTCATGTTTATTTTGGTAATTTGTCAGCAAATATAAATTTTAAAACGTGAATACACAATGCATGCGCACTGTGCTATGCTGCATCAACAAGCTAGATTCATCAATCTATACATAGATTACTACGCACAAATCATAGATTTTGCCTAACACTATGGCTCAAATCCATTAACAGCGCTGTAACAGCGCGAGTGTCAAACAGCGTCCTAACAGCGCTTTCTGTGCGGTCATCTTACCCGTGTTGTTAGTGGCTGATTTGTCTGTGGCTTGTTAGCGCTAACAAAGCCGCTACTAACAGCGTTTCTGTGCGGCCGGCACTGATGACCATACAGAAAGTTACAGGTCAAAATGTGACGGAAGTACAAAAGGACCTCTCAACAAAATTTGAAAAGGGCATTTTTTGACCACCTTGACGCCCCCTTGATTTTCCATATTCGGGGCCACTTTTTTTTCTTGTTAACATCTTGAATGTTTTTAAGTATATTATGAAGAAGTTAAAAAAGTTGGTTTTGTTTAGTCCTGTGGGGGGTGCACGGATACCCCTCTTAGATACCCTACTATATGTTATTTGTGAACCCTAAAGGTGACTTGATGCCAGGAAACTTTCAGAAAACTGTTTACCAAATATTATTAAGAATACCCTTACGTTGATTTCTCGTAAGGATTTTTCGATCATATTTAAAGGTCAAGTCCACCCTAATGTCAAGTTGATTTCAATAAATAGAGTAAAATTAAACAAGCACAACAGTGAAAATTTTATAGAAATCGGATTTAAAATAATAAAGTTACGGCATTTTGAAGGTTTGCAATGTTTCATGAAACAGTGATATGCATAACATGGGCGGTATGCAAATAAGTGAGCCGATGGTGTCACACACTCGCTTTTCCTTATATTGTTATTATATGATATTACAAATATTTAATTTTTCTGCTCCAAGAATGTAAAACGTGATTTGACTCCTCATGGAATGTGTAAGAACAGCATTATTTTAATTTGATACAATGGAGATATTCTTTATTATCAGATCTATATAAAATGAAATATTTGAAATTTCATAATAATGGGGGGTGGCGACGATTTTTTTTTTCACCAGACCTCCAAAATTCGCTCAGTGGGAGGGGGTTATGGGGTCCAGTGTTTCCCTTCATAATTCTCTGACAAGCAAAAAAAAATCATTCTAAAAGGGGAGGGGCACAATCCAAAAAAGGGCGGATCCTTTATGGTCAAAATGCATACTTTTCTTCCAAAGGGGGGGGGGGGGCGACACGGGCCGGATATGCCCCCCCCCTATATCCGCCACTACGTTTAACATGCATTATTCAGGGTTTCATTTCTAAAACATTGTTACAAGTCATGTCTATATCTTCTCTTAGTTGCTAAGCAGTTAATCCAGCAAGTTTGACTGACTGCCCTAGATGTAGCACCTGGCTATGTCTTTTGTTCTAATACATGTATGTAGCAGGCAGCCTATTGAATGGCCTGGCACAGGCCAGTGCTTTTAGGTTCTTTTTATTTCAGCACAGGTTTAATGCAAGATTGGCATGTAGGTTCCTTTCATGGGTTGTTGCTAGGAGATAGTAAGGTATGGGAAATCCTAAATTCTTTGGTAGGGTGTAACATTAGGGGTGGCTAGTTTGGTCACATGAAGCTTTGATTTTGGGAAGACAAGACCTATTTGTGGTGTCTTGCAGCAGCAGCAGCAGTTTGCCTGCTTGGAGTTTGCTAGGTGCAGCTAGGCGAATGGCAGCATGTTTGAGCTGCTAGTTTTAAACTGGGCGTGGCAATTTTTGTGCGTTTCCAGCGTTTCCAGCTGTCACCAGCATTTGTCTGTACTGGACAAGGAGCTGTGTTCGTGCTTCCAAGCTTCATGTCATTAGTTGAACTATGGTGTTAACTCTGACTCAGGAGTCAGATACTAGACTCGAGAAGAGAAGGGTAGAGTCAGCGTAAGCTGTTCTCCAATTCGGCCTGGGGTCGAGTGCTTCAGTTGGCAGAAAGCTGTCTGCAACATTGCAGTGTTATGGCGGAAGATCAGATGTTTCCTTTGTTCAGATCACCTTGGTTCTCCATCATTTCGAGTTTTATGTAACATCTTATGGACTAAAACTTTGTAATATTTATGCTTTGGCATGAAATGTGATACTCATTATCTTTTCTGACATGTCATTGTTCTTAAATCAACACTAAATGTTCAAGTACTACATTAATAGTTTAAATGCAATAGTATGTTATAAGATACAATTCTTTAGTGGCAAATATTATGTAAACATTAAAAACCAAAAGTATCCTATATTTCCATGTATTTGAAACCAAAACTATGTTCATTATCATTTTGTGAAGAATACTATATTCTATGATACATTCTGTAAATACATTGTAACTGTTAAAATATATGTACATGAATTTTGAAGACTGGAATTAAACTTAATTCCCTTAATGCATGTCTCATATTGTATTTTGTTTGAGTCTGGTATTCAATCAGTTACTCTGGACAACAAGCAAATGGCTAGCTTTAATCGGCTGTGACAAACATATTACATACACTGCTAGCATTTAGTGCCATGCAGCTTAGATTATATCAAGCCTCCACAAAGTTACAGATTACCTTTAAAGGTAATCTGTAATCTGTAAGCCCGATGCACACGAGGCGTTATTTCACTAAAGCCCAAACTGATTGTTCAGTTCAATAGAGTTCATGCCGCTCTAAGAAGCACTAGCATAGACAGGTCCTCATAGGTGGAGGTATGATTTCCTCAAGGGCCATATATATATATACATGTATATATATAAAGAAAGTGTTCTGCGTCGGTTTAGGTAAACTATACGTAGAAAAGACAAATATAAATAAAAAAACCGTAGAGATGTCAATTATCCGATATTTCGGGCATAGCCCTTTGTCAAGGAATGACAAATTTATTAAGCGTCAAGCAAAAATAAGGGCAAATAAAAGACGCGCAAAATGGTTGCGTAGAAACACGATGAAAAAGACGCACAAAATGGTCGCGTAGAAACAAAAAGTAAGAACGCGTCAGAAGTGACGTAACAATACATCAAGAGAAAGAAGAAGAGCTAAGAGAGAGAGAGAGAGAGAGAGAGAGAAAAGAAAAGAAAGAGAGGGAAAGAGAAAAGAGAAAGGGACAAGAAAAAGAAAAAGATAAGAAAAGAAAGAAAGAAAATTACGTGATGGGAAATGAGCGGAAAGAAAAATTAATTCCTCTTGGTTGGAGGCAGCCAAGGCGAAAAATCATACGTTCCTTTTCCTGCTTGCGTAGCTGGTCGGAGCTGAAAGAACTGCGTACTATGCACACTTCAAAGTTCTGGATGTCATGGTTGTGTGAGTTAAAGTGAGCAGCCACAGGTAATCCAGGCCTCAAATGCTCTGTCACACGATCAGCTAGTCGGCGCTTAGTTTCTCCTATGTAGAGCTGAAGACACTGGGTGCAATGGATAGCATAAATACAATCATCCGTTGTGCAGGAGAACTTTCCATGGATGGCCCATTGAGACTTGGGACCCCTAATGGTGGTAGTGGCAGTGGTGACTTTGCAGGTGTTGCATCTGGGTCTGCCACAGGGATAGGTACCGCTCTGGGAGAGGTCAGGAGTAGTAGGCAGTCGGGAAGATACCAAGGCTTGTCGCAACGAGTGATATATGTTTCGATACGCTATGAGAGGCGGCTCCTTGAAGATCCCTGCGGTAGTTGGGTCATCTCGCAAGAGGGAGAAGTTATCATTGATGATCTTGGCAACACGTAGGTTGGTGGGTTGGTACGTGAGGACAAAGGGTACCCTGGAGGCGGTGGCTGCCATACGAGGCTCCAAAACGCCCACGCGAGGTTGCTTGAGAATTCTGCTCTTGGCAGAGGTGACGATGCTATCAGGATATCCCCTCTGGATGAAGAAACCACTCATCTTATCAACCTGCCGTTGGAAGTCATCATCCTCACTGCAAAGTTGCTACCTTCAACAAGACCAGATTTTGCAGCCACCGATACTTTGTCTCCACTTGCCTACGAAAACATGTTGTACCTGTTGGTTTTCGCATCTGTACTCGACCGTGCCTAGGTCAGATTCGCCAGGAAACGCTGAATTCCAACCTCAATCACCGTTCACGTCGTTTGAGCGTCTTTCCATGGAAAGTTCTCCTGCACAACGGATGATTGTATTTATGCTATCCATTGCACCCAGTGTCTTCAGCTCTACATAGGAGAAACTAAGCGCCGACTAGCTGATCGTGTGACAGAGCATTTGAGGTCCATACGACTCAACACGCCTGGATTACCTGTGGCTGCTCACTTTAACTCACACAACCATGACATCCAGAACTTTGAAGTGTGCATAGTACGCAGTTCTTTCAGCTCCGACCAGCTACGCAAGCAGGAAGAGGAACGTATGATTTTTCGCCTTGGCTGCCTCCAACCAAGAGGAATTAATGTTTCTTTCCGCTCATTTCCCATCACGTAATTTTCTTTCTTTCTTTTCTTATCTTTTTCTTTTTCTTGTCCCTTTCTCTTTTCCCTTTCCCTCTCTTTCTTTTCTTTTCTCTCTCTCTCTCTCTCTCTCTTAGCTCTTCTTCTTTCTCTTGATGTATTGTTACGTCACTTCTGGCGCGTTCTTACTTCTTGTTTCTACGCGACCATTTTGTGCGTCTTTTTCATCGTGTTTCTACGCAACCATTTTGCGCGTCTTTTATTTGCCCTTATTTTTGCTTGACGCTTAATAAATTTGTCATTCCTTGACAAAGGGCTATGCCCGAAATATCGGATAATTGACATCTCTACGGTTTTTTTATTTATATTTGTCTTTTCTACGTATATATATATATACAAATTATGTATAACAATGCGCCCTCCCGGCTATTACCATAATGGCTTTATGGCAACACAAGGACTTGGGACCCTTGTTGTGCGGTTACACATTGTGGGGAAGAATTGCATAGTGGAGTCACCAGAGTGCTCAAACTGCGAGCAGTGAGCATTGCATATAACGCAAATAGTGAACGTCTCACATAGATATATACAACACACACACACACACATCCCACACGTATATAGTGTAAGCTGAGGGTGTGTATACATGTATATGGTTTTTCTTTTTACATGTCCAAGATACAACTTTTGCATCATGCTTTGCAGTTTTGTAGTATGATTTGAGCGAGAGAGCAAAGCGACATCGCAGATACATTGTAATATAAAAACGGGGGAACACAATTCTGATGGGGTTTTATTTGCAAAATTTCACAACGAAAATTTATTTAATAAGCTATACTTTTAATACGAGCGAGCATTTGGGAATATTGCATGCTCTATGTCACTTTGGATTAGGGGTACATGTTATGGAAAAGGGAATTAACGTGGTACTCATCATGGGGAAAAGGACACTTATTAGAAAAATAAATGACTGTGTAGAAGAGGTAGAAAAGGCAGTTATCACAGGTGAAAAGTGGCACCAATCACACCTGAAAAAGTGCATTTATAAGAACAGGAAAATGTTATTATAAAGTAGAAAAAATAAATCAGTGCCTATGTATTACAAAGATTCTGAATGATTTGTTACATTATAAGGATAAAAGGGAAAGGGATAATATGAGTATTTTATCAAAGGTAAAGGGGAGGGATGAGGTGTTATTTTAAAAAACTGCACTTATAAGAATATGGAGCGGGAACTTGTTCCATTCTGTTTATTCTTCCATATATAGGGCATACACCACGCTAGAGAGTTCATTCTCAGCTATGGCCGATAAAGCCGCATTAAGGGTTAGATACACCTGTCCATCGGAAGCCTTTAATTTTACAAATTATACATGTGCAAATTATGTTGTTAAAAAAACAAAACAAAACAACAACCCATGATGTTAATGAAAAGTACACCCTCCCCCTCCACCATTGAGTAAGGGGCAAGTATTTGCCACCTTTTTTTCCTTGATGAGTGAAAAGGTTAAACACCAACTATATCCAGCATGAACTGTTACAGAATGATAATACAGTCATTTTCAATTTATATAAAGGCAAAACAAAAATAAAAAAGATAATAATACCTGAAAGTAATAAATCAAACTTCTGCCACATTATGTCCTGCAGTAAATCGGATTCTGGGGCCAGTAAATGGATATCTATCTTTTATTGGTCAACGGTAGGAGAGAGTCTCCTTCGCGGCTGGTGATTAGTTGCGGGTGACTTGAGGGCCAAAACCTTTACTACCCCAGGCCCGTGTACCCCTTCTAGATTGTCAGTGACTCAGTTATTCTAGGAGCGGGGACCTTTGTGTGACTAGATTTAGCCCAATGCCAAGCTATTTGATACACAGCATAATCTAAATAAATACCTGCATTTTCGTGTGTAACAGTTCATGCTTCCTTTTTCATATATTCCACTGTGCTATTTTTGCTGTATATGTATATATTTTCGTAGTTCTGTATCTAAAAATGCGAAACAAATTATAATCACTTGATACAGATATGGTTTCATATTGCCAAAAAGACATGACAATGATCTGCGTATATCAATGCGCCAGATTTGGCCATTTCAAAAACTCTATAAATGTAATATATTTGTTTATTTTTCAAATTTTAAGGGTATCATAATTGTTATTGTCACTTTGAAACTTAGAAAAAATTATGCTAATAAGTAATAAGCAAATCGCTGCACACTGCAGGTTCCATTTGTTAACAATTATATATTTCTAGGTCTGGATTTGGTAACATACCAGAATGTTTATTCCCCACCCATCGTTTTGTGTATCAAAAGTTTTCACATTTTCTTGTTTTGTTGTTCAAGCAAAGAAATACGTCGAAACTACATTGCTCTTCTTTATAAAGATATATTCGTTTGAATAGTTAACTTTAACCTTCGCATACCAAGTGAATAATGACGCCCCGTGTTAAATGGGAAAGCTATTTGTATGCATGGCAGACCGACCTAATTGAAGTATCAATTCTCTGTATTTTACTTATCACCTCTGTCATACCAAACGAGTAATGATAGACCATTGTGGTTAAGCTGTTTGCGTGCTGACAGGGGGTCTATTAAACAAATCTTTTTGTTTTGCAAATCACCTGTGTCATTTACAGAACCCGTCCGTAAAATGTGTTTAACTTTAAGTAACTATTCTCTTTATCTTGTTTATTCATACAATACATAAAGTATTTGAGCCTTGAAACTGGGCGTTGTGGCGTGTGCCTGTAAGCCAAGCTGACGGGGCAGTTACAAATTGACTTGCATGGGGTGCGGGTTCGAGCCCCGGTCACGTCTTTCGGATGGTGACGTTAAAGGTCGGTCCACACAGACGTAAATAATCATATCTGATTCATACACGTCTTAAAACCTTACTATTCATTTCATTTTTTCTTGAAAGAAATGTATTTGTACATTGTTTCATTACACATTCCAGGGTTCAAGCGGTAATATTACTGCAACATCTATGTTATATTTTTGTTATATACTTAAGCTATACAAGAAGCCACCATTATTATTATTATTAATCCAGTCTTACAGACGAATAATCAAACGTTCATAGAACTCGTCCATTTGGTACTAGTATTTATTTTCATTTTTTTTTTTCATTTAGATTTATTTCATTTCCAACAAAATACAAATCAAGTAAGTACAGTCAAGTAATTCAAATCAATACGATAAGTAACAAAGTGCCGTCATAACAGTTGAGATAAGTTGCTAACAGAAATATGAACATACAATCAATTAAAAAAACGACTGTGGCATTAATAAATAGAACCTTGTGATTTATATTTTGTGAAAATGGAGAGGCCCACTAAAAAGCGAAGCTCGTATATTGTGGGCTCCTCAAAAAGCAAATGCAGTAAATGAATTTTATGTAACGAAAAATAAAAAATTAAATAAAACACGATAAAGGCCAACAGAGACCGTGAGCAGGAACCAAAAGTATGAACTAAATTGATGAAAACAAACAAAAAGAATGGAGTGAAATGAGGTAAATAAAGGGCAAGGAAGAGAGAAGAGAGAGAAAGAGAGGGGGCGGGTGATGGAGATAAAGAGAAATAAAGATGAGTCGGAATGAAAGTGGAAGCTGCATGTGGATTAAAGGGGGGAGGGGGAAGGAGTAGTGGGCGCACAAAACCATTAAAAAAAAAATTGGGGAGGAAAAACAAACCAGTAACAAGAAATGTTATTATGTTTAGTTTTTTTGTTTTTGTTTTTTAGTTTAGTTTTCGTTTTGTTTTTAGATATGATTGTAAGATTTGAGTAAAAACATTTTAATTTACCCTTAAAGCTGTTTAGGGAGGGGGAATTTTTCAAGACACAATCTAGGGAATTCCAGAATTTAGGGCCTTCAAAAATGAACGTATTTTTTGCTTTAAATGTCCTCAAAAGAGGTAAATGAAATTCATCTAACTGCCTAGTTGGGTATTTGTGAACGCTCTGATTTTTTACAAACATGTCTTGAAAAACACTGGGTGAACTACCATTATTATAACGATACATAAATTGACATAACTGAAATGAATATAAATCCTTTATTTTGAGGATTTTCTTTTCGAAAAATAAGAGTCAGTATGAGAGCGCATGGGGGCATTGCAAATAATGCGAATAGCCCGATTTTGTAATAACAAAACTTTTTCTATTAGTGTTTGATGGGTATTACCCCAGACCAAGAGACCGTAATTTAAGTATGGTAAAATCAGTGTCGAATAAAGCATAAGTAATGAGGATTTAGGTAACAAAAATTTGAGTTTATTAATAATACCAATATTTCGCGAAATAACTTTGCAAATATTATCGATATGTAATTTCCATGTGAGTTGGTTGTCGACTATTACCCCCAGGAATTTTGTGTGAGACACCTGTTTCAATGGATCGTTATCGAGGACTATGTCGGAAGGTAATGATACTAAAGAGTTGCTAAATATCATGTAATTTGTCTTCTGAAGATTAAGCGAGAGCTTATTAGCCCTTATCCACTGCGATATATTTAATAATTCAGTATTGATTGTATTTACTAAAACATTAGGATCTTTGTGGGAATAGAAAAGATTGGTATCATCAGCAAATAAAATAAACGATAAGGAGTTCGATGATCTACAGAAATCGTTTATGTAAAGGACAAAAAGGAGCGGACCCAATAAACTACCCTGCGGTACACCGCAACAAATATTACGTAATTCAGATTCGCACTCATTTAAAAATACATATTGTTTTCTATTAAGAAGATAGCTCCGGAACGTACACCATAATGACACAGTTCCCACGTACACCATAATGACACGTACACCATAATGACACGTACACCATAATGACACAGTTTGTAAAGTAAAATTTCATGATTGATGGTGTCAAAGGCCTTGGAGAAGTCCAGGAATATTCCTATAGTATGAGACGATACATCAATTGAGTGTGTGACTTTTTCAACAAAAGACATTAACGCATGGACCGTACTGTGCTTTTCACGAAATCCAAATTGGAAATGTGAAAAAATATCATACTTATTCAAAAAAAGAGATGGGTCCTATTGTATTTTCATTTGTATTGTACATGTATATTGAAACTACCCACGCACTTGCACTACGTATACACACAAACACACCAGCATGCACTTGCAAACGCACTGACATCACGCATGCAGTTGATCATCCTCCAAAATACCGGCACTTTACATTTTTGTATTAATAAATGGATTCACACGTTTACACTCACGATATTCTTCTCGACGATATACACGATAGTAAATATTACACCCCCTTAGAATTTAACGATAAATTTTCTCATAATCCAAATAATATTTCACTTTTACATATAAACTCCAGAAGTCTGAATAGAAATTTCGAATATTTTGACAACCTTTTACACTCCTTAAATAATTTTGCATTTTCCGTCATTGGAATAAGTCAAACATGGTTACATCAGAATTCTCCAGATATGTTCAGTTTGTCTAATTATAAGTTGATTAGGGCAGACCGCAAAGGAAGAAGAGGGGGCGGTGTTGCATTTTATATCGCTCAAAACTTGAAATTCAGAATCCGTTCAGATGTTAAACTAACACAAGCGGAATCATTATTTATTGAAATTGACAAATCTCAAAAATGTCATTATAGGTTTAATTTATAGACCCCCGACTCTAATATTGAACTATTCTGTGATGAAATGGATTCATATCTTCATAAAATAAGCGATGAAAACAAACATATTTTTATGCTTGGTGACTTTAATATCAATTTCCTGCCCTCATCTGACAGCAGTAATTCAACCAATTTTAGCCAACTAATGTATTCATATGGCTTCATTTCGACTATTAATAAACCCACCAGAATAAATTCACATTCTTCAACTCAGATTGACAATATTTTTTCCAACGTACATAATAACAAAACCACCGGGGGATATTATGCTCTGAAGTTTCCGATCACCTACCCATATTTTTAACTTGTGAATGCAAACTATGTTGCCCTAAATCATATGATGAATTTTTATATCGCAAAGAATCCAAACGTAATGTAGAATTACTGAAACAGGATTTACATTTAGAGGGATGGGCAGATGTCTACAATGTAAATGATGTCAATACCGCATACAAACATCTTAATAACAGATTACAATATTATTATGAAAAGTATATCCCTCTAGGCAAAATTAAAAACAAGCGAATTAAACCCAGGAATCCTTGGATAACGAAAGGTTTATTGAAGTCAATACAAACACGCAACCGCCTCTATAAATTACATTTACGCAATCCAACTGACACTAACCTAAAAACATATAAAACTTCCCGCAATAAATTAACAAAATTGATCCGAATATCCCGTAAATTACACTTTTCTAATAGAATAAAGAAGGCCAGTTCAAACACTACTGCAACTTGGAAAATCATCAAAGAGGTTATGGGAAAAAAGACAGATCCCCCACCCACGGATAATATCACACTAAATGGTACTAACATACATGATGCTAGTATTTATGCAAATTCATTTAATTCATTTTTCACGAATATCGGCCCTGAACTCGCCAGCTAAATTAATAGCCCTAACGCTCACTTTACAGACTATCTTTCCGAACAAAACCAAGAGTCTCTCTTTCTAAACCCAACACATCCCAGCGAAATTGTTAATATTATCTCTTAACAGCTCAAAATATCATGGTTTCGATAAAATAAGTATGTCTCTCTTAAAAGAAATAATCCACCCGCTTGCAAAGCCTTTAACTCACATTTTTAATCACTCGTTATCACAAGGCGTTTTCCCTGATCTATTGAAAATAGCTAAAGTCAATCCAATTTTCAAAAAAGACGATCCGCACGAAATAAGTAATTATCGTCCCATTTCCTTACTTCCAAGTATATCCAAAGTCTTAGAAACAAATCGTTTATAATAGGTTACATACATTTATTAATAAACACAATATACTCAGTTCAAATCAATATGGTTTCAGGAAAAATTACTCAACTGACCTAGCATTAATTCAAATTTATGACAAAATTACAAATGCCATAGCTAACAAAGAACATGTTGTTGGTATATTCTGTGACTTAAGTAAAGCATTCGATACGCTGAATCACGCTATCCTCCTTTCCAAAGTCAGTCATTATGGAATTCGGGGTGAACCACTCTTATGGTTTAAAGATTATTTAACAAACAGAAGACAATATGTTACATTCAATGGATATGATTCTGATCCCCTTTTAGTTCAATGCGGTGTCCCCCAAGGCTCCATATTAGGCCCACTACTATTTCTTCTTTATGTCAATGATATTATTAATACATCCTCCGTTCTTTCTTTTGTCTTATTTGCCGACGACACAAATATCTTTTGTTCTCACAAAGACCTTAATTCCTTAACCAATACTTTGAAATGAACAAACTGGTTTAAGTGCAATAAACTTTCTCTTCATATAAAAAAGACTCACTTCATGTATTTAAACATCATTCTCATAATACAGACACACCAATATATATTAAAATCGATGATATGCCAGTAGAAAAGAAAACTAAGTCCAAATTTTTGGGAGTAATTATAGATGAAACTTTGACTTGGAATGACCATTTACATCACGTAATAATGTGCATTTCTAAAAGCATTGGTATAATTTCCAAGCTAAAGTTTCTTCTACCCTATGCAACCTTATTCCTGTTATATAATACGCTAGTTCTCCCGTATATAACATATTGTAACATTGTATGGGCTAATTGTGGTTCGACAAAAATCAATTCTATTTTTAAACTACAAAAGATAGCAATACGTATTTGTACCGGATCGCATTTCTTAACTCACACTGACCCCTTATTCCATAAACTTAAACGCTAAAAATTTTCGACTTGATACTATCCAAGTAGCAGTCATAATGTTCAGGTACATTAATAATCAACCTCCACCATCCTTTGATAACATGTTTAAGTTTAATAGTTCTGTTCATTCCTACCCTAATCGCATTTTTGGAAATTTCCTTTTATCAATAACACACAAATCTGTAACTCATTCTGGTCCGGACATTTGGAATAATTTTCCCGATAGCATAAAATCTTGTTCAACCATCTACTCCTTAAAAGCTACACTTAAACGAAAGATACTACAATCATACGTGCCCACGCTTTAAATTAGTATTTACTATTTGCACCCGCACCTGCAATTGCACTGCACCCACTTGATCACTCAGTTTTACCAAGAGAGTTATGTCGCCTAATCTTTTTTACGAGGCCGCCATCCATTTCCAGCCTAACCGCTCACGATGGCGGTCTCCTGCGTTCTAAATTACCTCTCTAGTTTATTGGAGAAAAATATTTACATAGGCCTATTATATTCCTGAATCTTGTTTGTATGCTTTGTCTTATGTTTATTGTATACTATAATTGTACATGATTTTTTACTTATGTAATACTTATGTAAAAATTCGATTTATTGTATGTTATTAGAACGCAGAAATAAAAGCAAACAAACAAACAAACAAAACAAAAGAAAAATGGGGGTACTTATCTGAAGTTAAGGGAAAAGTAGGGGCACTGTGCCCACATGCAACCCCCGGAGCAGTGCTTGTGACCGAGTCTACATGTTGTCATTTCATCATTCTTCTATGTATATTTGGGTGATGATGACACAGGTCATCATCCTCGATAAATATTGGGGGTGATCCCCCTTTCCCCACCACATTCGATTCCTGTGACTATATTTTCATTTCAATTTTGAAAATTGTTAGTTTTATTAATAATATGAGTGTGGCAAAATTGCATTATAATGGAAAGTTACCTACTGAACCCTCTAAATCGAGAATAATTACTTGTACTTTTAATCTAAATAGTTTTTCCTCATTATGGCTTTGAAAAAAATTACCTCAAAATATATTTGGGATGTAACACAGGCCACCCCCTTCAATTTGTTTTTTAAAAATATACATCTATATCCGTCCCAGATCAACACCCATGGTGTATAATTTGAAGTAGATGGTTTTAACTTTCTAGTAGTAGTAAAATATATTGGGGGAAATAAGAAGCAACGACAGAATTGTAAATAAATATTAAAAAAATTATATAAATAATTATATGATGGGGAGCCCTATGTCTGCGCACCTAAGATTTTGACCTGAAATGAACAAGAATTTCTTTAATATTCCTCTAAAGCTTAATTGTATATCATTCCTGATATTCTAAAGAGCAAGTTTGCAAAAATCTCATCAAAATTAGAGCAAAATCAATGCTATTTTCACTAGAAACGGCGGCCGTGTCATTTCAACTTAAAAAAAAATAGTGCCCATGTCTGCGCACTCATTCATTCCATACGCAGTTCGGGAGTTTTGACGTATAAGACAACATTTTGAGGCTTGAGAATAAAATATCTAAAATAAGACGTTTATTCAATATTTTGACTCGTGTTTTGCATGAATACCTATCGCTATGATAAAGATGAAAAGTTTGTGATCGTTGGTGTTTTTATCAGAATCGCACTGCCCAGACTTGGGCACTCTTGCCATACAATATTGTACATAAATAAATAATATCTATATTGAAATAAAGAATAAATAAATTTGAATAATATTGATAGATATAATATATCAAAATAATATTTATCTACAACATAATAGTAATGTATATTTTCCACCATTTTTTTTTTTTTTGGTGGGGGTGAAAGCTGAGGGGGGATGTTTGTACACACCACCCCACCTGAAAAGTTTGGGGATGCATACCCCATCCCCCCCCCCCTCCCCCGCTATCTACGCCCTCATTTAAAATGTTGATAATTACGGCATTTTGCTGTCGAAAATCGAATTTTTGACAAATCCGAAACCATGCGGTACGCCATCACATCCTCTTTTCAGGGATTACGTCTGTTGGTAGATATCGCACATGCATGTCCTTGGATGGCGCAATTGAAATAACACCGCGTGTGCACAGGGACTATGCTCTCTGCTTATAATACCCTTATGATCATTTGCTGACGTTAGGACCGCGTTAGTGACTGGTATGGTCTTTTGGGCGTCATGAATGAGGGACATCGTTTAAAAAGTGATTGCAAAATGAACAGTGCATACTTTTAATAAGTGGTATATTGATTAATTGCCTTCACAGGCTCGATTAGCGCAGGTACTGACGTAATAGACTGCTTCGGTAATGTATGCAGATTTTATACATACCTTTCAAACAAAGGTTGTTCTTGACAACCTGAAAGCTTGCCGGACATAGTACAAATAATGTATGCAAACTGGATTCCAAGCATTGAGGCTCATTTATAAACAGCAGGTTAATGGAATAGCTCGTCACTAGGTGCTCAGAGAATATATGTGCATCAATATGTATACATTACAGAAGCGGTCTGTTGAAATGACGCCTCGTGTGAGCCGGGTTTTATAGATAACTAATCCCAATAGACCGCTTCTGTAATTTATACAAATTTATGCACATAATATTCTCTGAGCGCTTAGTGACGAGCTATTCCATGAACCTGCTTTTTATAAATGAGCCTCAATGCTTGGAATCCAGTTTGCATACATTATTTATAGCTATGTCCGGCAAGCTTTCAGATTGTCAAGAACAACCTTTGTTTGAAAGGTATGCATAAAATTTGCAACATTACGGAAGCGATATATAACCCCCTCAGACAACATTTCCTAGAAGTTAATTTAGGTAATAATTGTCCAGAGGAAGTTGAACGGGGGTATTTATTCTGGGGGTAGTTGTCATACCCCGCGTTCAGACTATCCCCCGGCAGCGTTATTTTTTTCTGCGGCACAGATTGGGGCTTTTTTAAAAAAGGGATCTTGATTTACAGACTAATAGTGGTCGTATGCTCATAATACGGTTTATTCCGTCAAGACTAGTCGGCATGAATATTCATGAAAACGAACTGTAGGGATATGATAAAACGAGCAAGGCCATTGAGCAACTATTCTGTGTGGCGCAATCGGATAATCTGGTGCGCTATCGATGAGAAGACCGCGAGTTCGAATCTCGGCAGAGGAATATATTGCAAAATTTTCTTTTGCTGATTTAAAAATAAGGTGAAACTGAGTAAGAAAATACAAGTCCGATACTTGTAGTCTCTTGACGAGTCTCACGTGCAGACACTATTCAGAAGGGAAAGAACGTACTTCCCATAGGCTCAACACGCACCATGCCCCAAACTGTGCCGCAGAAAACAACGCCCCCCGGCAAACGCATAGTGTGTAAGGTAGCTGGGACTTCTCCCCGTCCCCCCCCCCAAAAAAAAAACACAAAACAAAACAAAACAAAACAAAAAACATGGTGGGTTTTTGGATGGGAGAACGGCCTTGGCTCGTAATCCAATATCCCGCACCTGTTTTTATCATAAGTGCGCATGCGCAAACACGTGCATAGTTAGCTGATGTGTTTTGAGTATTGAGTATTTTGAGTTAATTACTCCCACTTCACTTCTTGAAGAGAATTTTGTTTTGAATAATATTTAATTTGTCTTCATAAATCAACATAATAACAAAATAATTCATTTTTAATATCGATAATATAGGTTTTCCGGGCCAATTTCGTATTGTTGTCAGTCCATATTTTGATAGAGCATTCATTCAATTTAGCCAAATTTAGCCAAGAGGACACGCTCGGTATTTTAATTTCATTATTTATTCGTTCAAATTAATTTTTGGAGCATTCAGATTACATTTAACCTCATTCTAATTAATACTTTTTCAACTGAAATTCATTAAACAAGCATGAATTCGCAAATCGTTCATTCAATTTAGAATTATGTAGTCACGTGATCACAAATATAGTGCGCTCGTTCATTCGAATTTATTTCTAGGCATCCAATTTAACACGTACTTAAGTCAATTTAGCAGACGTCTTTAAGCGTTTATTCTTCTACTTTTTTCAATTCTTTCATCATTGTTTTGTATGAGCATCATAATATTTCATATTTTCGGATTATTCTTTATTCCTGTATCATCTTGGCAACTTTTCTTTCAATGGTGTATTGTGTGTGGAGGTTTCAATTTACATCGTGATTATTTCTTTCATATGTCTTTCATTATTTGCATTGGGTGGGTGTTACATTAATGCTAACCATCATTAGGAATAAAGAATACAGTTCTTAGATCAGTTCTAGCCATCAATTTGTTGGCGGGCCAGGCATCTTGGGAGGTATGTCTGGGTGTGGTTAAACCACCGGATGGCTTTCTCTTGCGTTATTGCGTCCGTATTTCGTCGAGCAGCCTGCTGAACAAGGTTGATTCTCCACTCCTGCATGTTGACACCAGCTTCTTGTGCTGCTTCTCTGTCACCAACCCTCTGCTGCAACTCCGGGCGGGCCAGATCTCGTTTGATGGCTGCCTTAAACGCAGAATGGGCCATCTCCACGCAGTTGAGAAATGGAGAATACGGAGGAAGAAACTTCAAATGAATCCTTGGGCTTGCATCACCAGGTAGCTGAGCTCTTACATGAGGACGTGCGTTGTCTAAAGTCAGGTACACGTCCTCATCAGGGGGGGGGGGGGGGGGGGGGGAAGACATTCTCGCATGCATGAGCGGTGGTAGCCAGGAAAGCCTCGAAAGTTTCCCTCGTCACCGTTTCCACTGCAATAGTGTGGTGGACGAGCCCAATCTCACTTGAAACTGCAAAAGTGACATTGCACTGCCGACCGCGTTGTACGATTGTACGACCCGACGTGCAGGGACCCCGCGTGGTCCAGAAGTTGTAGCCGGTCTCATCAATGTAGACACAGTGTGCAACGACACCCTCGGCCATAAACCACTGTGCGTACTCCATGTCCGTGTCTAGGATTCTCGGTTAATTTCTAGCATCTGGGACATCCTCGGCCAGTTTCGTCGTGATGAGCATTCCGCCAAGTGCTCTAGCAATAGTAGAGACGGATACCGGGGGCTTCTGCGGAAGAGCTGCCCGTAGATCTATCTTCTGTTGCTCAAGGGTGACTAAGGGGTTACTGCTTACAGTGGCTTGGAGACGAGCTCTCATTTCGTCATCCATCTTCACGTTTCGCTCGCCTCCCCTTGGCAGCTTGTTGCGTCTCCCGGTCCGGAGATATGTGGCCACAATTGATCTGGCCGTTGAGCGCTTTATTCCGAGCGTGTCGGCCAGTTCTAGGTAGTCTAGGTTATATCCCTCAAATGCTTCTATAAGTTTTTCTCTATCTTGTTGAGATATGCGCCTGTATCTAACTTGTGCTGCCATGACAGTACCGAGGAAGATGAAGGGGCTCTGTCGTACTGGTATATATATGCCTTATGGCATGTATGAAAGAAGAGGGGCTTTACTGAACAACAAATTCGAGTTATTTACTGCTTAACAGTGTGTGGCCGAAACAAAAATCACATTCACATTTAAATACATATGTTCTCACCTTTTAAAATGGAAATAAAAACTATGAGGTAATTTTACTGAAAATGTTGGGAATTTGGATGCCCATCCACGAAATTGAATGACTGAAATAACCCCTTCGACCGGTGTTGGCGAATTTGACTGAATATAGAGCACGTGTCAATTTGAAGACCCCTTTTATGAATTCGAAAGGCACATGTGCAGATTTCATTGTTCGAAATGTTAAATTGAATGTACAAGTTGCAATTTCGAAAGACAGAATGCGCCGTAACGAGGATTTTTGCTAAATTGAATGAACTTTCTATCAAACACACTGACAAACGTGCGAAATTGGCCAGGATAACCTATACAATCAACTAGTAAATACATACATGTGCTAAAATAATTAATTTTAAATAAACCTTGTACATATCAAAACTGAACCCCAATCTTATACCAAAATAAAACACATGCACACTATTCTCTGGTAAGCACATGTAAATCAAAATCTAGAAGACCACATCATATATATAAAAAGAAAAAGGTAAAAAGGAGGGGAAAAAAAACCCCCCTCCCTTACCACACAGTATGCACAGTAGCCTACTTGCCCCTACATCACATGAATACATACTACATTACAGCACCAGATGAAACAGACAGAATGATAATAGAAAAAAAATAGGGAAGAGGGTACGTCACATGAATACATACATTACATTATAACACCACATGAAACAGACAAAATTATAATAGAAAGGAAAAAAAAGTAAGGTAGAGGGTATATATTGTTGTCTTGTTACTCTTGTGGGTGTTTGATATATCAACAATAGATAAAATTACTGTAGGCTTACTTCCAAACGTATATACCCTTTTGTGCTTGGCGCCCTTAAAAGCCTATCTCTCACAAAAAATAGATAGGCTGATCGCTTGTTGTTTACAATTCGCATTTTGGCGCGCTTTATCGCCAGGGCGCGCCCTACAGCGCCATGAACGGTGACCTAACGCACAGACAGTCGTGATGGGATTTGTCCCCGGCTGCGTCTTTCTTTTTTGCAACCAAGCCTAGGCAGAAACCCCTTTTTGAAGACTTTGAAACAGACTACAAGTATCAGACATGTATTTTCTTGTATATCACAACTAACATGCACACTACACACTGCACACTGTCAGGGGGGGGGGGGGGGGGGAAAGACATTCTCGCATGCATGAGCGGTGGTAGCCAGGCAGTCAGACCCAACTCCGTAATACCGAGCACAGGTATATACCCCGAAAACGGCGTATAGAACAAGATGAATATAGAGCCCTCATCGTCCAGTGCGAGGCAGTGTGTACAAAAGGCATGGGGGAAATCGTGCAGTGTCGACCTGCTGTTGATAATATATTTTTCAAAAATAATGCTGCGGATATATTTATTTCAAATGTTTGTCATATGAAATTCACTTCATATGACGAATCATTCAAGGATTTTGAAGATAATTGACACGCAGCATTATTTTTAAGAATATGTATATCGTTGGCAGGTTGACTTTGCAAGATTTTCCACATGCCTTTTGTACACACTGTCTCATACTGAACGATGAGGGCTCTGTATTCATCTTGTTCTATACGCCGTTTTCGGAGTATATACCTGTGCTCGGTATTACGGAGTTGGGTCTGACTGCCAGGAAAGCCTCGAAAGTTTCCCTCGTCACCGTTTCCACTGCAATAGTGTGGTGGACGAGCCCAATCTCACTTGAAACTGCAAAAGTGACATTGCACTGCCGACCGCGTTGTACGATTGTACGACCCGACGTGCAGGGACCCCGCGTGGTCCAGAAGTTGTAGCCGGTCTCATCAATGTAGACACAGTGTGCAACGACACCCTCGGCCATAAACCACTGTGCGTACTCCATGTCCGTGTCTAGGATTCTCGGTTAATTTCTAGCATCTGGGACATCCTCGGCCAGTTTCGTCGTGATGAGCATTCCGCCAAGTGCTCTAGCAATAGTAGAGACGGATACCGGGGGCTTCTGCGGAAGAGCTGCCCGTAGATCTATCTTCTGTTGCTCAAGGGTGACTAAGGGGTTACTGCTTACAGTGGCTTGGAGACGAGCTCTCATTTCGTCATCCATCTTCACGTTTCGCTCGCCTCCCCTTGGCAGCTTGTTGCGTCTCCCGGTCCGGAGATATGTGGCCACAATTGATCTGGCCGTTGAGCGCTTTATTCCGAGCGTGTCGGCCAGTTCTAGGTAGTCTAGGTTATATCCCTCAAATGCTTCTATAAGTTTTTCTCTATCTTGTTGAGATATGCGCCTGTATCTAACTTGTGCTGCCATGACAGTACCGAGGAAGATGAAGGGGCTCTGTCGTACTGGTATATATATGCCTTATGGCATGTATGAAAGAAGAGGGGCTTTACTGAACAACAAATTCGAGTTATTTACTGCTTAACAGTGTGTGGCCGAAACAAAAATCACATTTAAATACATATGTTCTCACCTTTTAAAATGGAAATAAAAACTATGAGGTAATTTTACTGAAAATGTTGGGAATTTGGATGCCCATCCACGAAATTGAATGACTGAAATAACCCCTTCGACCGGTGTTGGCGAATTTGACTGAATATAGAGCACGTGTCAATTTGAAGACCCCTTTTATGAATTCGAAAGGCACATGTGCAGATTTCATTGTTCGAAATGTTAAATTGAATGTACAAGTTGCAATTTCGAAAGACAGAATGCGCCGTAACGAGGATTTTTGCTAAATTGAATGAACTTTCTATCAAACACACTGACAAACGTGCGAAATTGGCCAGGATAACCTATACAATCAACTAGTAAATACATACATGTGCTAAAATAATTAATTTTAAATAAACCTTGTACATATCAAAACTGAACCCCAATCTTATACCAAAATAAAACACATGCACACTATTCTCTGGTAAGCACATGTAAATCAAAATCTAGAAGACCACATCATATATATAAAAAGAAAAAGGTAAAAAGGAGGGGGAAAAAAAAACCCCGTCCCTTACCACACAGTATGCACAGTAGCCTACTTGCCCCTACATCACATGAATACATACTACATTACAGCACCAGATGAAACAGACAGAATGATAATAGAAAAAAAATAGGGAAGAGGGTACGTCACATGAATACATACATTACATTATAACACCACATGAAACAGACAAAATTATAATAGAAAGGAAAAAAAAGTAAGGTAGAGGGTATATATTGTTGTCTTGTTACTCTTGTGGGTGTTTGATATATCAACAATAGATAAAATTACTGTAGGCTTACTTCCAAACGTATATACCCTTTTGTGCTTGGCGCCCTTAAAAGCCTATCTCTCACAAAAAATAGATAGGCTGATCGCTTGTTGTTTACAATTCGCATTTTGGCGCGCTTTATCGCCAGGGCGCGCCCTACAGCGCCATGAACGGTGACCTAACGCACAGACAGTCGTGATGGGATTTGTCCCCCGGCTGCGTCTTTCTTTTTTGCAACCAAGCCTAGGCAGAAACCCCTTTTTGAAGACTTTGAAACAGACTACAAGTATCAGACATGTATTTTCTTGTATATCACAACTAACATGCACACTACACACTGCACACTGTCAGTGATTATTCCTGTTTAAAGCATCTTTCCAGCGATTAAATCATCTTGTAATTTGGATGGATCTAAATATTTTGGAAATCTGGTCATCTGTGAGTCCAATGTTTTCATCTATCCTTTGAAGTAAGTGCTATTTTCACCGGTTTCTCCCGAGTTCTTCTCCATGCTGTGAGCACATGTTCATTAACACTGTCCCACATGCTTAGTTTTGTGTGAGTGAAACTCTTTTGTGTTGACCTTGCATAGTCGCTACGCGTTACGGACACTAGTGAACCCCCGCATAGTTTGTTTTTTGTTCTTTGTTCTTTGCATCATTAAAAATGGCGACATCAAATAAGTTTCAAGCTCTTGCAGTGGAAGGTGATGCAGATGAGGATATCATACTGAAAATTGATGAAGTTGTAGCATGTGCCATGGGGTGTATTCCAGCTCGCCAGGAAGATGCTGGAGTAAATCGTCAACTTGTTGGTGACATTGTGAAAGCGGTGGTGGCAGCTTTGCTGCCTATGGTGCAGTCAATTTCTGCACAAATTCAGCAAGGTGGCCAGGTATCTGCTCAGAAGGCAGGGGCACTTATGCAGAGGCATGACATACGTCTTGATGATGTGGAGCAGAATGCGCGAAGGGACAACATTGTCATCCGTGGTGTTCCAGAGTCTGATGGTGAGAACACAAACAGTGCTGTTGTAAAGATTGCATCCTCGGCCGGTGTGGCCATGGCCGAGTCGGATCTCAGCACGAGCTATCGGCTTGGTAAACAGATGCCAAACAAGACTAGACCAATTGTGGCTCGATTTGTACGTCGAGACCTGCGTACCAGCCTCTTGAAAAACAAAAAGAAACTCCAGTACGGTCCTCATAAGCAGGTCATGTTGGGGGAGCACCTTGCACCAGGTCGTGCCAAACTTCTCCAAGTATTGAAGCGGGACGAGGATGTTGAGAAGGTGTGGACCATAGATGGGAAGCTGCATTGCACTCTCAGAAATGATCCTCATAAAAAATTCATTCTTTCATCCCCAGAGGATCTCTTCAGCCAGCTGGGATGGAAGGACGATAAGCTGAAGAGGACTGGGTTATTTGTAGATATTTCTGCCTAGGACATCTCCGACCCTCCCTCAAATCAGGACCAGCTACCTGCTTCAGAACTCTCTGAACTTTCTATTATAAGTCTCAATGTTAATGGTCTTCGTAGTAAATTAAATGATGGCATTTTGGATGTATTCCTTAGCAGTTATGATATTATTTGTTTAACTGAAACTAAGACAGATTGTGTTGATTTGTTACAGACAAACCTTAATAATTATAAATACTATACTAAGCTTAAATCTTCTACACAGTGTTCTGGGTCATATGGTGGCTTTCACGGTATGTGCATATTAATGAAAAATGAAATATTTGATTCTTCACAGAGAATTATTAGTACTAATTCAGACTCCATTATCTGGGTTAAGGTTACGTCTAGTAAACTTGGTTTTGATTTCATTTTGGCTTGTGTTTATATTCCATGTGAAGGTTCGGTTCATCACTCTAGTCAAATTTTTGATAACCTTATTCAGGATATTATTGATATTCGTAGTAGATTTGACCTTCCATTTTGTGTTGTTGGTGATTTTAATGCCAGAACAGGATTGTTGGATGATTTTTAGCTGATGATAAATATTTGACAGGTATCCACGGTCCTCTTTCTTCTGATGATATCAATGATATTCGTACTATCTTGAATAATAATGGTCATCAGACAATGAGGTGTAATATGGATAGTCATGTGAATAATAATGGAAAGCAGCTTATTGATGTATGTCAAAGTTTTGATTTCAAAATTGTTAATGGTAGATTTGGAAATGATAAGAATATTGGTCAATTTACCTGTTACAATAAAAATGGTGGTTGTAGCTCTGTTGATTACGCACTGGTGTCCTATACCCTCTTTGATAATATTTGTGATTTTCAAGTGGATACGTTCGATAGATGTCTTTCTGATGTACACTGTCCCCTTATCTTAACTTTTCGAAGTACATTGCAGTTTTCACAGCCTAATTTATTAGATTCTAATGTTTCTTGTAAAGATGATTTTAACTTTACTGATAATGTTAAAAATAAACCATGTTACTTGTCTTTTCGGTGGTCTCATGATAAAGCTGGTGAATATATGCAAATTGTTGGTCGATCATTATTCGATCTATCTCGAAAGCTTGAAAGCCTTCAATCTGATGTTTGTACTAACGGTGTTGATTCATTCTGCTCTAAATTAAGTGATGTTTTTGTTAAGGCAGCACAGAATATTGGTGTTTGTAACTGGAAAAATCCTCAAGTTAGTAAAAAAACTGAATATGAAATGGTTAAACCATGGTTTGATGGTGATTGCCGAAAAGCTCGAAGAGAATATTTTAGTGTTAAAAATAGATTAAAGAATAGGTCAACGAATCATGTAAATATGTCCACCTCTGTTGAAAGTGAGTTAAATAATGCTTTTAAAAGTTATAAAAGATTGTTGAGATTTAAGAAGAGACGGTACATTAAACAGTTAAATGATTCTTTGAGGTTTTTAAGGAAAAATAACCCTCTGAATATTGGACTCTTCTGAAAAGGGGTGAGAAAAAAGCTTCTTTTACTAATAAAGTCCCATTGAGTGTCTTTGTTGAGCATTTTCGAAATCTTGGTAACATAGACAATGTCTCAGACGTTGGGAGAAGTATACCAGAAGTTGAAAATTCTGAAATACATTCGTCGTTGGCAAGTTTTAACGAGTCTGATATTTTAAATGCTCCAATAACAATTGATGAGACATTGCTGGTTATCAAGCGTTTAAAAAATGGCAAGGCTTCTGGTATAGACTTGATGAGAAATGAATTTTTGAAAAATTGCCCAATTAGTATTTTACATTTAATAGTTACCTTTTTTAATGTTGTGCTAGATAATGGTATTATTCCAACTGACTGGTGTGTAGGGATTATAGTCCCAATTTTTAAAAATAAAGGCGAGGACACAAACCCAGATAATTATAGGGGTATTACACTTCTTAGCTGTTTAGGGAAGCTGTTTACTTCAATTTTAAACTATAGAATATCAAATTTTTTGGATTGTAATAAGATTTTAGGCGAAGAACAGGCTGGATTCAGGTCAGGCTATTCAACAACTGATCATAGTTTTGTACTGAAATGTATTATTGATATCTTTTTGCAAAGGAAAAAAAGGATGTATTGTGCATTTATTGATTATAAAAAGGCCTTTGATTTGATTGACAGATCATCTTTATGGTTGAAAATTTTGGCTTCCGGAGTTAAGGGCAAAGTTTTTGTAGTTATAAATAATATCTATAAACATGCCAAATCATGTGTTAACTTAAATGGTCAGTTATCAGAATATTTTATGTGTAATGTAGGTGTTAGACAAGGTGAAAACCTGTCTCCGCTGTTGTTTGCTATGTTTCTGAATGATTTTGAAAGTCATATCAGTAAATTTTATAGGGGCCTTTCTTTGATGGATGATGTTTACAGTGGTAGTTTGTCAGATGAAGATATTCAACTTTTTTTCAAGCTTTATTGTTTGTTATATGCTGATGATACTCTTATTTTTGCTGAAAATCCGAATGAGCTTCAGAAAGCATTAATCGCTGTGGAGGAGTACTGCAAGAAATGGTATCTTCAAGTAAATACGAGTAAGACGAAAATTGTTATTTTTTCAAGAGGAAAGGTGAGGAAAGTACCTAGATTTATGTTTAATGGTGATGATCTTGAAGTAGTAGACGACTTTAATTATTTAGGAGTTAAATTTAATTATAATGGCAGTTTTAAGAAGGCAGTAGCCAAACAGGTGACTCAAGCTAGGAAAGCTTTGTTCAGTATGTTGGTAAAAGCTAAACGATTGCAGTTATCTCTTGATACTCAATGTGAATTGTTTGATCGTATGGTGCTACCTGTTTTGTTATATGGTAGTGAAGTCTGGGGCTTTGAGAATTTAAATCAAATAGAAGTTTTTCATAGGAAATTTTTAAGAACGATCTTACAAGTAAATAAATGTACACCCGATACTATGGTATATGGTGAAACTGGTCGTTGTGTAATAATTAATTATGTTAAATGTAGAATGATTGGTTTTTGGTTAAGAATAGTCAAGGGAGAACAGTCAAAATATACTTTTTTATTATACAGACTAATAAAAAGATTACATGAAAATGAGGAGATTGATTTTGTATCACCCTGGCTTACATGTATTGAAAACATATTGAATAATGCAGGATTCACTAATGTGTGGCTTTCTCAGGGCAATGGATTTAATACCGATTGGATTTTAGGTGCTTTACGTTTGAGACTAGCTGATATGTTTAAACAGGAAAGGCGAGCAGCAACCTGGTCGAATCGGGTGTGCCTTAATTATAGGATTTTTAAACTTGAGCTAGAGTTTGAAAAATATTTGTGTCTCTTGAATAGCGCAGATGCAACACTATTATGTAAGTTTAGATGTCGAACACATAAATTACCAGTTAATAACAGTCGTTTCAACTCTGATTTGTTAAATGAAAGTCTATGCACACTCTGTACATCATTAGATATTGGTGATGAATATCATTATTTGCTTGTTTGCCCATTTTTTATTAATGAAAGAAAACTGTACTTGTCTGATTTTAATATACATAGGCCAAATACAAAAGTAATGGCGGAAATTATTCTTACAAAAAATGCTTGCCATCTTAAAAAGCTTGTTAAATTTGTTAAAATTATTATGCAGCAATTTACATGTAAATCAAAAGAGGATGGGGTTGTTGATGTTGTACGTGACAATCAAAGTCAGGTAGTTACACGTAGTGGTAGAATAGTTAAAAACCCTATACGTCTAGTACTTTAGTTGTATTTACACTGTATATATATATATATATATATATATTTATTGTTGTTTTTGTATTTTTTTATGTTTCGTTGAGAAATGTTGTTTCATATGTAAACTATATACCCATGTACAAGTATTCAATATACCATTTATATTATTGTAAATATGTTGTGCTCTCATACCCCGAGAGGGGGTCGATAGAGTGAATAAAATCTTATCTTATCTTATCTTATCGGACTTGTATTTTCTTGTATCGGACTTGTATTTTCTTACTCAGTCACCTTATTTTTAAATAAGCACAAGAAAATTTCGTAATATAAACTTCTGCCGAGGTTCGAACTCGAGGTTCGAACTCGTTGTTCTTTCACCAAGAGAGGACTGGATTATCCGATTGCGCCACACACAACAGCTGCTCGATGCCCTTGCTCGTTTTATTATATCGCTATAATTCGTTTTCATGAATATTCATGCAGATTAGTCTTGACGGAATAAACCGTATTAGTATGAAAAATGCGAAATCTGCCTAGGCTTGGTTGTATAAAAGAGATAAGATCTTTCCCCCTTTTCCCCGCTAAAGGGGAGATAGTGTGAACGTCGGGGAGATAGTGTGAACGTCGGGTTAGAGGGTAGTTTTCCGGGACTGATAACCAAGGGGAAGCTGTTCTAGTACCATATCTTACGTGTATGTTGAAGGTTACTAATGAATAAATTCTTCAGAATGGAATCAGCTTGCATTAAAATCCAGAAATCCATGCCCAGTTATGATTGTTCACCCCATTGTTTCCCCATGTTTCATTTGTTAATCATGTTATGAAAGACATTTCGCAAAAGTAAACTAGAACACTACAACAAGACAAAAATGTTTAAAGTAATGGATTTCAATGCAGAAATAAACTAATTTAATTTCACAGAAGAACCGGTAAAGTATTTAAGAATATTCGAAGGGAAAAACGAGGATTATGTACAAAGGCTAAAAATTGGGAAGGAATAATTTAAAAGGTAAACAACATTTTAAAGACATGGAAAATGGGATGGCTTACATGCTATGGGAAAATTATCACTATAAAATGTTTAAATGTAACTCAAATCATCTATGCGGCCACGGTTGTTACGATGCCGGAGCATAATTATCTGAAAGAGTTTACATAAAACTATTTATTTCATGGAACTCAAAGCGTAAAGAAGTTAAACGTGATATTTGTATAAGATCAGAGGTAGAAGGTGTACGTTGGATGATTGATCTATAATATCTGAAATCAAAATCACTTAAAACTGTCATCGATACATAAAATTTTCAATATTGATGGTGCAATGTGGAAAACACTTTTCTCCTTCTCGATGAGTGATCTAGGGAATTCCTTATTGTTTCCAACTTAATTATAATCCAAAACATATAACAGACGTATGCAGAAAGAAAAATCTTCATATTTTCTATAATAATACTGATTTATTACGTGTATTGGACTAAGTGGTAAGAATGTCCGCAATGCAATACTTTGGAATAACAGTAACATCGTAATAAATAAGCGACCAATATATTTTCAGGAATGGAAGGAAGCGGGAATATTTCAAGTCAAGCATGTTATTTACAAATGTAAATGGATAGGTTCTTCTTCTTTTAACGACAAATTCGATGTTATAAACCTATTGCTCTTGAATTAGCAATACCAAAAAAAACCCTTTTTCTAAATGTTTGTTAGAAAAATTAAGTTGATTGAACGATCACCATGATGATTTTTATGAGCCGGAAGAAATTGAATTACCATTTATTTTTGTTAGAAGAAAAAAAATCTTTACGTTCAAGTTCTGGCAAGTCTGGTTAGATTAAGGCAACTGGATAAAAGAGTGTAACTTAAAAAAAAATCATAGAATATTACCCTCTCGGGATAATCGGTATATTTGGAAAATCGTAAAATCCAACAAACGTGAAACATTAACGAAACAGAAAATAATGTTCATTTCTTGTTCTATTGTAAAAAAAAAGGTAAAATGGAAAATTATTTCTCCGATGATCTATTTTATGTTAAAAAAGGAAGTTGAAATAAATATGAAGATGTTATTGAGTTGGTTATAAAATAAAAGACCCAAGCTTTAGTTTGATCAATTTTATGATAAATTTTGCTCAGTTTATCGTCTTTAATCATTACGTAAAATATAATTCAAGGAATTTATACCATAATCAGAAAGGTTGATCAGTGATGTTTATCTCATTATTCAAGTTTTACTTGGAATTAAACAATTCAACGTCAAAGAAGTCAATGTAATAATTGATATGTTGTATTTTTTCTTCAGAATTCATGATTATTATAGTTTTAAAGCCTTGCCTGTATCCTTTATACTTTTGTAAATATGTATGATATGAAATATAGTGATAAATCTTCTTGAAAGAGGCAAAGAGAGAAAAAAAAACTATAAAGGATATATTGGCTTTTCGTTGTACATGTAGTAATCTTTCAGTAAACTTCGGACGCAACAACTTCGGTGGTTAAAATTTTCAATAAAATTGAATGCTCCTCCTATTTCAAGAGCAAAAGTATGTCAAAATAACGAGTGAAGCAGGTCCAACATGATGATTATTTAATATTACATTCATCCCACGTTCAAGAACTTACGTTATAACATTCTGATACTTTCAACGAAATATCTGTTTGTTGTGACGACGGTGAATGTTGGTAACGTGGGTGTGCTTCATTGTTTAATCTTCTTGTGAACATGGTCAACTTCCTTTCACAGGTTTATACATGATGATATCTTTAATTCAGTTCGCTGATGAAGATGGTAGGGGGAATTCCTGTTGATTTAAGGCCGACGTTGGTTTCCAGTTTGATAGACAATAGAGCTCTATTTGATACTCTCGGGGTCTTGAGATTGGCTTCCATCAAACCATTGCCATGTCTACTCTTTAACACGATGTAGAGCATTGGACCTATGATACCAAGGGAGATTGGTTTGGAATTGCCCGTGAATGGGATTTCGAATATCTTCGAGTTGTTTGAGTATGAGTATTGTATTGATTGCAGTTTCACAGCGTTTGACCAGTAAAGGCGACGTCCTGTGTTGAAGGGGGGGGGGGGGGGGGGAAGAAGAAAAATAGTCCAATCTTTTAATCAAAATGGCGCGTCTGAATTCCCACTACGTTTTTTTGTGGCGGTGGTTTCATTTGTTTTTATAGTGAAGTAAAAATACAATACTAGGAAATAAATCATTAAGATACATATCCTTGCCAGACTCAGTTGCTTAAAAAGTACTTTACACTTCTCTCAGATATGAGTTGAAATATTTTTATAAAGAATTTTAGTGTAGCCAAAACAGACTCTTTTCCACAATTTAAAAGGAATTCTTGAAAGGACAATTTAGACGAAATTTTCAATCATGTACTTTTACTCTATTAGGACAAAAATAATCTTAGATATGATATCGGAGTGCTCTGAATTTTATCAAATGAATATGGCTTGCCATTTTTATCGAAATGTAGTAATGTAGCCTCAGTGTCTTCAGCAAAGATGCTCGACTGAACAGTCTTCCCACTGACGTCATATCGAATAATATGATCCCTTCCTCCAAGATAAGCGATCCTGTTAAGGCAATGAAAAGGAGATATTTGTAACCCAGAGCAGAGGTTTATCCAGAATTGATAACTCAGAAGAAAGGAAAGTGAATGGTCTGCCGAATAATTAATTATAAATATGTGGCGTATATAGGTAAACAGACACTGAAAGGGCACTGGCTTGGTATGGGCGGGGAGGGGAGGGAGGGGGAGACGGGGCGGTCCATCTGTATGGATGAAATATGAATTAAAACACATTTTTGCTGTTCCATTTCCTTTCAAAGTCTCTCTCTCTCTCTATATATATATCTTTAATTCTCTCTCTCTCTCTCTTTCTCTGATCCTCCTTCTGCTTATAGAGGTGTTGTAGTCCAGTGGTTTAAGCACTTAACTTTAGATGCGATGGCCCTGGGTTCGATCCCCGGCACGGCACTTATGTCCTTAAGCAAGACATTTTTTCTACATTGCTTCTCTCCATCCAGGTGTTAAATGGGTACCCGTTAGGCCTAGGATACGAAAGTCATTGTCGTTTGTTCAGCATTGTGAGCGTCTGGCTGGAATGCTCCCCAGGGGGTGGAGAAGATGCATACATTGTGTGCGGGCAAGCCATGAATCCGATGACCGGGGTAATAATTTTGCAAAGCGCTTATAAAGGCATCGTAGATGTATTAGGCGCTATATAAATGCAGTAAATTATTATTATTATTATTATTATTATTATTATTTTTACTGCAAACAAATTCCAATATGGATATCGTAATCGCAATCTTTTCTCTTTTTGGTATGCATTTAATGACCCTTTTGTATATACACCACTGTATATAATGACTAGTATATATTTCCATACTTATCACGACTATCCATAGCAAATGACATCCAGCTATTGGTTGGATCGGTGGCGAGCGTAGAGGGCGAGCTTCCGTCCAGATAGGCCTTCCTGAGATGGCTTTCGGTTCCACATTCCGAGAGCCAAAATATCTCGCGCGTTTCTTGAACCACGTGGATGAAGAGAGCTCCTATGAGGCGATTAGAGATAGGGGTAAAAATGACAGGGATAAAAATATAGGTGGAGAAAGGTGAGGAATAACAGAAGGTGCATTTCCCTACATTTATTGTGAAATCGAGAATTGTGGAACTCATTGCAAATATCGCAATGTTTATTTCACATAGGTCGTAATTCTCCTTACTGAGCAATCATTATCAATCATTATCACATGCGCTAATCCATCGTATGAAGCCAACCAATCCACATCCTAAAATAACTCAACACAATGACAATGCACTGTTCATTTTGCAATCATTTTTGTGCAATGACACCACCATAGCAAATCAAAGGGTGAGTTTTATGCTTACGTTGCAAAGGCAGATTGAGCGTTTAAAATGCTTCTTTTCTCCAGGCGAATTCGGGGTCTGCAGCTGGTTTCGGAAACCTGCACTGTGCATGCTACCGTTGACTCCGGGAGGGCACAGGGCAGGTAAAGTTGGGGCGCGGGCTTTTTCGAAAGTTTTTGAGTTACTGTAAAACCGTTCTTCTAGCAAAACCTGCAGCGAGAAGCTGGTTCGCCAACTTGTCACTTGTCGTAGATGGGTTTATTTCTTGTCAATCCATTAAAATCTTGTTGCATTTCAGGCTTTGACCATGGAAGAAGAAGGGCTCGTAGTTCATCTTCACTGTAATTTGAGCCCTTGACACTTGTAATTATAGACTTCAACTCAATAATATAAACAGGTAGGATCGGATGCCAACTGCTTACGCATGCATTGAGGTCGAGAAAAAAACAGAAGCCTTGCGCAAGCGGCGCGCGGATTTTCAGGTGAACCGGAAAAAAAAAACGTTTATAAATGCGTTTACAAAATAATGATTGTGCGTTTATGCTTCCCCAGAAACCGTCTTTTCGGAGTACAAATGTGTGCTAACTTTCTGATGTCATTATGATTTCCAAACGAGTCACGTCATCAATATCGCTTCTCATTATCCTCGATCGAGACGGTTCCGTCCAGTATACCTTCCGTTCAATTGAGTCAGCAGAGAAGGAAGTAGGATGACCATCATATTTTTGATCTTTGTAGTAAGTGTCCATTGGCGTCTCTCCCGGTAGAAGTTTGCTGTGCACAATGGATGAGCGAGATCCAAAGAAGACGTAAGTTCCAGACGCTATACAAAATAAGAACGAAACGGGTAGCATAATAGAATATGGATTATGTAGTCAGTGGCGGACATAGGGGGCACATTCATCCCGTGCCCCCTTTTGAAATCCAAATGGAAAACCGAAGGTTCACAACTGCAAGATTGTGCCTCTCCTTTTGAGGTGAGGACCCTTCTTATTTGTTGTTGTTGTTGTTGCTTGGCAGAGACCTTTGGATTCAAAAGACATCCCTAGAATGTTGTGACCATTTTTTTTCGGGGGTGGGGGGGGGGGGGGGGGGGGGTTCGCTGGTCAGACATTTTTTTTCCTGCTGATTATGTGCCCCTTCTTTCACAAAATCCTGGATCCGACCCCGTATGAGCGTATTTTAGATCGGGTGAATATATATTAGTTGAGAGACGAAATCTATATATTGGTGTACTATGAAAATGATAACTCATATATGAATTACTTTTCTAAGAACTGAACTTCGTATAATTACCACCACTGAATAACCGTTAAAGTAGGAAGCCATTATACTCTATTATTGATTAATTGTTCTTACCTGGTCGGATGCAGCGTGAATTCCTAATAAGACCATGGGGTTTGCTGGTTCCTGGCTTAGGAGCTGGAATGAAGGAAACTTGTGTTCCATTAAGTTCGGCACAAAGCTGTTTAGAGCACAACGCATTGGCACCTCGGAGAATAGGAAAGTTTCATTAACTCTTTAATTGTTAATTGTTTAATTGTTAATAATTTTGCCAGAACGACATATATATTAAATGATAGAACGTCACAGCATCTGTCTACATACACCCTCCCGCCTACATAAAATGGATCTGATATTTCCATCGTAAAAACATAATGTACAGTGCTTGTTAAGCCTCATAATCTTTGTAGCCAGAATGCCACATTGCTCTGAGATGATGCATAGCAAATTAGAAATTAGCCAGTTCGTCTATCTGAGCATGAGCCGATAGAGGTCATTTGTGACAAATTCTAAAAGCCACTGACATGAATACTTGATATGCGCTCATGAATGTCATGTCATTATTTTATGCATCAGTGATATGATATCCACGATATCCGGGTGGAAGTATTCTAAAGAGGGAAACAGAAGTTATTCATGAGGCACCTCTATCACTCCCAAATTGATTTTTCTAAAGCGCACAAAAGCTAGGGAGCATCCATGTTTAAAAGATCTGTGGATATTGTGATCTATTTGTAACTTCGAACTGGTCTATTCGGAATAAAGGCCAAATTGTTATGCGTAGACAATCGCAAGACTAGTTCAGTTCAGTTCAGTTCAGTTCAGTTTATTTCATTCAGTAAAATTCACAACAACAACAGAATGCATAGTAACATAAACAAAATGATACAAATATTAATATTACTGAATTGGGCAGCAGCCAGGAAGGAAAATGTCATCCTTATATGAGGCCGACCCTAACATAAATATTACTTGATATTATCAATATGAAATGAAATATAATAAAACAACAAGCAAAAAATTAACTACACAAAGCACAAACAATACCTAGAAATGTCTTGTATTACGTCCTAAGTTTTTCCAAAAGGAATTTCTTATACCTACGCTTAAAAATGTTAAAACTGGCAGAATTCTTTATTTCAGAAGGAATAGTATTCCACAGAAATGGTCCTTGAAAAATAATTGATCTTTGATTTAATGTTGTACGAATAATTGGCATGTGAAAATTTGCAGCATTTCTAGTGTTATAATTATGTACATTACAATTCAAAATGAACAAATTAAGAAGATAGTCAGGGAGAAGGTGATTATGACATAAATACATAAAAGTACCTATTTGTAATAAATATATGTCTCTATATTGCAACATATTCAATGAGTAAAAAATTGGTGTAGAATGGGCAAGAAATGAGGAATGATTTATAATTCTTATTGCACGTTTTTGTAATTTGAATAACCTATCTTGATGGATTAAAGCACCATTGCCCCAAGCAATAATAGCATAATGTAAATAAGGAAATACAATAGCATAATATATCATTTTAAGTATGTTTTGGGGAAGAGATTTTAATTTATACATTATACCAATGCTTTTAGATAATTTGTTACAGATGACATCAACATGATTTGCCCAAGAAAGGTTATCATCAATCATAACACCTAAAAATTTTGTTGATGAGACTCTTTGAATATCTAAATTACCTAGTTTGACTTTTATGAAATCTTTATTGAATTTCTTTTTTGTAAAAACCATAAAATTTGTTTTGCTTTCATTGATATAGAGTTTATTAGAAATAAACCATTGAAAAATTAGATCTACCTCACTATTAAAACTATTTTGAAGAGTCTGAATGTTTTTATGTGATAGGAAAATGCTGGTGTCATCTGCAAACAGAATACATTTTAAAATATTTGAGGCATGGGCAATATCATTTATATACAGGAGAAATAAAAGTGGCCCAAGAATGGAACCTTGGGGCACTCCACATCTTATAAGCTCGAACTGGGATTTATTTTTATTTAATAGAACAAATTGTTTTCGATTTGATAAATAGCTTTTAAACAAATTTAACATTGTACCCCTGATTCCATACATTTGCAGTTTTTCTAAAAGTATATTGTGATCAAGAGTATCAAATGCTTTTGTAAGGTCGAGAAATAAACCAATCATTGTTTCTTCATTATCTATTGCACTACCCACTTTATGTATAAAATCTATTAGAGCAGAAGATGTGGAGTGCCCTGCTCTAAATCCATACTGGTTGCTATTCATTATATTGCACTTTGTTATAAAATTTAAAAGTCGAGTATATATACACTTTTCAAATATTTTAGAGAATACAGGCAAGACAGAGATGGGGCGATAATTTGACATAATTTCCGGTGAACCACTTTTGAAAATTGGTGTGACTCTTGCTATTTTCAATTTAGTAGGAAATTCTCCACATTCAAGACATTGATTGAATATTGCACTGAGGTGTTCACTTATTATATGAATAATTTTTTTTATTACTTTGACATCTATATCATCAAAACCTGCACACGAATTTGATTTAAGTTTATCTACAATACTGATTATCTCATTACTGGTAATAGGTTTAAAATATGCAGTCTGATCATTTTGAGTGAGATATTTCTTAAAACTGGTATTGCCTGAAGAAACTGAACGATTCAGATTAAAACCGATATTTACAAAGTATTCATTCAAGGCATCACCAATTTTAATATCACTTGTAATTGTTTGATTATTGCATTGAATAGCTTTAATATTAGTATTCTTTCTTTGTTTTCCAAGAGCATAGTTTATAACATTCCAAGTTTTTTTAATGTTTCCTTTATTCTTCTGAAATTGATTGGCATAATATGATCTTTTAGCACTTTTTATCATAGTATTAACTTTGTTTCGACATTTCTTATAAACACTCTTTTTATACACCGTTGGATTTTTTAGATATGATTTATATAATCTATTTTTCTTCTTACTTAATTTACGAATATCATATGTGAACCAAGGTTTGTTTTTACGTCTATTTTTAAAACATATACAATCAATTGGAAAACATATATTATAAGCATCTAAAAAATTTCTTAAAAAGTCATTATAACTACTATCAACATCATCACTGAGATACCATTGTTGTAGTTCCAGCAAACAAACAAATCTATTAACATTATTTCCATTAAAACTTCTTCTGTCATAAATAATATTGTTATGATCAACTATATCATTATCACATATACAATATACAGGAAAGTGATCACTTATTTCAGAGAGGATAACACCTGCTAGGATATGGCAAGAGTCATTTGAAATTATGTTATCTATCAACGAAACTGAATGTTCATTGACACGAGTTGGGTATTGCACGAGAGGAAACATGGAATTTAACATTAAAATGTCTAAAAATTCATTAACGAATTGCACTTTACCCACTTTAAGAAGATTTATATTAAAATCTCCCATCAAATATAATATTTTCTTTTCATTATTAACACACTGAAAAATATTGCAAAGGGAATCGTAAAACTGTTTAACTGGCTGGTCTGGTGGCCTGTAGATAACGCCAATTACAAGTTTAGATTTTTTACACTCTATTTCAATAAAAGTACTTTCTATATAAAAGGAATTTAAATCTAGATCTAAACGTCGTTGAAAAGCAATGTCAGATCTTACAAAAATACCAGTGCCACCTCCTCTTCTACTGCTACGATTGTTATTTACAAATTCATAATTGTCTAGATTAAACAGAGATTGAGGTGAATTTTGTGAAAGCCATGTTTCTGTAATGCCAATTGCTGATATTTGTACATTTAAAGAACTTAAAAATAAGGACAAAGCCTCAAAATTACAACTTAAACTTCTTATATTTACATGAACCAATGATAGTTTATTGTTTGAGCGTGATGTGGAATAATTATTAGAGATAAATGTGTTAAATTCTTCAGGTATAAGATAAGATTGTGATAGACTAATATCACATTCGTAATCTGGCGGTGATAGGTATTCATGTAAAGTATCCAAATCAGTATTATCAAGACATTTTTCAAAAAGACTTTGGCAAGACATACACAGTATTACATACAAACATACACACACACAAAAACAAATGTATTAAAAGCTTATCAAAAATAAAAATATATAAAATCACTTAAAAAGACATTTTAGACACCTGGAGAATTTTATATTTAATGACAAAGGTATGAACGTCGATTTGTGGCAAGAATTTATTATTTACAGAATCTGAAGATCATTTTTTGAATTTACCTGCTTCCTCACGGTTTCTCCTCCTGTTGTTTTTACTAATACTATGATCTTTCCGTCCATCGACCATGCAGATACAACTTTACTGTTCGGTTTCTTGCTTTCGGCGAAGGCATCACGTAGCAGAGATCTATTTTTGTCAGTTAGATCTTCGTAGATTCTTATTCCTGTTTTTTGGTCTCTCAGTTTCTTCCTGTTTAGTATTAATCTTTGTCGATGTTGATACGAAGTTAACTTTACGATGATCGGTCTGGGTTGAGGTGCGCTGCTATTTCGTGGTGGATGGCGGCGACGGACTCGATGGCTCCTGTCAACATCCCCTGGTGTTAAGTCAATTCCGAGATTTTGTCGAGCTATTTTGCAGATTGCGTCAGTAGTATTTTCTCCATCAGTCTCGGGTACACCAAAAATCCGCACACAATTGCGCCGTGAGTATTGTTCCTGGTTATTTAAATCTGTTTGGAGCTTATTAATGAGGTTTCTGTTCTTCTCTGCATTTGATTTCAAGACGACAATTTCGTGTTCAGACTTTTCCATCTTGCATTGGATGTCATGTATTTTACCTTCCTGTTGCTCTATAAGGTCAAACAATTCATGGAATTTTGACTCCAGTGCTTGGCTCACAGCCTCTTTTATCAAAGAAAGGATTTCCTCATCTTTTAGAGCTTCTTTCAGATGATTCTTTGTTGCACGGGTGCCTGCCATGACAAAAGAAAGCTTATTCTATAGATACAATAGAACTACAACAGCGTAGCAGAAGCTATGTGTTACAACAGGCATGTGTGTTGAGCGATGTAGAACCAGTTTAATAGTAAGAAGACACGAATTGAAGTAGATGGGACAAGGAGTCAAAACGGCATTCTGAAGATATGGCAAGAACAGGCAAATAATCCAGAAAAAAGCACAAAAAGCAGAAGTATAATTACCACATTATGTTCTCCAGGTGTCAAAACTTAGATACAGTTAAAATAGATGTACTTCTCTTCCTGTCATGAGAGTAAAAAACGACAAAATAACAAGCAAAATCGAGACCACTGCGCTTGTTGTCGTATGTTATATTACATTTTTTACAATAGTGATGTTTTACTAAGCTGATGTCACTACGGTTCGGAGCCGATTTTTAAAAAGATTTATAGATGGCTCTGACCTAAAGATGGCTTGCAGTAAATCTGATTTTACTACCTATACAATTCAGAACCTGAATCAAAAAGATTTCGTTTGATGTTAAATCAGCTTATGTCATATACTATTTATATATATCTACTTAATCTATCCAATTCTGTCCAAATACAAATTGTTATACACCCATTATAATTTATGATGTGTTTGGTGACAGTTTCTAAATCGGGCCACCCCAGAACATATGCAACTAAAAACATCATGAAAATTCATATTTACTTTACCAACTCTGTGGCAAATTTTACCCAACTATAAGTTGGTTTAGTACATCCGATATACACTTTGACTAGTAATCACATAACTTCAATTCGCTCATGTTATATGTTATGACATAACTACATGCGGAGGAAAACTAACCGAATTTGATTAGCCCAATAAAATATTGCACAATATAAAGTTATAATGACAAAAACATTTACTTCCCAACAATTAAGTTTGTTCAATGTTTAAATATTTTTTAATTACACTGTAGCAGCCCCCCCCCCCTCCCCTCCCCATAAAAAGGACTGTTACCAGTAATTGCCCGATTAATTTCAATAAAATTATAAAGAAAACAGATTGTACAACTTAAAGTTGTGCAATCTGTTTTCTTTATAATTTTATTGAAATTAAGTTCAGGGCAAATGGGGGAGGACCTCGCAAGATACGTCACGGAGTTGCCGAATGTGTTCGATTGACTACAACTTCAAAAATTCATAACTTTTTTATTTCTTATCGGAGTTTCGCTCAAACTTTCATTGATCTATTTCTTTATTTTATTTTTTATTTTCTTCTTCTTTTAAAAACATCTTGATATCAGGGTGGGATTCACTTTAAAGGACAATGAAACTCAATGAAAATTAGCTGATAATCATGTGGAAAGTAAGCCTGTTCAAAATATCTTGAAAATACTCATATTTGATTGCTCAGTAAGGAGAACAATCTCTTTAAAGTTTTGCAGATTCCTTGACAGTTATTCTTCCATGGGGGCTGCCATTTTGAAAAAAAAACACTGTGATGTCATAGTCGTACATGCCCGTTTACCTGTGCACTGTGGATATAGTCTTGCATAATAAATAACTATTGTAGAACCAAATCAACCAATGCAAAATGGCAGCCATCTTGGTACGCCAACTCTCGCACAGGTGATGTTGTATGAGGCAGTTGTATGTAGGTCTTTGTCACTTCTTTGAATAACTGACAAATCTTTGTCTGACCAAGCAACAACTACAAAATGGTATATTATGATGAAATCCAGTGTCATGCATTCCACAGGTGATCATGAGTGTTATCGTATACAGGTCAGTGGGAATCTCAGAAATAACACTGCTTTAAAATTACTTTGTAAAGAAAATGGCAGCCCTACGGAAGCGTTATAGTGCCATTCGACTTGACGACTTGTCGAAATATTTTATCTCGACAAGTCGACTCCATATTTGGTCGACATGTAAAGATATTTATTTAACCATGTCGACTTATTAACTTTTATAAGTCGACATGGCGACATAAATTATCTTACCAAGTCAACTTAACAAAAAAATGATGTCGTCATGGCGAGATATATAATCTTGCCAAGTCGGCTTGCCAAAAATTATAAGTCGACATGGCGACATAAATTATCTTACGAAGTCGACTTCCCTAAAATTATAAGTCGACAAGGCTTTGTAAGTTAGCCCTATAAACTTTCAAGATCGTCGCATCTGCCATTCTTTCTACATATTAAGTGCATGCATGTATCCACGTGGTAGACAAAAAAAAAGATCACGACATAATTTTTTTTTTAGTCGACTTGGTTAGATAAGTTATGTCGCCATGTCGACTTATAATTTTTGGGAAGTCGACTTGGCAAGATAATATATCTCGCCATGACGACATATTTTTTTTGTTAAGTCGACTTGGTAAGATAATTTATGTCGCCATGTTGACTTATAATTTTTGGGAAGTCGACTTGGCAAGATAATATATCATACACATAGTAACCAGAGTTTTGAACAGCAGTGGCAACATGAATGGGGCGGGAGAATCTTATTCTCTCATGGTAGCAATAAGAGTAGAGGTGTTGCAGCTATTTTCAATAACCAGAGCAGTATAGATATAACAAATGTATATAGAGATGAAGAAGGGAGAATATTATTGGTTGATGTGATGAAATGTGATATAAAATTCACTGTTGTCAATATATATGGTCCTAATATTGAGAAGATGCAAGTTACATTTTATACTGACTTAAAACATCTTCTTCTCAAAGACTTTGCAGATAGAGAAAACATTATCATTGGTGGTGATTTTAATAGCATTTTTAATTCAAATTTGGATAAAAAAGGAGGTGTACAGGGGATAAAAGTAGTTGACAAAATTTATGATTTAGCTGATACTTTTGACCTCAGAGATATATGGAGATATCTACATCCTGATGAATATAGATTTACCTGGAAACAATCAAACCCACTTATTCAATGCAGACTTGACTATTTTTTAATCAGTAATGCTTTGACTGAAAATGTACTAAAAGCTGATATATGCCCTGGTATCAGGACTGATCATTCAGCAATATTTCTTGAAATACAGCTACGAATTGACCCTATTAGAGGTCCAGGGCATTGGAAATTTAATAATTCATATCTGGAAGATACTAATTATGTGAAAGAGATGAGCGAAAACATGCAAACCTGGTTAAATGATTTTAGTATGTTAGACATTCAAATTAAATGGGAGTGGATTAAATACCAAGCGAGGAAATTAACTATGAAATATGCTAAGAAAAGAAGTCAACACCGGCGAGATAGAATATTTGAGTTAACCACTCGTTTAAATAAATTAGAGCAAAAACTTGCTAATGATCCAACAGATGTGACCCTTAAAGAGATTCATGTTGTTAGAAATGCTCTTGAAGAGTTAGACGCTAGCTTGGTAGATGGATTAATTGTTCGTGCAAGAATTAGATGGGCCGAAAAGGGTGAAAAAAGTAATAAGTACTTTTTGAATTTAGAGAAAAGAAACTCCAGAAAAAAACAGTGTAAAAAGTTGATTAAAGAAGATGGCACTGAAATTGTTAACCCAGAACAAATACGGAATATGCAAAAAACATACTACGAAGATTTATATAAATCCAGACTTGATATGAATGTTCAGGAATCTGTATTTTTAGATAATAATTCCATACCCTTTTTAGGGGAGGATGATAAAGCAAAATATGAAGGTAATCTTTCCATTGGTGAGTGTTTTAATGCATTGAGTAAAATGTCTAAAAATAAAAGTCCTGGTAATGATGGCTTTTCATGTGAGTGGTATATAGCATTTTGGAATATCATCGGAAATTTGTTGTTCAGGTTTTAAATAAGGGTTTAAGTAGTGGAGAAATGTCAATTTCTCAAAGACAAGCAGTCATAACTTCGATCGAGAAAGAGGGTAAAGATAGATGTAAATTGCAAAATTGGAGACCCATTTCTCTACTTAATGTGGACTACAAAATTGCCTCTAAAGCTTTGTCATTGAGACTAGAAAAAATTATTCCAAAGGTAATTCATCCTGACCAAAGTGGCTTTGTCAAAGGAAGATATATAGGGGAGTCCGTGAGAACAATAATAGATATTATGGATTATACCAAACTTAAACATTTACCAGGTATTTTACTATTTTTAGATTACGAAAAAGCTTTTGATTCGCTAGAGTGGAATTTTTTGTTTAAAACATTGTCTCATCTGAATTTTGGATCAAATTTTATTAACTACGTAAAATCTCTTTATACTAGTATAAGTAGTTGTATTATGAATAATGGAAGAACATCGTCATATTTTCCGATTGGGAGAGGAGTGAGACAAGGTGATCCACTTAGCTCATATTTATTCATTTTAACGATTGAGACATTGTCTTGTTCTATCCGTGATAACCCTAAAATAAAAGGAATATCTTTAAACAATGCTGAGGTAAAGATAATTCAATATGCGGACGATACGACGTGCGTTTTAGACGGTATAGAATCTGTAGAAAATCTGTAGTAAAGTTTCAGGTCTGAAGCTCAATGTAAACAAAACCCAAGCTTTGTGGCTTGGGTCACAGAGGTTTAATGATGAGATGCCGTTGGGTATTAAGTGGCCGACGGAGCCAGTAAAAACGTTAGGATCTTATGATAAACGCGCAGCCGAGAAAAATAACTTTGAATACAGAATAAGACAAATAAAAACGATTTTGAATATGTGGAGGTGTAGAAATTTGACTCTGGTTGGTAAAGTACTTTTGATTAAAACATTTGCTTTATCACAGTTTATCTATTTAGCTTCTGTTATAGAAATACCAGAATATGTAATTCAATGTGTTGAAAAGATAATATTTGACTTTCTTTGGAATGGAGGAAATGGTTTAATCAAAAGAAAAACTATCGTAGGTGATTATGAAGAGGGAGGCCTTAAAATGGTCGACGTAAAATCGATGTTTGCAGCTCAAAAACTAAAGTGGATCAATTTGTATTGTACAACAAGTAACATGTGGAAACATCTATTTGATGAGTTCATTGAACCATTCGGAGGTGATTTGGTCTTTTATTGTAATGTACTTTCTAAACAAGTTAATATGTGGAGAAATATACCTCGGTTTTATAAAGAAGTATTCAAAATATATTTTGATTTTACTAATCCTGATAATGTTGAAATTGTTAACCAGTGCATTTGGTACAACCACAATATATTTGCTTCTTGTAAACCACGTTTTTATAAATGTTTATATACAAAGGGCATGAATTTAGTTAGTGATTTGTTTCACACTGATGGGTCAGTTATTCCATTTACTGTCTGGATTGAAAGAGGTGTTCCCTCAAAGTATTTTCTAACATGGAGAGGCATTATCAATGCAATACCTACAAATTGGAAACAAAAGCTTAGGCAAGGTTTTGATAGAATAAAGTGTAAATCCAGAGGTTTTATACTTTTTGAGACTGGTTCAGAACTATCTTTAGAAAATATGACATCGAGGAAATTTTATCGTATTCTTGTCAAAAGGATCTTAGTTCCTCCAACTTCTCCAAAAAAAATTGCTAGGGAATTAAATATCGCAGACAGTGAATGGAAAAGTATATATTTATTACCTTTTATATCAACTCTTGATATAAAAACAAGAGTATTTCAATACAAGATTAATATGAATTGTCTGTTGACAAATTATAGACTATATAAGATGAAACTAATTGACTCTGACTTATGCACATTCTGTAAAAAAGTGTCTGAAACAATGGAACATATTTTCTGGGAATGTGAGCATACCAGTATTATTTGGTTAAAATTTCAAACTTGGTATAAAGATAATACAGATTTGAATATATGTTTGAATTATAAGGACATATTACTTGGTACTGACTGGAATCGTCCCAATTTAATATTGAACCTTTGTATTATTTTGGTTAAAATGATTATTTACAATGCACGATATAAGATTAAGTATCTAATCAGATTTCATTATTCTTTGGAAAAACAGGTGGCGTTCAAAAACAACACCATGGAGAATTTTTTTAAGAAGTGGCAGATCCTAGATATGAAACTATTAGAGTGATATATTTATTGTTTAATATAATACCATCAGTCTGTTGTGTTTTGTTTATTTGTATGTGATTATTTAAAAACTGTTATACCTTGTATAATTCTTTTATTACCCCAAGTTTGGGGTTTCAATAAAAATAGGCCTCTTTTTAGGGGTTGAAATATAAAAAAAAAAAAAGATAATATATCTCGCCATGACCACATGTATTTTTGTTAAGTCGACTTAGTAAGATAATTTATGTCGCCATGTCGATTTTTGGGAAGTTGACTTTGCAAGATAATATATCTCGCCATGACGGCATAATATTTTGGGAAGTCCACTTGTCAAGATAATATATCTCGCCATGACGACATGTATTTTTGTTAAGTCGACTTGTCAAGATAATAGTGTCGCCATGACGACATAATTTTTTTGTTAAGTCGACTTGGCAAGATAATTTATATCGCCATGTCGACTTATAAAAGTTGTTAAGTCGACATGGTTAGATATCTTTACAAGTCGACAAAATATGGATATTAAGTCGTCAAGTCGAATGGCACTTTAACGCTTCCGTACAGCCCCCATTGGATAATGTATAGCAAGGAAACTGCAACTTTTTGAGACATTGTTCCCCTTCTTAAATAATCAAATAGGAGTGATTTCAAGATATTATAACAGGCTGACAATTATCTGCATGATTATAGGCTCATGTTTGTTGCCTTTCATTCCCCTTTAACTGTAAACTGTAACTAACTATATTTAGTTTTACAAATAAATAAATAAAAATAATTGATACATTTCGATTCATTCTGTCCTTACTTATTTCAGACGAATTCACGACCAAGAAGCCCAATTGGAGGAGAAACTGGAAAAAATGACATTTTAAAAATATCATTCATCTAACATAATATGAATTATACTACAAATAAACTGATGAGTTGAATGATATAAGAGTTGAATTCATCTTAAAGAATGCTGGCCTTTAAATTGAGAAAATATTCATAGTTTTTTTTCTAGGAAAGTCCTCCGTTGAATCACGCACACATCACCGTAATTTTACCGAAAAAGTTCTGTTAAAAGATGAAATAAAACATCCACCAAATGTATACATATAGCTGAAAAAAATAAATCATGATTGTTCAAAACAACACTACACAATGCACGCAGATTCATGAAGAAAAAAGGTGTCGCGAAAAAAAAAACTGCTTAGTGCCGCAAGCTTGACATCTGTCTAGATAGGAACTTAAAACATTTTCACTTTTTGAAATCCTGGTCTTCCGTTGATTTTATGAAATGCTATGCCCTTTTCAGGTAAAATATTATAATCTAGTTTCCAGATACCAATTTACGAAAATAAGACGGGATAAACTATTGACAATAATAATCGCCAGTTTGTATATAAGGGGACTTACCACTTTTAAATACATCTTTGTATTTGATGCAGAATTGTTACGAAAATCAATGTAAAGAGGATTGATTTGTTGACGATAATGATGGCAAAAATTCAATCAAATTTCAAAGGAATACGAGCGAGGATTCATCGAAAAGACGAAGCAACGTGCAAGGAAATTTCTGTCAGCAGATAGTAGGAAATTGCTCAATATAACCGGACTGGTCTACTGGTCATCACAATTCTGGTCATCTGAATTTTATATTGATCAGTAATAAATTACTTCTTTTTTACGCTTTATATTTCGAACGTATTTTATTAACGGTGAAGTGATGATCTCTGTTCATCTCACGTTTTCTTTTCTTCTCCCCCCCCCTTCTACTCCTTCTTTTATCTCCGCATCGTTCAGTACTTTATCCTTGAATTTCACACATTTTATTTTGGGTTGGAAGTAATTGTCCACCTCTCCCTTCAAACTTTTTTCCTGCTTGTCAACATCTCATTTGTTTGTAAGATTTAAAAAAATCAAATTATAATTCTTCAATGGCTCAATCAATGTAATGTAGTTTTGGGACCTGTAAAGCCTAGCTTTTTAGCATCTCCTCCTGTTTAAGAGAAACATATCCAGGTTCTTAACTTGTGCGTCATAATAGTGAAGTTATTAATGTTCGATTATTATTTACAAAGATTAATGGAATGTACTACATATTAGTATGGTCATTTGACACTGGAAAATAAACGAATCTGAACCCGAATGGAATATCTGGTTTCTAGGTATCTGGAACGACTAATTTGACAATCAAACAAAATTTTATAGGCAGCAATTAACCTTAATAAAAACCACTTACAAACAGAAAAAAGGACACAGTGCATTTTGCGGGAAATGCACTTCCACTTTTTTTTGTATGGTATTTTATAGTTTATTTATGCCCATGAAGCAAAGTGCTGTTTTGCACCTGAAGAGCTATTTTCAGCACTTTCAGCACGACCTGTGGTTAGTTTGCAGGCACAAACCCTGGTCAGTGGGAAAAGAGTGTCTGCACTGTAGGACTACCATATGCCCTGTACTCTAGCTGCTCCTGACCAATATGACCTATATTGACACGACCGTTGCTGCTGTTGTTATTTGTTTTTATTTGGCAATTAGTCAAAACTGACTATTTTTGCCACAAATGTTATTTAAAAATTCCAAAAATTTCTCTTTTCTTTTCATTGAAAAGTTACAATGTATTCTTAAAAAAAAAAAAATTACTTACGAAAATAAGAAAAGGAAATCACATAACTCCTTCCAAAACATTGATAAAACACCATTCCGCCAAACGGACACTTGGGCACTTTTCCCACCTTCTCGAAGATGCCATCTTACCAATCATCGAATTACGTCTCTTTGATTTTTGGCCAGAAGAAATTTGGCCTAGGTCACTCAGGCATAGGGTGGGGGTGTCAGTGATAAAATGGCTACGGGGGTGCCCGGTGGAGCCACTCAATGTGACTTGGGGACCGCATGACCGTTACCAAAATCGCGGATAAAGGGGTGAATTTCAAGGAACGTCCGCGGACAGAATATTCCTCGAAATATAGAAAATAGGGGTGCGCAGGTGTCCTCGAAATTGATAAAATAGGAGTCGGGAAAAGGGAAAAAAACGATAAAAACTACTTTTGGGTGTATGGGTATGAGGCACTCATAGGCCCTTGCCACTTATACATGTACAAGCTTATCTGAAGATAACCTTGTACTCCAGTCCAGACTAGCTTTACGGGTGAATAGGCTTCAATAGCTTTTGTGTGTACTATCACGTATCAGCGGGCCTTTTCCAGTCTAGACAATTCATACATGAGACTCTCATGTTGAGAGGAAAATCATTATTTAAATTTTAAAATTTCATTTTCAATTCTGAAGAGTTGAAGAATGCCTGAATCAGGTAATCTAGCAAATTAAGAAAATCAAATCTTGCTTAGAGCAATTTTGTTGTCTGTTTGTGACTGCTGCAACAGTGAATGTTGGACACAGTCCCACATAGGCAAAGGCCCACCCATTTGCTAGATTACCTCATTCAGGGACTCTTCAACTCTTACTCAGATACTGTGCTACAAATTATTTTCCTCTCGCGTATGAATGATCTAGACTGGAAAAAGGCACGCTGATACACACAAAAGCTATTGAAGCCTATTCACCCGTAAAAGCTAGTCTGGAGTACAAGGTTATCTTCAGATAAGCTTGTACATGTATAAGTGGGTATGAGGATATTTAACCTCGCCTATTTGTGAGTGGTCATAGACGTGGTTATTTCAAATAACCATCGAGTTCAGTGGTTTTTCCCCCAGGAGTTTATATGAACTATTGCCGAAATATGTTTAAATGAATAACACATTAAAAATGTATTTCCCTGATATTAATTGGGTGTGAACTTGTAATTTGAGGAATCGGGTCTTGGACACCTTTATGTTAGTGAAAATAGGGTATAAATGTCTTGTCCTTGAAATATGGAAAAATAGGGGTAAGTTTCTGAAAGTGTCCTTACAATCTTAAAAATAGAGGTATTTCAAAGTACCATTTTGTCCTTGCTTTGACGTAAAAAAGGGGGGTTAAATTTCATAAAATGTCCTTGAAATTGACTGCAAAAGGGGGTTATTTGCATTTGTGGTAACGGTCATACGCGTCCCCCTCTGCGGGGGAGTGGCTCCTCTGGGCGGGGGTGATATGACCGGTAATTTTGTATCATGTTGTTGTTGTTGTTTTAGGTTTAGCGGCGCTCAAATTTTAATATTTACGCCTGAAAAAAAAATTGTTTTATGTATTCTGTCATGTTAGAGGCCTTGGTTTATCTTGGTACGCAATATAATGACGACAGTTAGCAGACAGGCTAGTTAGTTGGTAGACATGTTTAATCGAAGTAGGCCGATACCGATACACAGTATCGCATATCGTAACATCCCCCTTCCTCTGTAAAGATTGGGAATCGGCGGTCATTCATGATTAACGATCTTGCATATATAAGCATATTGCTTTGAAAACAATCATTTTTCCTCTTTTTGGTAGGGTGCAAATTTATGGTTATTTGCTTTACAGTTAACTTTTCTCAATGAGGTTAACAAGATAAAATATTCTGTTCTGTTTGATGAGATTCATTTTGGATTAGAACAATTTTGTACAACTCACTGTTTAAGTGTATGAGTCATTGTATTTTCAACTTTTCCTCCTACGTGAAACTGAATATAATTTTGATATGACCAGATTAATCTATGAAATTACGTCCAAGCAAAACAACAAATGTTTCGGCTAGCATCCGATTCTTGGTTTCCTGTATATATACAGCAAATGGTTATAATAGTGTTCTATGACTATACATGCATTATGAACAATATACTTCTTAGACTTCATTAAACTACATGTCTTCAGCGTTCTTCATATCTTCTGTCTTCTCTCTTCTTAGTTTGAGAGTTCATTTTCAATCTTCGAACATATATCTTGCTGGTTTCTGGTTGCGACCGGATCTGGTTGTGGTTTGCGAGATTGTCGCTGGGTTTAGAGTTTGATTGATCTGAGTCTCTGATGATGAAGTCGCTTGGGGATTTTTGCCATTCTGTCGTGGTGTATCTGGTTGGGTTGACTGGTGTGGTCTTCGTTGAACCTTACACGCTTTGGAGTTGGGTCTGCTGATGGAATATCTCTCAGGTGAGAGCGGTTCCGTCTCAGGATTCCTCCGTTGGGTGTCGATACTTCATACGACCGAGGTTCTTCACAGATTTTGGATACTTTGGCTGGTATCCAAATATGATATTTGGGGTGTAGGACTCGGACTGGCTGTCCTACATGGAGTGGTGGAAGATCTGAACCTGCATGTCGATCATGCGTTTCCTTCATCTTGTTTTGACGATTCAAGAGATGATCAGTTATGGTGGATTCTCTTGAAAGATGATGACTTGGGAGTGTTGTTCTGATCGGTCTTCCGAACAACATCTCTGCAGGTGATTTCATGTGGCTGTCCACAGGTGTTGCTCTCAGATGCAACATAGCCAGTTGACTGTCTTGGCTAGTTTGCGAACACTTTGTCAATAGGTTCTTGACAGTACGAACCATTCTCTCAGCTAGTCCGTTTGATCCTGGATAGTGCGGAGAAGAGGTGGTGTGTTTAATGGACCACTTCTTGCACATGTCCTGGAATGGTTTTCCTACAAATTGTGGACCGTTGTCTGATACGATCTCCTCTGGTGAACCAAATAGATTGAAGATCCCACTCATCACGTTTGCTATTGCTGCACTTGATGTCAGTCAGCTTATAGACTACCGTATATTTGGAGTAGTAGTCGGTGACGAGCAAGTACTCTTGTCTGTTGGAAGCAACGGCTCCTTCTGTTGCCTTGCGTGGTGTTCCTGGCATGCATCACATTGCTTTGTGATACGTTCAATGTCTTTGTTAATGTTTGGCCAGAACACTGTCTCACGAGCTAGTCGCCGTGTGCTCTCAATTCCCATGTGTCCAAGGTGAAGTTGTGTAAGGATATCTTCCCTAAGTGTCTTTGGTATGATCACTTGACTTCCTTTGAAGAGTACTCCGTGTGACACGCCAATCCCTTCTCTGTAAGACCAGAATTGTCTTAGTGATGTCGGCAGCTCCTTGACTGTGTCAGGCCAGCCCTGGGTGACTATCTGCCACAATGACCTAAGAACAGGGTCACTTGACGTTTCCCTCTGGAGTTCTGCCCTTTTGTGTTGTCCGAAGAAGATCAGGTCAATTTCGTGGGAGTGCTCTACTTCGGAGCAGATGGTTTCCACTCTGATGTCTAGTGGAACATCACGTGCTTGTTTGGGGTTGGGAAGGCGACTCAAGGGATCTGAAAGAATCATTTCTTTCCCGGGTCTGTACTTGACCTGGCACCTGTATCCTCGTACCTTGATCAATAGTCTTTGTAGACGGGGCGGTGCGTTCCTCAGGGGTTTCTTCCAAATCATCTCCAATGGTCTGTGGTCGGATATCGCAGTGAATTCTTTCCCGAACAGGTAAGTATGAAACCGGGTGATACCAAACACTAAGGCTAAGGTTTCCTTTCTATGTTTGAGTAGTTGGACTGCGCATTGGAGAGACTCTTGGAAGCAAAAGCTATGGGTTTGCCGTCTTGGAGCAGGCATGCTCCCAGTCCTTTCATAGACGCGTCGACCTCGAGGGTTGTCTCTTTCCTCGGGTCATAGAATTGCAGGCATGCACCCGATGAGATGCTGTTTAGGGCATGTTCATGATCCTCGTCCCAAATGAAGGGAATTTCCTTGTGAAGGAGTTCACGAAGTTGGGCTGACTTCTCTGAGAAGTTGGGAATGTATGCTGCTAGGTACGTGAATAGTCCTAGACATCTCTGGACATCTTCCTTGTCCTTGGGTGAAGGCATTGTTGTGATGGCTTCGACTTTGCTAGGATCTGGGTATATTCCAGATCTTGTGTACTTAGATCCAAAGAAGTTGATAGCTTCTTTCTTGATGGTAAACTTGGAGCTGTTGAACACGAGGTCTTCCTGCTTCGCTGCTTCCATGAGCAAGTGGAGATTCTTGTCGTGTTCCTCCTCTGTTCTTCCAACAAATCGCAATGTCATCTGCGATACATACACAGCCAGGCACATTCTGGACGATCTTGGCTTGTGCATAAGCCGAAGGGTAATCGTTGGAAACATTATCTTCCGAATGGTGTTCTGAAGGTAGTCAGGTCTTGGCATTCCTCTGCTAGGTGCACTGACCAGTATCCAGCCTTCGCATCTAGCTTGGAGAAGTATTGCGCTCCTGCGAAGATGGGTTGGATTACTTCCAAGGTTGGAACTTTATGGGGACATCTCTTTAATGCATCATTCAACCTTCTGGGGTCAAGACATATCCGTATGGACCCATCTTTCTTCACAGCAGTGGTCATAGAGCTACACCAGTCTGTGTGTTACTCTGTTTTTCTGAGGACCCCCTGCTTTTCCATGTTATCAAGTTCGGTCTTGATCCTGTCTTTCAGGTGGACACTGCACTTTCTAGGTGCATCTATGGTGGGCCTTGCATCCTCTTTCAGATGCAGCAGTGCTTTCCCGCGAAAGCTTCCTATGGCAAACTGTCCTGGGTACTGTTGTTTGAGGTCACTAACACTGTTGATTGGTGTAGGTGTAGGTGTTTGATGTGTGGATGTGTCTTTGTGCATCTCGTGGATTGTGATAATCCCAAGATCAGTACACGTTAACAACCCTAGGATTGCTGGCCCCTTGACATCTGCTACATAGAATGTATGTGTAGACCACTCTGGATTCTTGTATCTACATTTTATGTCTATGGTACCCCTGCATGGTATTGGTACTTCCCCGTAAGCTACGGGCTTTACTGGTGTAGGTTTTACTACTGATTGCCAATTGTCACCATATATGTTTTTGACTGTACGCACTGTTATGGTATTAGCGCTTGCTCCTGAATCTATTTTCAGGTATAGTTTATGCTGTCCTGTCCTCTGTGGGCATATGATGTCAATGTTTGCATAAGCTACTGTACCCTACTGTGTATGGTGTCGAATTGTGCGAAATTTGATGCACTGACTGTGGGTTGATCATGATCTGTGCTAGTACCATGTCTAGTGTCCATTTCGCTTACAGGTTTACTTTTTCGACTTTTGGATTTCGATCGTGACTTGTTTCCTTGTTTTGGTTTGCGGTCATCAGATTTGCGGTCATTTGAGTTATGGTCATCTGATTTACGGTCATCTGATTTTCGACTACGATCGCTTTGTTTTTTCCGACAGACCTTGGCCCAATGGCCCTTTGTGCCACAAGCACGGCACACATCTTCGTATGCAGGGCACTGACAAGGTTTGTGGGTACGTTCGCAGTTCCCACAAGTCCTTCGTCCTTGGTCGCGCTTGAATGCATCAACATTTTCTTTAGGATCGAGCGTTTCTAGACATTGTCTGCTTGTCGCAACTGCCTCATACTTGCGACCCTCAACTAAGATTGCCTCGACTTTGTATCCCTTTGGCTGATCCAACAAGGATTTCTGAAATTCTACAATAGGCGTTGAAGCGATCACTAGTTCCATGATCCGCTCGTCAAGTTCGGTATCCTCGAAATCCAACAAGGATTTCTGAAATTCTACAATAGGCGTTGAAGCGATCACTAGTTCCATGATCCGCTCGTCAAGTTCGGTATCCTCGAAATCGCAATTATTTGCCTTATCTCTACATCTAGTAACGAATCCATCGATACTCTCATTTTTTTTCTGGCGATACCGCATCAGCTCTAAAGGGTGTATCCGAAAATTGATGTTAACCTTCAACTGTGCTTCTAGCAGTTTCCACAGTTCTTGCGGTTTGTCTTTGTCGGTCTCGGATAGCCCCGACGCATTGATTCTACGCAAGCCTTCATTGCCTACAGCAATCTTGATTTTGATAGTCTTTTTCTTATCATTAGTTACATCTTGGTCTGCTAACACAAGGTCCATTCTTTGCTTGAACAGTTCGAACTCTTCGGGCAGGTCTGTGGCCTCCCAGTTCATCTCTGGGTATTTCACCATACTCATTGTGTATGTTCGCGTGTACGTATTGGCAACGACAGATTATACGAATGACTGTAGATCTTGTGCGTGTTTATAACGTGTGGACAGTCCTTACAGGCTGGTGTTAACAATTCGTACACTTATACCTGTGTACTCTCTCACGCATATGTGAATATCATTAGGTGTCTCATGCAGTGAAAATGTTGATCACTCTCACTCAGTCCTCACACACCAGATAAGACTAAGAGGGTTAAATGTTCACACTTCTGATTTTAGTTTAATTTATTTTAGTGCAGACCCCTGTGTCAGTTTTTGAGCACAGGTATAAATGTAACTGGAGTCGATTTCACTCCTTTTGTTTTATTTAGCTAAGGCTATATTAAAGGTATTGTGTAGCTTTGCAAAATTTGACAAATTCAGCGTGAAAGTGGTCCAATGATATATAATCCTACTGTTAGAACTATAATTAGTGACATGTGAAAGTAAGATAGAAATTGGAGCTCATTTACTATTTTTAAAAAAGAAAATAAATGTGGTTTTGAAATCAAAATTCTGGCTGAAATAACGGCAGATCTACGTTTCAAACAGTATTTGGTCTAGCGTCCTCATGCGTTCGTTGTGAGACATTGGCAATACGATATGTGTGTTTCGTACACATGTATAGAGATACATAGTATGTATCTCTATGGTAAGCCAGTTTATACCCAACATCAACTTACAGGCGCTAGGCGCCAGTGATATACCAGCTTTTAGCTAGCTGAGCTGTCGGGATAGTTACTTGTACAGTGCAACGGTATACGGTCGTACCGTATACCCGTCGGCGAGCCAGCGCCAGCCTATTTTTTATGTACGCATACTCGGCTCAGTGTGCAGCTATCCTAGCATGCATACTGAAAGCTAATTCTCGACGTTTGTTTTATCATCTTGAGACTTGAGATTTTTTCTCCTTCAGACAAGCAGCGGCAGCTGTCTAGTCAGATTGACCAAACATAATGCCAGCGCCGGGACAGGGGCACAGTGTGATATCCACAACTCACTGTAAGATTTGTAAGATTTGTAAGATTTTATTGACTCTATCGGAGTATCGAGTGGAGTGGTATCCCGAGTATAATGGGGTGACCTACTGCGTACTTTACTGTACCGTGTACGCCGAGCTCCTTGGCTGATCAATCTGGTATAGTTGTTGTATACGATGTAACGGCCTATAACAGGAGCGGGCGGGCTACAGGTAGCTATGACGACACACAGCTATGACGACACACAACTATGACGACACACAGCTATGATGACGACACACAGTACACATACGTGACGATAGAGGGCGACACAGGCCGGGATAGACGTGGGATCACGAGAGCTAGAGCGAGAGCAGTTTTGGAGTGAGACGTCGTTCGGCGGGTTATCACGGTTGTGGATGTCACAATGTGGTTAAGGCATTGGCGTTCTGAGCCAACGACCCGGGTTCGTTTCCCGGCGGGGAGTCAGTTGCCCACAAGATTTTGTCAAGACAGGACCATCCTGTACTTGTGAGAGGAGTAGTTTGGAAGAACTAGGATGCGCTGCAAATCTCGCCGCATCTTCATGTTTCCAGGCATTCAGGCCGGGAGAAGGCTCCTCGCAACTCACCCCTAATTACGAGATTATGTAAGTATTAAAATGATATGTTTTATCTTTAAATCAAATCCTTGATTATTAGGTGGTCTGTCGTAGTCGACAGACCACCTCTTAATTTCGTCAGAATTTTCTTTATTTATTATTAGGTGGTCTGTCGTAGTCGACAGACCACCTCTTAATTTCGTCAGAATTTTCTTTATTTATTATTCTTTATTATTTATTTTTATTTTTCCACCACTTTCTTGTTACCATGATTCCTCAATATCGGCTGAGTCAATTTTTATCAAAATCTCTACAGTCGTGAGGACATATCAGATCAAGGTCGGGTATCTATTTCAAGGTCATCAGGTCATCGTGACGTCATCCAGGCGCCATTTTGTGAAATCACATTATCAATCATATCTTCATAACGAGTCATCAAAAATGAACCATATTTGACATACATTAAATTCAGGTCACGGGTCGACATAAAATGTCATCAAAATCCGCGCGCACATCATGACGCGCACGTACGCGCGCGTCAAAATTTAAAAATGCTCAAAATCACTTTTTAATCAAATTAGAGTATTGTTCAGGACATTTTAAGCATTTTAAAATTTTCCGTCCGTGCGCGTCCGCGCGCGCGTTATGCGCGCGCACAGCGCATAGAGAACGTAAAAACGCCGTTTTTCCGCATGTATCGTCTTCCTGATACTATTCTTGACAATTTCCAACTATTTACAGTTATTCTCGACCATCCATAATGTCGTACGCGCGCGTCAAACTTTCAAATTCGTGTGCGCGTCAATGGGCATTCTAATGTAAAAAGTGGTAAAAACATGCCCATCTAGAATTCGCCATAGCTCGTCAGAATGGGCGGAAACCCCCCAATTTCTTTACATATTCTGAAAGCCTGTGAAATGTAGAATTGAATTCATGTAGATTTTTTGCCGATCGCATGTTCTGACGTCATCATATTTGCATATGAACTCAAAAAAATGATTTTGAAAAAAATGATGTCATCATTTTTGTATTCTTTTGATAATATTTCAGTAATAGGTGGTCGATTTTCTTCCAAATTTTGATATGTTATAGCTGAGACAATTCTCTACAACAGGAGCGCTCATTATTATTCATTTGGATGACGTCATCACACTGAAATTTTCAATTAAAGACGACATGTCAGAATTTTCCCTATTTGCGTGTTATGTCTATGGAAGATGATTTTTTTTCGAATCATGAATCTACATGACATCGTTCTCTGAGCAGTATCTCAGTTATTTTTGGTCGTTTTCCTTCCAGATTTTAATATGTTGTAGCTGAGACTATAAGCTTTTATAAGTGTGGTCTCCAAATTTTGATCAGATGTCGGGATCATGCCCAATTTTGAACTACCAAATGGGATTTGAGAATCCCGTTTTTCGTTTACGTGTTATCTCTATGGGAAATATTTTGGTCTATCGGTAAAGCACATGACTACCATGGTCAAGGTACCTGGTTCGATCCCCGGGGCCGATTTTTTTTTTTTTTTTTTTGCTTCTTTTTGCCTGTCATTTTAACATCCTCTTCGACTATTGTAACATAAAAAATCACAAATCATGTAATAACCTGTCTTATTTTCCGTATTATGTCTATTAGAAAGCAGTGTGCAGTAGTTTATGTACAACCCTATGGAAATTGTGATTTCCTGTATTAGAGCTATGGTGTTAATCTCCCAAGTATCCTGTATCATCACCATTATTATCATCACCGTCATGATCATCATCGCTACTATTATATCATCGCCATCATCATTATGTCATTATCATCATAATCACCGTTATCATCACCATAATCATTTTACAATGACCGTTACACATTTTGCTACATTCCTGTTCTCAGGAAGCATCTCCATTCATGGCATTCTTGACATCCTATCTTCTGTTTAGTATTTCCCCATTAATATGATCATCCTGATTACAATCATGATCGTGCCAATTTAAGGACAGACCACCTAATTCGTCCTCGTGACGAATTCAATTTCTAGTTATTTATTAGGTGATCTGTCGTAGTCGACAGATCACCTCTTATATTCGTCAGAATTTTCTTTCTTTATTAGGTGATCTGTCATATGACAGATCACCTATTGTATTCGTCAGAATTTTCTTTCTTTATTTCTTTATTATTTATTAGGTGATCTGTCGTAGTCGACAGATCACCTCTTATATTCGTCAGAATTTTCTTTCTTTATTATTTATTAGGTGATCTGTCGTAGTCGACAGATCACCTCTTATATTCGTCAGAATTTTCTTTCTTTATTTCTTTATTATTTATTTTTATTTTCTGGCCCTTTCTTGTTGCAACGAAATCTCAAAAACTTTTCAGTCAATTTTCATGACATTTCCGTCAGTCATCAGGTCATATAAGGTCAAGCTCCAAAATCTTTTTCAAGGTCATCAGGTCATCGTGACGTCATCCAGGCGCCATTTTGTGAAATCACATTATCAATCATATCTTCATAACGAGTCATCAAAAATGAACCATATTTGACACACATGAACTTCAGGTCAAGGGTCAACATAAAATTTCATCCAAATCCGCGCACGCATCATGACGCGCACGTACGCGCGCGTCAAAATTTAGAAATGCTCAAAATCACTTTTTAATCAAATTAGAGTACGGTTCAGGACATTTTAAGCATTTAAAAATTTTCCGTCCGTGCGCGTCCGTGTGCGCGTTATGCGCGCGCGCAGCGCGTACATAACGTAAAAATGCCGTTTTTTTCGCATGGTTTGTCTTCCTGATACTATTCTTGACAATTTCCAACTATTTACAGCCATTCTCGACCTTCCATAATGCCACACGCGTGCGTCAAACTTTAAAATTCGTGCGCGCGTCAATGGCTATTCTAATGTAAAAAGTGGTAAAAACATGCCTATCTAAAATCCGCCATAGCTCGGCAGAATGCCTGGAAACCCCCCAATTTCTTTACATATTCTGAAAGCCTAAGAGTTGTAGATTTGAATTCATGCAGAACTTTTGCCGATCTCATGTTCTGACGTCATCATATTTGCATATGAACTAAAAAAAAATGATTTTGAAAAAATGACGTCATCATTTTTGTATTCATTTGATAATAATTCAGTAATAGGTTGTCGATTTTCTCCCAAATTTTGATATGTTATAGCTGAGACAATTCTCTACCAGATCAGAGTCCACGGTTTTTCATTTTGATGACATCATCACAGTGAAATTTTCAATTAAAAACGACATGTCAGAATTTCCCCTATTTGCGTGTTATGTCTATGGAAGAGGATTTTTTTTCGAATCATGAATCTACATGACATCGTTCTTTGAGCAGTATCTCGGTTATTTTTCGTCTATTTCCTTCCAGATTTTAATATGTTGTAGCCTGATAAATACTCTTTCTATGAGGGTTCGGTTTTTTCAATCTGATTTCGGGATCATTGTCAATTTTAAACTACAAAATGTGATTTGAGAATCCCATTTTTCGTTTACGTGTTATCTCTATGGGAAATATTTTGGTATATTGGTCAAAGCACTTGACTCCCATTCCGGTGACCCAGGTTCGATCCCCGGTGGGTCCATAATTTTTTTTTTTGCTTCTTTTTGCCTGTCATTTTACCATCCTCTTCGACTATTATAACATAAACAATCACAAACCATGCAATAAACTGCCTTATTTTCCGTGTTATATCTATTAGAAAGTAGTGTGCAGTAGTTTGTGTATAACCCTATGGAAATTGTGATTCCCTGTCGTGTATTAGAGCTATGGGATTTATCTCCCAGTATCCTGCAATATCAAATAGTCCTATTTGATATCACGATTTCTGAAAATTGGCTTAGTCAATTATCTTCAAATTTTTGTCAGTCATCAGTCCTAATAAGGTCAAGTTCCCGCATCTTTTTCAAGGTCATCAGATTATTGTGACGTCATCCAGGCGCCATTTTGTAAAAATCAACTTATGATCGTATCTTCTTCACGAAATGTCATCTCTCTTTCATATTTGGCATGGCTAAGGTCAATGTCATTTCAGTCATGGTCATTATATTATCATCATTATCATCACCATAATCATCAAGATTATCATCAACAACACAGTATCACCATCACTGTCATAATATTAATGATGATGATGATGATGATTATCATCCACATTATCATCATGACTGTCATGATGATATAATGATCATCATCATGATTATCATCAACATCATTGTCATCATCACTGTCATGATGATATTCATCATGATTATCAACATCATCATCATCACTGTCATGATATTCATGATGATGATGATTATCATGATCATCGTCAACATTATCATCATCACTGTCATGATGATATAATGATCATTATCATCAACATCATTATCATCATCACTGTCACGATGATATTCATGATGATGATGATTATCATCCACATCATTATCATCACTGTCATGATATAATCATCATCATGATGATTATCATCAACATCATTATCATTACTGTCATGATGATATTCATGATGATGATGATGATTATCATCAACATCATTGTCATCATCATTGTCATGATATCCACGAATCATCCAAAATTCATGTTCACACACTTTATGCCCATTGAACGAAAGGGGGCGCTATTTCACTAAAATATGTAGTAGCTACAGCCTACGAATTGAAAATGCTAGGAAAAGGCTGAAATCATAAAAATCTTGATTAGATTCATTATAATGAATGTCATCGTGATATCAACGTCATCTTTCACATTATCATTTTGTCATTCGTCTTCGTCAAAAATATCAAGATCAAGACAGATCACCTAATTCGTCTTCAGTGACGAATTCAATGTCTAGTTTATTTTTATTTTCTACCACTTTCTTGTTGCAACGAAATCTCAAAAACTTCTCAGTCAATTTTCATCACATTTCTATCAGTCATCAGGTCATATAAGGTCAAGCTCCAAAATCTTTTTCAAGGTCATTAGGTCATCATGACGTCATCCAGGCGCCATTTTGTGAAATCACATTATCAATCATATCTTCATAACCAGTCATCAAAAATGAACCATATTTGACACACATGAACTTCAGGTCAAGGGTCAACATAAAATGTCATCAAAATCCGCGCACGCATCATGACGCGCACGTACGCGCGCGTCAAAATTTAAAAATGCTCAAAATCACTTTTTAATCAAATTAGAGTATGGGTCAGGACATTTTAAGCATTTAAAAATTTTCCGTCCGTGCGCGTCCGTGTGCGCGTTATGCGCGCGCGCAGCGCGTACATAACGTAAAAACGCCGTTTTTTCGCATGGTTTGTCTTCCTGACACTGTTCTTGACAATTTCCAACTATTTACAGTCATTTTTGACCTTCCATAATGCCACACGCGTGCGTCAAAGTTTCAAATTCGTGCGCGCGTCAATGGCCATTCTAATGTAAAAAGTGGTAAAAACATGCCTATCTAAAATCCGCCATAGGTCGTCAGAATGCGTGGAAACCCCCCAATTTCTTTACATATTCTGAAAGCCTGTGAGTTGTAGATTTTAATTCATGCAGAATTTTTGCCGATCTCATGTTTTGACGTCATCATATTTGCATATGAACTCAAAAAAATGATTTTGAAAAAATGACGTCATCATTTTTGTATTCATTTGATAATAATTCAGTAATAGGTGGTCGATTTTCTTCCAAATTTTGATATGTTATAGCTGAGACAATTCTCTACAACAATAGTCACCACCTTTTTTCATTTTGATGACGTCATCACAGTGAAATTTTCAATTAAAAACGACATGTCAGAATTTCCCCTATTTGCGTGTTATGTCTATGGAAGATGATTTTTTTTCGAATCATGAATCTACATGACATCGTTCTCTGAGCAGTATCTCAGTTATTTTTAGTCTATTTCCTTCCAGATTTTAATATGTTGTAGCCTGATAAATACTCTTTCTATGAGGGTTCGGTTTTTTTAATCTGACATCGGGATCATTGTCAATTTTAAACTACAAAATGTGATTTGAGAATCCCGTTTTTCGTTTACGTGTTATCTCTATGGGAAATGTTTTGGTCTATTGGTCAAAGCACTTGCCTCCCATGCAGGTGACCCAGGTTCGATCCCCGGTGGGTCCATAATTTTTTTTTTTTTTTTTTTTGCTTGTTTTTGCTTGTCATTTTACCATCCTCTTCGACTATTATAACATAAACAATCACAAATCATGTAATAAACTGCCTTATTTTCCATGTTATGTCTATTGGAAATTAATGTGCAGTAGTTTGTGTACAACCTTATGGAAATTTTGATTCCCTGTCGTGTATTAGAGCTATGGGGTTTATCTCCCAAGTATCCTGCAATATCAAATCGTCCTATTTGATATCACAATTTCTCAAAATTGGCTTAGTCAATTATCTTCAAATTTTTGTCAGTCATCAGTCCTAATAAGGTCAAGTTCCCGCATCTTTTTCAAGGTCATCAGATTATTGTGACGTCATCCAGGCGCCATTTTGTAAAAATCAACTAATGATTGTATCTTCTTCACGAAATGTCATCTCTCTTTCATATTTGGCATGGCTAAGGTCAATGTCATTTCAGTCATTGTCATCATGATTATCATCAACATCATTATCATCATCACTGTGATGATATTCATGATGATGATGATTATCATCAACATCATTATTATCATCACTGTCATGATATTCATGATGATGATTATTATCATCAACATCATTATCATCATCACTGTCATGATAATATAATGATCATCATCATGATTATCATCAACATCATTATCATTACTGTCATGATGATATTCATAGTGATGATGATGATGATTATCATCATTATTATCATCACTGTCATGATGATATTCATGATGATGATTATCATCAACATCATTATCATCATCACTGTCATGATGATATAATGATGATCATCATGATTATCATCAACATCATTATCATTACTGTCATGATGATATTCATAATAATGATGATGATGATTATCATCATTATCATCATCACTGTCATGATATCCACCAATCATCCAAAATTCATTTTCACACACTTTATGCCCCATTGAAACAAAGGGGGCGCTATTTCACTTAGGTAGGTAGTAGAGCCTACGAATTGAAAATGCTAGGAAAAGGCTGAAATCATAAAAATCGTGAATAGATTCATTATAATTAATCTCATTGTGATATCAACCTCATCCTTCACATTATCATTTTGTCATTCGTCTTCGTCAGAAATATTAAGATCAAGACAGATCACCTAATTCGTCTCAGTGACGAATTAAATGTCTAGTTTATTTTTATTTTCTACCACTTTCTTGTTGCAACGAAATCTCAAAAACTTCTCAGTCAATTTTCATCACATTTCTATCAGTCATCAGGTCATATAAGGTCAAGCTCCAAAATCTTTTTCAAGGTCATTAGGTCATCATGACGTCATCCAGGCGCCATTTTGTGAAATCACATTATCAATCATATCTTCATAACGAGTCATCAAAAATGAACCATATTTGACACACATGAACTTCAGGTCAAGGGTCAACATAAAATGTCATCAAAATCCGCGCACGCATCATGACGCGCACGTACGCGCGCGTCAAAATTTAAAAATGCTCAAAATCACTTTTTAATCAAATTAGAGTATGGGTCAGGACATTTTAAGCATTTAAAAATTTTCCGTCCGTGCGCGTCCGTGTGCGCGTTATGCGCGCGCGCAGCGCGTACATAACGTAAAAACGCCGTTTTTTCGCATGGTTTGTCTTCCTGACACTGTTCTTGACAATTTCCAACTATTTACAGTCATTTTTGACCTTCCATAATGCCACACGCGTGCGTCAAAGTTTCAAATTCGTGCGCGCGTCAATGGCCATTCTAATGTAAAAAGTGGTAAAAACATGCCTATCTAAAATCCGCCATAGGTCGTCAGAATGCGTGGAAACCCCCCAATTTCTTTACATATTCTGAAAGCCTGTGAGTTGTAGATTTTAATTCATGCAGAATTTTTGCCGATCTCATGTTTTGACGTCATCATATTTGCTTATGAACTCAAAAAAATGATTTTGAAAAAATGACGTCATCATTTTTGTATTCATTTGATAATAATTCAGTAATAGGTGGTCGATTTTCTTCCAAATTTTGATATGTTATAGCTGAGACAATTCTCTACAACAATAGTCACCACCTTTTTTCATTTTGATGACGTCATCACAGTGAAATTTTCAATTAAAAACGACATGTCAGAATTTCCCCTATTTGCGTGTTATGTCTATGGAAGATGATTTTTTTTCGAATCATGAATCTACATGACATCGTTCTCTGAGCAGTATCTCAGTTATTTTTAGTCTATTTCCTTCCAGATTTTAATATGTTGTAGCCTGATAAATACTCTTTCTATGAGGGTTCGGTTTTTTTAATCTGACATCGGGATCATTGTCAATTTTAAACTACAAAATGTGATTTGAGAATCCCGTTTTTCGCTTACGTGTTATCTCTATGGGAAATGTTTTGGTCTATTGGTCAAAGCACTTGCCTCCCATGCAGGTGACCCAGGTTCGATCCCCGGTGGGTCCATAATTTTTTTTTTTTTTTTTTTGCTTGTTTTTGCTTGTCATTTTACCATCCTCTTCGACTATTATAACATAAACAATCACAAATCATGTAATAAACTGCCTTATTTTCCATGTTATGTCTATTGGAAATTAATGTGCAGTAGTTTGTGTACAACCTTATGGAAATTTTGATTCCCTGTCGTGTATTAGAGCTATGGGGTTTATCTCCCAAGTATCCTGCAATATCAAATCGTCCTATTTGATATCACAATTTCTCAAAATTGGCTTAGTCAATTATCTTCAAATTTTTGTCAGTCATCAGTCCTAATAAGGTCAAGTTCCCGCATCTTTTTCAAGGTCATCAGATTATTGTGACGTCATCCAGGCGCCATTTTGTAAAAATCAACTAATGATTGTATCTTCTTCACGAAATGTCATCTCTCTTTCATATTTGGCATGGCTAAGGTCAATGTCATTTCAGTCATTGTCATCATGATTATCATCAACATCATTATCATCATCACTGTGATGATATTCATGATGATGATGATTATCATCAACATCATTATTATCATCACTGTCATGATATTCATGATGATGATTATTATCATCAACATCATTATCATCATCACTGTCATGATAATATAATGATCATCATCATGATTATCATCAACATCATTATCATTACTGTCATGATGATATTCATAGTGATGATGATGATGATTATCATCATTATTATCATCACTGTCATGATGATATTCATGATGATGATTATCATCAACATCATTATCATCATCACTGTCATGATGATATAATGATGATCATCATGATTATCATCAACATCATTATCATTACTGTCATGATGATATTCATAATAATGATGATGATGATTATCATCATTATCATCATCACTGTCATGATATCCACCAATCATCCAAAATTCATTTTCACACACTTTATGCCCCATTGAAACAAAGGGGGCGCTATTTCACTTAGGTAGGTAGTAGAGCCTACGAATTGAAAATGCTAGGAAAAGGCTGAAATCATAAAAATCGTGAATAGATTCATTATAATTAATCTCATTGTGATATCAACCTCATCCTTCACATTATCATTTTGTCATTCGTCTTCGTCAGAAATATTAAGATCAAGACAGATCACCTAATTCGTCTCAGTGACGAATTAAATGTCTAGTTTATTATTATTTATTTTTATTTTCTACCACTTTCTTGTTGCAACGAAATCTCAAAAACTTCTCAGTCAATTTTCATCACATTTCTATCAGTCATCAGGTCATATAAGGTCAAGCTCCAAAATCTTTTTCCAGGTCATTAGGTCATCATGACGTCATCCAGGCGCCATTTTGTGAAATCACATTATCAATCATATCTTCATAACGAGTCATCAAAAATGAACCATATTTGACACACATGAACTTCAGGTCAAGGGTCAACATAAAGTGTCATCAAAATCCGCGCACGCATCATGACGCGCACGTACGCGCGCGTCAAAATTTAAAAATGCTCAAAATCACTTTTTAATCAAATTAGAGTATGGGTCAGGACATTTTAAGCATTTTAAAATTTTCCGTCCGTGCGCGTCCGTGTGCGCGTTATGCGCGCGCGCAGCGCGTACATAACGTAAAAACGCCGTTTTTTCGCATGGTTTGTCTTCCTGACACTGTTCTTGACAATTTCCAACTATTTACAGTCATTTTTGACCTTCCATAATGCCACACGCGTGCGTCAAAGTTTCAAATTCGTGCGCGCGTCAATGGCCATTCTAATGTAAAAAGTGGTAAAAACATGCCTATCTAAAATCCGCCATAGCTCGTCAGAATGCGTGGAAACCCCCAATTTCTTTACATATTCTGAAAGCCTGTGAGTTGTAGATTTGAATTCATGCAGAATTTTTGCCGATCTCATGTTTTGACGTCATCATATTTGCATATGAACTAAAAAAAATGATTTTGAAAAAATGACGTCATCATTTTTGTATTCATTTGATAATAATTCAGTAATAGGTGGTCGATTTTCTTCCAAATTTTGATATGTTATAGCTGAGACAATTCTCTACAACAATAGTCAGCACCTTTTTTCATTTTGATGACGTCATCACAGTGAAATTTTCAATTAAAAACGACATGTCAGAATTTCCCCTATTTGCGTGTTATGTCTATGGAAGATGATTTTTTTTCGAATCATGAATCTACATGACATCGTTCTCTGAGCAGTATCTCAGTTATTTTTAGTCTATTTCCTTCCAGATTTTAATATGTTGTAGCCTGATAAATACTCTTTCTATGAGGGTTCGGTTTTTTTAATCTGACATCGGGATCATTGTCAATTTTAAACTACAAAATGTGATTTGAGAATCCCGTTTTTCGTTTACGTGTTATCTCTATGGGAAATGTTTTGGTCTATTGGTCAAAGCACTTGCCTCCCATGCAGGTGACCCAGGTTCGATCCCCGGTGGGTCCATAATTTTTTTTTTTTTTTTTTTGCTTGTTTTTGCTTGTCATTTTACCATCCTCTTCGACTATTATAACATAAACAATCACAAATCATGTAATAAACTGCCTTATTTTCCATGTTATGTCTATTGGAAAGTAATGTGCAGTAGTTTGTGTACAACCCTATGGAAATTTTGATTCCCTGTCGTGTATTAGAGCTATGGGGTTTATCTCCCAAGTATCCTGCAATATCAAATCGTCCTATTTGATATCACAATTTCTCAAAATTGGCTTAGTCAATTATCTTCAAATTTTTGTCAGTCATCAGTCCTAATAAGGTCAAGTTCCCGCATCTTTTTCAAGGTCATCAGATTATTGTGACGTCATCCAGGCGCCATTTTGTAAAAATCACTGTCATGATCACTGTCATGATATTCATGATGATGATTATTATCATCAACATCATTATCATCATCACTGTCATGATAATATAATGATCATCATCATGATTATCATCAACATCATTATCATTACTGTCATGATGATATTCATAATAATGATGATGATGATTATCATCATTATCATCATCACTGTCATGATATCCACCAATCATCCAAAATTCATTTAACACACTTTATGCCCCATTGAAACAAAGGGGGCGCTATTTCACTAAGGTAGGTAGTAGAGCCTACGAATTGAAAATGCTAGGAAAAGGCTGAAATCATAAAAATCGTGAATAGATTCATTATAATTAATCTCATCGTGATATCAACCTCATCCTTCACATTATCATTTTGTCATTCGTCTTCGTCAAAAATATTAAGATCAATAGACAGATCACCTAATTCGTCTCAGTGACGAATTAAATGTCTAGTTTATTTTTATTTTTCCACCACTTTCTTGTTACCATCAGTTCTCAATATCGGCTAAGTCCATTTTTATCAAAATATCAACAGTCATAAGGACCTATCAGATCAACCTCGGGTATCTATTTCAAGGTCATCAGGTCATCGTGACGTCATCCAGGCGCCATTTTGTGAAATCACATTATCAATCATATCTTCATAACGAGTCATCAAAAATGAACCATATTTGACATACATTAAATTCAGGTCAAGGGTCGACATAAAATGTCATCAAAATCCGCGCGCACATCATGACGCGCACGTACGCGCGCGTCAAAATTTAAAAATGCTCAAAATCACTTTTTAATCAAATTAGAGTATTGTTCAGGACATTTTAAGCATTTTAAATTTTTCTGTCCGTGCGCGTCCGTGCGCGCGTTATGCGCGCACACAGCGCGTAGAGAACGTAAAAACGCCGTTTTTTCGCATATTTTGTCTTCCTGACACTATTCTTGACAATTTCCAACTATTTACAGTCAATCTCGACCTTCCATAAAGTCGTACGCGCGCGTCAAACTTTCAAATTCGTGCGCACGTCAATGGGCATTCTAATGTCAAAAGTGGTAAAAACATGCCCATCTATAATTCGCCATAGCTCCTCAGAATATACGGAAACCCCCCAATTTCTTTACATATTCTGAAAGCCTGTGAGTTGTAGATTTGAATTCATGTAGAATTTTTGCCGATCTCATGTTCTAACGTCATGATATTTGCATATGAACTCAAAAAAATGATTTTGAAAAAATGACGTCATCATTTTTGTATTCATTTGCTAATATTTCAGTAATAGGTAATCGATTTTCTTCCAAATTTTAATATGTTATAGCTGAGACAATTCTCTACCAGATCAGTTGCCACCATATTTCATTTTGATGACGACATCACACCGAAATTTTCAATGCAAGATGCCATGTCATAATTTTCCCTATTTGCGTGTTATGTCTATGGAAGATGATTTTTTTTCGAATCATGAATCTACATGACATCGTTCTCTGAGCAGTATCTCAGTTATTTTTGGTCTATTTTCTTCCAGATTTTAATATGTTGTAGCTGAGACTATAAGCTTTCATTAGTAAGCCCTCCAATTTTTGATCAGATGTCGGGATCATGCCCAATTTTTCAGTACAAAATGTGATTTGAGAATCCCGTTTTCGTTTACGTGCTATCTCTATGGGAAATATTCTGGTCTATCGGTAAAGCACATGACTTCCATGGTCAAGGTACCTGGTTCGATCCCCGGGGCCGATTTTTTTTTTTTTTTTTTTTTTGCTTCTTTTTGCCTGTCATTTTACCATCCTCTTCGACTATTGTAACATAAAAAATCACAAATCATGTAATAAACTGCCTTATTTTCCGTATTATGTCTATTAAAAAGTAGTGTGCAGTAGTTTGTGTATAACCCTATGGAAATTGTGATTTCCTGTCCTGTATTAGAGCTATTGGGTAAATCTCCCAAGTATCCTGTATCATCATCATTATTATCATCACCGTCATGATCATCATCGCTATTATTATATCATCGCCATCATCATTATATCATTATAATCATCATAATCACTATTATCATCATCACCATAATCATTTTACAATGACCGTTACACATTTTGCTACATTCCTGTCCTCAAGAAGCATCTCCATTCATGGCATTCTTGACATCCTATCTTCAGTTTAGTATTCCCCATTATTATGATTATTAAGACAGACCACCTAATTCGTCCTCATGACGAATTCAAATCTAGTTTGTGTTAGTTTTGTAAAGAAAGTTTGACCAGTAACACCAAGATATATTTCCTTAGAGAAAGAAACAATGCCATTGAAAATATTACATTTATACTGAATTGTTTAGTTTGAACAAATGGATAAGAAGAGGGTCTATATTTTGTTGAATTCTATGTGTAAATTTAGGGAAAAAGGATAATCAAGTTTCTGTGTAAATTATAGGAGGAATCAGTTTTAAGTTTTGTCTTTGGAACTGGAAAATAATATTTTTTGTTATTAATGCATTGTTATATATATTCTTGTTGGTTGGAAGAATGCATGTTTATTTCAGATAATCATGATAATTGTATAATTTCATGTCAGAATGAAGATATACACATTGATTGTAGAAACAAGATATATTTCAGTTACAATTTAATTTATTTCATTGAAATATATCCAGGAAGGAATAGTGGATCAGTTTTGCATTATGATCTATTTTAAAGTCATTTCCTTAAAAGAAATGGGAAGTCTGTATATATATATTCCTTTAATATAGAGATAGGGATACTAGGCAGTTGCCATGAAGTTGTTCGGTTTTGTAATATTTTAACAGCTGTCTACATGGATGAGCTGGGCTCTTGTTTTTGCTCTTCCTCCTCCGCTGACGGTTGTCAACTCAGTAGTTGGTAAACGACCAGAGACATCGAGCCTTGGTCTTCAGTATTGTAGCCTACTAGCGACTCAGAGGCCAGTCTACATCGCGATAGTCGGCTATTTTGCAGAAACGACATGGGCATGGCCATGGCATCATCAACGACACAGTTGTTCACCAGGATATCGCACCCCGGAGACGAAGTCGATCATACCCAATGAACTCGTGAACAGTTGCGATAAGTATGGGCAGCCCATCTTGTTCTACAAACCAATATGCTAGCAATTAAGTCAGACATTTTCAGTTATGGCTCTAAGTTGTGATGTTTCATTTAGTCCCGGGCATTGTAGTTATGTGTAGTGATACGAGTCCATGCTGTTTATCATAAATTGTTAGTCTTTTGAGAGCTCATGTTAATGATTTCATAAATGATGCGAATAATGCAATGTTAGTAAAGGAATTCCCTTACTAGTGGTTATATAGATAAGATATCATTAACTTGCTGATAAGGCAAGTGGATTTTCTTTTCTTTTCAAAATATTTCAATAATTTGGAATTTAACCTGGAAAACCCCTCAGGGTATGATAAACCACTAATTACAAGTCTGGAATTCGAAAGATGTATAGTGCCTCGTTTTGATATAGTGATTTCTTTTTTTTTTGCATTTAATTGACTATTGACCATTAAATGAAAACTTTGGTAGCGAATGGGTTTACAAAAACTAAGCCATGTGAGCAACCTGTATTATTGTAACGTTAGGTATTTAGGCATGCTGAACACATGTTCCTTACGTAAGTTTTATATGGTAATTTGTTATTACGTTTCCGAGGGTTACCGTTGCGAGGACCAATCATATAGCAGCACACCTCGGCATTTGGTTTTCTCTCTACACGGAACTTTTTCATTCTGCTGCAATGTTCCTGACATAGCAACACGTTAAAGGAACAGTTGCCATTCTGCTATAAGTTTGTTTTATTTACCATGCGGGGATTGAACTGATTTTTCTCCGGCGTCACTGCATGAACTTCACCGAGATTCAGCGGGCCATGTCTGGGACTGGCAACCTTCAAACTTTGATTTCGATATCACTCTTCAACATTAACGTTTGATTTACCAACTTTTCAAGCTGCTTCTTCATCACCGAACTTTTTGTTATCACCATCTTTCCACATTGATACTTGTCACCGAATTTCATCGTTTCATCTGATTTCCAGAGAACACTCTTTGATATCGCCGACTTATCTGTGACATCGGCTGCGACATCACCACATCACCACGTCGAGTTCCTGATCACTTCTCGTCGCATCACCCGCATGGACTTAACATTTACCAGAGTTCATCTTTAAACATCTTTCCTATTTTTACGTAATTTATCATGCCAGCTCGTAAGTTGTGTTCAGCTTAATTACGTTAGACACATTCTAAATTTTTGTTATACAAAAAGGAATTAATTTCAAATTGTTTATTTTATTGACACGATTGACATTGTATTTTAACCCATAACATTTAGTCAATCGTTACATAAACTCATTTTTTATATTTAGTCAACCATATTTTAGGCCAGCAACAATTTTACATTCTTGGCCTTGATTCATTTTATGTATCTTATGTATTTATCTCTTGCGGGGTATTGAATAATATAACCCATTGAACCCCTTAAAAAAAAGTAGTTGGTCTTTTAATTCTGTGTTTTTTATTTGTGATGAGATTGATTTCTTGATTTGATGAATGATGATTTTGATTTCATTTTTGTGAGAGTCGCAAGTGAATCGTTTTAGTTAATTACTGAAAGTCACAGGAATATAGTCCACTACAGATGTATTAATTATTTGACTCTCACCATGATTATGTAAATGATCATTTTACATGTGATATTGATTATTGATATCTATATGGAAGAAAGAAATTTGATACAATAATAAAGATTACATCAATTTAATCTCTAAATTCAATGTAATTGTGTAATCTCTTCTCGTGAACATTTAACTACTCAGCAGAATTGTACTTATCGTCAGACACATCAAATTCAGTGGTTAGATCTGACAGTGGATACACAAGTTTATGTAAGGTAAGATCTGTATGAATGAATGAAGTGGAATGTGCTGATGGTAGCTGGTTTTTTAAGTAATAAATTTGGTGATAAATGTACTCGACCACCAAATTGGCGACGAGGATTAAGCGGAAAGCGTGATTGAATGGAATTTTGTTGTGGAATTTTGTAGATTTGTCCGACGCGGCAGTGGGTCATATGACCAGTTGACGGCGGGAGCGCCATTTTTTTGAATTGAGGTATTTAATATATGCTGTAAATTTGTATTAGATTTAATTTGTAATTTGCTGTGATTGGATTTAATGATAATGTTGAGATTGTTTCTGGTGGAAATTTCGAGAGAATGTTAGGTTGTTGGTTTGATTACTGTTTGAAATGTGTCTGTATGCGTTGTAATAGTACATTGATTGCGTGATTTTGTAGTGTGTTTTTGATCATTCATGCTAGTGTTTTATTGAGACTGCCGTAGTGTGATTGCTGATGATTAATTATTTACTTGTGACATTTCAATATAATTATCTTGTATGATTAATGGAATTTGCCGATTTTCTTTTCCGATTATTATTCGGGACTCGGCCTATGGAATTCTGTTAATTTATATGCGTGTGTAATATTTGTAATTGTTGATTCTCAATTCTTGCCTTCACTTAGTTGGCGTGATTGTCAATATTTAATAATATCGAGAGCATATTTGAATATATATCTTTGTGTTTAGATCCTCAATTATAGAAATGGAGGGCAAGATAAAAATTAACTATTGCACACGGCAACAATTAATGACGGTTCCTGGCATTGGACCGGCATTAGCGGAGCGAATTATCAACTTGCGGGAAGCAAGCGACATTTGCCCGCTGACGTTGGGTACATTGCCATATATACATAATGTGGAACAAATACTTTCTTATTTTGACTTTGCGCCATATATTCCTCCACCGGAGGGTCGCCTTAATCTTTCACTGGGGGATGAGCCGAGAGATAAAACGGCTTTTGATTTAACTCGCACAAACCCCCCAGCGGGTTGGGCCCGAAGATCACCTAGCCCCTCTAAACCTCACCTTGGGGAATAGTAACCGGCCTGCTCCTAAGGCCCCCAAAGTTGTTCAACCTCAGGCAGCTATTTCCATGGGTGGGGGGGGGGGGGGGGGGGGGGGAGGCAGGATAGGGATTTGGGCCAACCAGCCAAATCCACATGGGGGGCAGATACCTACTATCCCCCGGGTGACCCTAGAAGGGAGGGAATACGCTGCCCAACTGGGGGTAAAAAACAAGCAGGCACAAATTTAAATGAGCAACGGCACTCGAATATAGGCGCTATATCGCCTCCAAATTTTAAAGATCAGGTGAGGGAATGTTTGCGGGAAGTGTTGGGGGAATTTCTTCCCCTTCCCAAGCCTACCATCTCAACAGAGTCCTCACCAGAGGTGAGGGAATGTTTGCGGGAAGTGTTGGGGGAATTTCTTCCCCTTCCCAAGCCCACCGTCCCGACAGAGTTCCCACCAGAGCGGGCTGGGGAGCATCTAAATCTTCCTCAGCCCCCAGTTCCGGGTGGATTTCTATCGGGGTGGGCTGGACAGCCCTCACAACCCCTTAACTCCAGGGACTTTACACCGGAGTTGTTTCCCCAATTCCGGCCTGAATTTCCCGTACCTAGCGGAACGGGGATTCGAGGGCGGTATGATCCCTATGCACAATTCCCCAACCAGTATGGGTATATGCATGGTCATACATATCCATACTCATCCCCTCCAGTCCTGCCAGCGTACCGACATGCTGACTACCCACCGGTAGCAGGCCCCGGGGCTACCCAGTATTCCCGAGTCCGCCACCTGTTACTCGGGAGTCACCCTTGGGGCCGGACGCGGGAGCGGGACGGAACAGGGAGACCCACAATATTCCGACGTCGGTCAGAATGCCACCACGCAAACCCGCTTTTCTTCCAAAAAGCATTACCTATAGTGGTACGGGAAGCTGGATGGCGTTCCTTACAAAGTTTCAATTGTTTGCCGACGAGAGTAACTGGGACGACACCCAAAGAAGGAATCATTTATGCTGGTCATTAGACGGGGAGGCCAGTAAATACATGGCCCTTCTTACGGAGGGAGATCCGGATATGCCTTACGGTACCCTGGTGAAGAAATTGGAAAAGCGTTTTTCCCTTCGTGAGGAGCCCGCTGTGACTCGCATGCAGTTCCAAGGGGCATCCCAAAAAGTTGAAGAGACGCTAGTCCAGTGGGCTGATCGTCTCATGACACTGGCAGGACAAGCTTTTCTCGGTTTACCGGAGGCGTTCATACAAGAACAAATTGTCGCCCGATTCTGTCAGGGGTCACAAGACAAGGATGCTGGTCAGTATGTTCTGAATAGCAGGCCAAACACACTGGAGATAGCGCTTGAACGGTACAAGTGGTACCAGTACACACAGAGGACTATCAGAGGTCCCTCCAGCGGCAAGGGCGCAAAGAAGGAAATAAAACAACTGTCGGTGGACCATGACCCGGAACCTAGTGTTCAGAGGGTCGCGCCTCCACCGAGGGCTGTTTCAGCAGAAACCAGGGTGGAATCCAGGGTAGGTACTCTAGAGACCAAACTCGAGACTATGATTGTCCAGCTCACTGCCCTTCAGGCCACAGTGCATGGATTAGCCAGCTCCATCCGGGGACTTACAGTTAGTGTAAGAGGTCGTGGCCCACAAGCTCGGAGGGATTCTCCGTACAAGTTTAGGGCCACGTCTGGCCAAGACTCAGCCTCACTACCGAGCGATCGGGGGTGAGGCTGAGAGCCAACCAGGGGTGCTACAATTGTGGACAGTTAGGGCATTTCAGTAGGGAATGTCCTGCCCCGAGGGCTGGCCGGCCAAGGGATGAGCAGACTGAGAAGGCTGCAAGAGTCGTTGGTTTCCAAGAAAGGGACGCGGAGGAGGGAAACGGACCGAGATCGGAGGGGGCGGGGAGTCCCCAGTCCGATCAGTAAGCCCTTTTTCTGACTCCCGTACGCTGGTACATCCAGCAAGCCCTATGTATGTTCCCTGGTCCCACCCACCGTGGCCGCCAGACTCGATACTAGAGCGACCAGGAATGGTACATGATCAGATTGATTCGGAACGAACCCTGAGCGCTGCCGCCCCATCTCCTTCCGGGGAGTTGGAGGTGGTGGTATGCAGGATCTCCTCCACGTCAATGCTAAACATAGCGATTGAGATTGGTGCCGAATCTATCAATGCAGTCTTAGACACGGCAGCTGCAGTCACTATTCTTTCTGACAAAGTATTTAAACGTCTAACACCATGCCCAGCGACCCTCAAGCAAGTAGTCCTTAAGGGTGCTGGACGGGGCATGAAGATGGATGGTCTTGTAGTCGGACCTATAGACGTTAGAATCGGATCACAAGTGATAAGTGAGCCCGTATTTGTGGCTCCCATAACAGATGAAATGTTGTTTGGGGTCGACCTATTACGAAAATATGAGGCTCGCATCAATATCTCGGATTCTATCCTAACGTTTAACAGTGAGGATATTCCCATTGTACAGCGTGAGGAAGCGGACCAGGATGTTAGTAAAGTATCTGTCAAGGAAGAGGTTAGGGTTCCGCCACTGTCGGTGCGGAGGGTACAGTGCATTGTTGCTGCGCCCTCTGGGCCATTGTTGTTAGAACCCCAGCCCTCCATGCCTGTACTGATTCCTCGCTCTCTTCATGAAGCCGGGGGTATCATTTCAGTATACGTTATAAATCCCACAGAGGTTAGCCTGAAGCTAAGAAAGGGTGAGACCTTAGGAGAGGCTCGGGTGGTTTCTATAGTGGAACCCACTTCGGGTAACCCTACTGATGTCGGGGTAAGGAAGGTCAGTCCTTTTGGCATTTCTCCCAGTGTCATATAAGAATTATGGTCGTAACTATGTTGCCTATGTTGCTCTGACTGAAGTCAGATTTTGTTTTCCTATTTGATATTGAGGTACACCTTAGAAAACGGTGAATAAACTCTCTTCGAGCCAAGACCTAAAATAGCAAGTACAATTGTCGTTTTTCCGTGACAATTTTATGGCGACCCTGCCAGGACGAAAGTTTTAGGTCTTGTATGAAATACCACAATTTGTAGTTTTTATCTCAATGCTACCATGTGTGTATGTTTTAGGTTGAAAGAGAGACGGATGTTTGCAAAAAGAGTGATTTTGCGGTTCGGTGTGGTAGGTCTCTCGCCACGGTTTCAGTAGTGCGTGTACCGTATTGTACAGGGATCGGTATGCGGGGTTCTGTGTAGAATGCTATTCAGGTTTCAGGTATGCGTGTTACGTGCATGGGATGTCCGTTGGCATTGTGAATTACAGCGGTGTGTACAGGTTTTTGTACGAGGGCTGTGATGGGTTTTTTCGCCGGAATTGGACATGGTATTGGATTTAGCTGTGTGTGAGTTAATCCACGTTGTATGCAAGCATACTTACTTTGAGACTAGTTTTGGTATTGCATGTCTAGGTTTATAAAGACAAGTGGTGGGTAGAAATTCCCATGAGTTTGTTTTGTCTTGGGATATAAACTAGACAGATACAACAAGAGTCTTGATAAGATAGTTGGTTAGAATAGATTCTACAGGGATTATTCTAAACTTGTTAGTGCAAGTAGAATATTAAGTGGCTCATTAACATAAAGTTAGTGTAAACTGTAATCTATACCCAGCACTAGATTGTTTTGTGATAGGGTCTATATTGATTTAGAACACGGATCATAATATTTCACAATGGCCAGTTTAGATCAGATAAAAGAATTTTCAGCCCTAGGTCGAGAGATGAACTTGGCGGGCAGTGAGCTTAACAAGTTTGTTTCTGAGCGCTGTGCTGAGGTGTTAAGGGCAAAAGAGTTAGAACTAGAAAGCCAGCGCGATCGCGAAGAGCGCGAAAAAGAAGTGAAGCTAGCTCAGCTTCGGGTCGAGGAGAAAAAGACCGGCAGTGTAGATACTGGCGGATTGAAGTTGAAAGTTGGGAAGTTTGATGACACAAATGATAAATTTGATGCATACGTTACCAAATTTGAATTACTCATGGATAGTCAGAAGGTACCTCACAGCATAAGAGCCTTACATATTATTTCTAATCTGACAGGACAGGCTTTAGAGGTTGTGAATAGAATGTCAAGTGAAGATCGTAATGATTATGAGGCAGTAAAGCGGGAGCTGATGGAGTTCTATCATTTAACTGCTGATGGTTATAGGAGAAAATTCCGTACAGCTAAGCCAGAAAAGCATGAACAGCCTAGACAATTCAGTGTTAGATTAAAAGGCTACTTACAGAAGTGGATTGAATTATCAGATATTGATGAAGACTATGAATCCCTTTTGGATTTGATTCTAAGAGAACAATTTGTGTATTGTTGCCCAAAGGGAATTGAAGTGTTTGTTAGGGAGGGGCAATGTAGTAGCATTGAAAAGGTTGTTGATAGGGCTATGGTTTATGTAGGGGCTCATGGGTTACATACTTTTTGTACACCGCGTAAACCAAGTGGATTCAAACCTACAGCTACAAGTACACAAGGTGGTGTTAGTTCCACTCGGCCAGGTGTCCCCAAGGGTAACTTTAGCGCTAAGGGTCCTGATTCGCGTACACCGAGTAGTGTAGGTGGAAGGGCGCATGATGCAGGCAAGCGTTCTGTTAGAGGTTGTTATACATGTGGCAGCCAGGGGCATTTTAAGAAGGAATGTCCATTGCGAAAGCAGATGCATTCAGTGCAAGGAATAATAACTGTAGATGGGACAGATTTACCCACCCAAAGAGAAGAGGGTGATATCACTACTAGGTTAGTTGCAAATGATGGTAAGGACACGGGATATAGTATTGGTTCATTGAGGTCCAATGATAATTCACCTACTGTTCATTCAGTGCAACTTGGACTGGCTGGTATTTGTTTACTACAGGTAGAAACAAATGGATTGAATTCATTAGAACAGGCAAGACAAAGCATAGTGAATAAGTTAGGCATGGCTTATGATCTGTTGGGGGCTATGATGAAACATATGCCCATAGTTTCAGGTAGACTGGTAAAAGGAAGCAAAGCGGTGTCAGTTTTGAGAGATTCCGGGTGCACTACTTGTGTAGTTAAATCAGAATTGGTCGATGAAGATCAGCTGACAGGTTTCAAGCAGTTAGTGTTGCTCATTGATGGTACAATAAGGGAGTTCTTAGTTGCAAAGCTGACAGTTGATTCTCCATACTACGTGGGTGAGATAGAGGCTTTGTGTATGCCTCATTCACTGTGTGATCTCGTTATTGGCAATATAACTGGTGCACGTGAGCCCAGTAATCCAGATTTGAAATGGGTGCCTAAAGGAGGTAAAATAGAAAGTGTTGGTGAGAATGCCATTGGTGATGACAAGGAAGTCATTGATGTGCATGTTAATGATGAAATCGATGATGCAGACCAGGTGGATAGTGATGGTGAGAATGACATTGGTGATGACAAGGAGGCCATTGATGTGCATGTTGTTGATGGAGTTGAGCAGGTTGTTGCAAGTATCTCTGGTGTGAAAGAGGGTAGTCCACAGGTGATGGCAGTTGAAACTCGATCTCAAAAGGAGGTAAAGGTCAAACCGCTCAAGGGTTTGAAAACTGGGAGTCCCATTTCCTGTGTAGAGCCTGCTGATTTTGTTCGCGAACAGAAGGAAGATCCGACCTTGCGTTCACTATGGAACAAAGTAGGTAGGGATGAAAAGTCTAAGTACATGTTTGTGTCAGAGGGACAGTATTTGTACAGGCAGAGAAGAGATGGAAACAATCCTAAGCTTGGTGTTGGACATAAGTGCGTAGTTCTCCCTAGGTCACAAAGAGAGAAAGTCATGAAAGTGGCACATGAGTCCTTGATGGGAGGTCATATAGGCATAAACAATACAATGGCCAAAATCAAAAGTCAGTTTTTCTGGCCAGGAATGTCGGTGGATGTAGCAAACTTTTGTCGATCCTGCGACATCTGTCAGAAGACGGTCAGTAAGGGTAGAGTGTCAAAGGCAACATTAGGTCGAATGCCGATCATAGGTGTACCCTTTCAGAGAATAGCTATAGATTTAGCAGGACCATTCACTAGGTCAGCTAGAGGTCATACGCATATACTAACGGTTGTAGATTATGCAACCAGGTATGTAGAAGCCTTACCTTTAAAGACAATAACAACTGTGGAAGTGGCCGAAGCACTTCTCAGTGTGTATAGCAGGGTAGGAATACCAAATGAAGTCATGTCAGACTTGGGACCACAGTTTGTTTCAAGTTTAATGCGGGAAGTGTCGAGACTGTTGTCTATTCAACAGGTCACTAGCTCTAGGTATCATCCTATTTGTAATGGGTTAGTAGAGAGGTACAATGGGTTGGTGAAAACTGCGCTGCGACGGTTGTGCGCGGATGAACCACGCGAGTGGGACAGGTATTTGCCTGCACTTCTCTTTGCATTGCGCGAGACTCCAAGCTCTAGTCTTGGATATTCTCCTTTTGAGCTGTTGTATGGGAGAAATGTTCGTGGTCCCATGGATGTGTTAAGGGAATTGTGGACGAATGATGATGTAACTCCAGAATTGAAAGATGAGTACGAGTATGTCATAGAGCTTCGTGAGAGGTTGGTGAAGTCGTGGGAATTAGCCCAGGAAGCCTTAAAATGTGCTGCGGGAAAATACAAGAAGTATTATGACAGAAATGCTAGGAACAGGAAGTTGAATATCGGAGATCAGGTGTTGATTTTGCTTCCAACGGATCAGAACAAGTTGTTGCTGAAATGGATGGGTCCTTTCCCTGTTGTTGGTGCAAAGTATGACTATGACTACATTGTAGATGTAGATGGTGTTCCTAAGACATATCACATTAATCTTCTCAAGAAATATTTCCCCAGGGAGGAGGTTAACTTGTCTATGACAGGCTGCTTTGATTTGTGTTCAGAGAGTAAGAAAGTGTGTGAGGGAGATATCGAGGTTGAGATTAGTGATGTCGATGGCGCCGACGTCACAGTGATGCCATCCATGCATCAGAAGGAATTTGTAGAACATGTCAAGGTGAATGAGTCCTTGGAGGAGATTCGTAAGAAAGAGATATCTCAGTTATTGGGAGAGTATCAGGATGTCTTTTCTGATGTGCCGAAGAAGACGACTGCTGCAGAATGCAAATTGTATTTGACGAGTGATGAACCAGTACGTTCACCTCCATACAAGATTCCACAGGCAATGAAAGAAACTGTAGAAAAGGAAATAGATACAATGTTGCGGATGGGAATTATTGAACCGGCAGATTCCCCTTATGGACATCCGATAGTAATGGTAAAGACAGCCAGATGGTTCTAATAGATTCTGTATAGATTTCCGCCGTTTGAATAATATCACTGTGTTCAATCCAGAACCAATACCAGACCCTAAGGATTTGTTTGCTACATTGTCACAAAGCAAGTTCTTCAGTAAACTAGATATGACAAAGGGATACTGGCAGATCCCTATGCGAGACAGTGACAAAAACAAAACTGCATTTCTAACTCCAAGTGGGCAGTATAGGTTTAGATACATGCCATTTGGTTTGGTTACGGCAGGTGCACAGTTTACCAAGATGATGCGTAATGTGTTACAGGGTATTCCCAACGTAGTTCATTATATCGATGATGTTCTCATTCATACACAGAGTTGGGAAGAGCATGTAGAGACGCTCAGAAAGGTGTTGCAAAGATTGCGCGAGGTTAACTTAGCTGCACGTCCTACCAAATGCGCTTTGGGATTCAACACGATCGAGTTTTTAGGACATAGTCTTAGAGATGGTACTATCCAAACTAGTAGTAGACTGACTAAGAAAGTCATTGAGTCATCTAGGCCAAAAACCAAGAAGCAGGTGCGATCGTTCTTAGGTCTTACAGGTTACTATAGGGACTACATCCCTAACTATGCTGAGATCGCACTGCCTTTGACAGACTTAACGCTTAAAGGTAAACCAAACGAGGTAAAGTGGGGAGAAGATGAGGAAAGGTCGTTCAGAAAGTTGAAGGAATGTCTAGTTACTCGTCCAATCCTTCATCTCCCTTGTTTTGATCAGTTGTTTGTATTGAAGGTAGACGCATCTGACAGGGGTGTGGGTGCTGTGCTTATGCAGGAGCATTCAGGGGAAGAATTCCCAATCGCTTATGCTAGTAAAAAGCTGTTACCAAGGGAAGAGAATTACTCGACAATAGAGAAAGAGTGCTTAGCAATAGTATGGGCGATCAAGAAGTTCGACTACTATTTGTATGGACGTGAGTTTGAAGTGCACACAGACCACAAACCATTGGTCTACATTCAAGGGAAGAAGTTTGAGAACAAGAGAATCATGCGATGGAGCATGATGCTCCAAGATTACAGGTTTAGGCTTGTATCAGTGAAGGGGCAGGATAACACTGCAGCAGATTTTATGAGCAGAATATGAAATGCATTTCACATGTATTTTCTCATCTGTCTACTAATGTAAATTGATGGATACATACGTACTATTGATCATTTAAAACGTTTTGTTAATGTTTGTTGGCTATACAGTACATTTACCAGGGTAATGTAATGTTTATTTTCAAATGATTTTGTGAACCACCCTTCAAACTATCTATGATAATACATACACTTTTTATCATAAAGCATGTTTTATTAGAAATGCATGAAATGCATTACTGGAATTTGAGTTGAAGAAAAAAAATGTATATATTGCAGCAGTATATTATACATTGTACCTTATGCTAATACATGAATATTGATATTACTGTTTTTTATACCATGCCTATGTATATTGATACTCATTATGAACTTACATGCTGGAGTTTGCGATAATGGACGCTAAAACAAATTTAAATGGGAGCTTTGCCAAAGTTTAGATTTGGACTTTTGCTTGTGGTCATCTTTGAAGTCTTCAATGATCACAAACGTCGAGACTCGAACAACAAATCGTGATAATGTCGACTGAGATGATGAACTTTCCATATTAAGAGCGATACGCCTTGTTACCACAGAGACTATGTTTTCAACATACATTTTAAGCCGCATCTTGAACTGATATTTTGGATCGCATCAAGAGACTGATGATAATTGTACAGCCGCACCTTATGAACTTAAGTATATCAGAGAGGACTGATTGATGCTCAATATATTGGACTGTGATCTCTAATGCCCAGGCTTGGATTATTTTGTTTCATTTTAGTCAAAGACATTCTCTTTAAGTGATGAAGTGAACATTCAACACACTGCGTTTTTTTTTTTCCTTAAAAGAAGTTTTGCACAGACTCTAATATGAACTGTTATCTGGATATTAATATATAGCTGTGTTATAGTAACTCGAATTTATGCAGAATATGTCATACATGTTTACACATGCATTTTTTTTTTGTGTACTGATTATCCAATAGCATGAAGTTACTGTGCTTTGATGGCATTGTATTGAACAAAGCTTATTCAAAAGGTGTTTGTAGAATTACATATATAACTATGACCAAGCTTTTGTGCGTTATTAGCGTTTGAGGTACAAGTGCTGTATAATATCACGTTTTATTGTATTAGTTAAACAAAAAATATGTCTTAGTAATTGCACAGAGAATTGCATGTGCAGATTTAAATCCATAAAAATGGAAGTATAATGAATGTACTTTTGGTTGTCCTTGTTTTAATTAGTGTACATTCTAAACATAATACTTTATGGATATAGTTACTTTGACTACGATTTAATTTCAGTCATATGAGCTATATTGTGTAATGACCTATTGGTAGTACCATACTGTGCTTGATGGAATACAAATGTTATTTTGCCTTTGAAAAATCTTTGATAATAATTATGAGAGGTAAAAAGGGAAACAGTTTCCTTTCAAACATTCAGGAGATATGTAATGCCCAGTGACTGTTCTATATGTCAGAAGTATGAATTATGCTCTGAAAGGTTACATCTTGGACTGTATTCTTATATTGTAATGACTTAAAAGGAAATATAGTTTATTGACATGCATATGAAACTGAAATGTATGTTTTTTGTACGTGCAGTAAACAAAGGAAAATATGTTATGATTGTTTATTTATCTGCCTTGCTGACTTATTCAGCTTTGACTTGTTTTATATTAATGTGAATACTAGAAGAAGTCATTTTGTTAGGAACATGACCAAATATAAAGTTAGATGGTTAAGAAAATGGTTGTAAATGTACCATTATGACTGATATGGGTCAAGGTCAAGATGAATTGGTTTTGTTTATGATTATACATGCGACAGTGGCCATGAATGTAATTTACAAAGACAGATGTTAGTGACTTTGTAACTTTATTTTAGTCAGGTACTGGATTTTGGATTATTGTAATTGTCCTATAATTCTCTGGTTTTGAAGAAAATTTATGGGAGTAAATTATTCTTAAAATGGGGGGCTAATTGTCATATAAGAATTATGGTCGTAACTATGTTGCCTATGTTGCTCTGACTGAAGTCAGATTTTGTTTTCCTATTTGATATTGAGGTACACCTTAGAAAACGGTGAATAAACTCTCTTCGAGCCAAGACCTAAAATAGCAAGTACAATTGTCGTTTTTCCGTGACACCCAGCATACCCTCTTATTTGCAGGACCTCTGGGAGCGTTCAATAACCGCCCTGATCCCCGATCAGCAAGAACAATTGAAGAATCTATTGATTGAATTTGAATGCGTGTTCGCAAGGGATGAGTTTGACCTCGGGAATTTTACCGAGATCTCTCATGCTATCGACACGGGGGACGCCCAACCCATAAAACAGAAAATGAGGCGAACTCCCCTTAACTTCGTTCAGGAAGAACGGGCTCATCTTAATAAGATGTTGGCCGCTGGGGTAATTAAACCCTCCATGTCAGAATGGGCTTCTGCCCCCGTGTTGGTAAGAAAGCGTGATGGAGGCGTCCGCTGGTGCATTGATTATAGGAAGCTAAACAATGTTACCAGAAAGGATGTCTACCCACTCCCTTGCATTGAAGAATGTTTAGATACTCTGGCCGGTAATGAATGGTTCTCTAAACTGGATGCCAATTCGGCGTATTGGCAAATTAAAATCAGGAAGGAAGACCGGGACAAAACGGCCTTTGTCACAAAGCATGGGCTGTTTGAGTTCGCACGCATGGGTTTTGGGTTGTGCAATGCCCCGGCTACTTTCCAACGTGTGATGCATCTCGTTCTAAGGGGTCTTACCTGGGATATAGCCCTCGCCTTTCTCGATGATGTGGTTGTGTTGGGAACCACCTTCAGCGATCACATAAAAAACCTTAGGCTGGTCTTGGAACGTTTCCGGGACCATAAGTTGAAACTGAAGCCCAAAAAGTGTGCCTTTTTCAAACGAAGGGTGGAGTTTCTGGGCAGAGAGGTTGATGGCGAGGGGCTACATCTCAAGGAGGAGCATGTTAAGGCAGTGGTAAACTGGCCCCCTCCTACTTCGACCAAGGAGGTTGAACAATTCTTAGGATTAGCCAATTACCATCGGGGATTCCTTAAGAACTACGCACAGGTGGCAGAGCCGTTGTATGGACTCACGGGTAAGCACAAGTTCGGCTGGACGGAAGAGCACCAGCTGGCATTTGAGCAAGTGAAGGGCCTGATGACGTCCGCCCCTGTTCTTGTTCTGCCTAATCCAACTGACCTATTCATTCTCGATACCGACGCTTCGGCGACGGCCGTGGGGGCTGAATTGTTGCAGGTTCAGGAGGGTGAGGAGAGAGTAATTTCTTATGGCAGCCTCTCTCTTACTCCTGAACAGCGCAACTATTGTGTCACTCGCCGGGAGTTGTTAGCCGTAGTAAGGTTTACCCGTCAATATAGACATTATTTACTGGGCAAACCATTTACCTTACGGACTGACCACGGGAGTTTAACTTGGTTGCTTAATTTCAAGGAGCCCCAAGGCCAGCTGGCGCGCTGGCTTGAGGAATTGGGTCAATATAACATGACTGTCGAACATCGACCAGGTAGGCATCATCAAAATGCTGATGCTCTTTCACGGGTGCCTGACAGTGAACCTTTCTGTGAGACTTACCGTCTGGGCATCCACCCGGAAGATTTGCCTTGTGGTGGTTGCTCTTACTGCTACAAGAGACACAAGGATTGGGCCCACTTCGTTGATGTCGTGGACGACGTGGTTCCCTTAACGGGGGGGGGGGGGGGGGGGGGGGGGGGGGACTAAGGTAGCAGGTGTTGCCCTCGAGGAAGATTTCTGTGTTACTCACATGGACATCTCCCATGAGGGGAGTATGCCCTCCTTTTTCGTAAACAATGTTCAGTTAGACGATGCCTCATCTGGAGCTTCTGATGGTCTGCCCGCTCTTCATCTAATTAAAGTCGAGCAAGAGGCAGACCCGCAGCTCGGCTACCTATGTAGGTGGCTTAAAGATAAGGTTGAACTAGACCAAGGAACTCTGTTTCTCCTTTCACCCGAAGGTAAGTTCTTATGGGTGAATAGAGAGCTCTTCACCATGAGGGAGGGAATAATCTGGAGGAAGAGAGATGATGTGGATGTCGTTGTAGTCCCCCAGTCACTTCGACAGAACATCATCCGCCTCAATCATGACCCACCCTCGGCTGGGCATGCAGGTGTGAGTCGTACTCGGGCAAAGTTGAAGTCCAAGTACTATTGGTACGGCATGTCTGAGGATATTCGAGGGTACATCAGTAAGTGTGCCACCTGCAATCAGAACAAAAAGGCCACACGCTATGGGAGGCACCCTATGCAGAGTTATCATGCGGGGGCTCCCATGGAGCGAGTCCATTTGGATTTCATTGGGCCTTTGCCGAAAACAGCACAGGGACATGCGCACATACTGATGATGGTTGACCAATTTACAAAGTGGGTGGAGTGCGTACCCCTGCCCTCCCAATCGGCGGAAGGTACAGCTCATGCCGCGGTGTGCGAGTTCTTCTGCCGGTTCGGGTATCCTTTCCAAATATTCACAGATCAAGGCAGGAATTTTGAGAGTAGGTTATTCAAGAACATGTGCCGTATCCTGCAGATCCACAAGACGAAGACTACTCCCTACCGCCCTTCCGCCAATGGCCAAGTGGAGCGGTTTAATCGAACTTTGTTGGATGCGGTGCGATGCTACATTGGGAGGTCCCAAAGGGATTGGGATAAGTACCTACCTCAAATCGCAGGGGCCATACGCGCCACGGTAAACCGAAGCACAGGATTTACTCCAAACAGGCTTATGCTCGGCCGAGAAGTAAACCTGCCTGCTGATCTTGTTTTCACCATTCCGACATCCCCACCCAACAGGCCCATAGACGAGTATGCGACAGACCTGGCGAATGCAATGCGCCATGCTCATGCGTCAGCCCGGGCGGCCCTCAAGTCGACTCAGCGGTTGATGAAGCGTGACTATGACGTAAAGCAACATGTACGCCAATTCGAGGTCGGTGACCGCGTCTATATTTTAGATACGGCCATAACCAAGGGGAGGTCACGGAAGTTGTCTCCCCCCTGGAAAGGTCCTGCGGTCATCACTCAAAGACTATCACCATACTTGTATAGGGTGGCCTATAAGAGAAGAGCCTTTACCCTAAACCACGACCGTCTCAAGAAGTGCACGGATAGGAGTGAAGCCCTCACGGGTGCCCCCAAAGATGTCTATTGTTTTTGTAAGGGTCCCGACGATGGATCATTAATGATACAATGTGACGGATGTAACGAATGGTTTCATGGCAGTTGTGTAGGAGTAACATTAGCGGAAAGTTTCGAAATGGACAAGTATTTTTGTCCGTTTTGCAACAGGAACAGGTGATATGAGTCTCTGTACATTCGGTAGCGGGTCGTAAGTAGAATTGTGTTGTTTGATTTAACCACCTGTATCTTCCTTTCTGTTTTTTTCCTATGCAGGTTTAGGCTATGAACAGGGACATGAAAAACACAGGTCCGGATCATCCGTCAGGTGAGGAGGAGGCTGCCCCGGCTGAGGTGCCGATTTCTTGGGAGGCCGATCCCTTGGCCCTTCCTCCACCGCCGGTCTCCTGGTTGGGGGGGAATGACTTCCCTCTTCCACCGGAGGATTGGTTGGATGGGGAGGCTCAGGCTTCGGATGACCCATGGCATACAGCGCGGGTGGCCACCTCGCCTAATGACATGCAGTCAGACATAGGGTTGGACCGAGGCCCGCAGCAGGACGCACTGCTGCCCTCTTCCCTGGAGCCATTAGAACCGGGCGAGATCAGGGGGACGTGGCGGTAGAATCCGATAATGTAGTCAACCTGCGGGCACGGTCGGGGATTAATCGAAGAACAATAAAACGGAGGGAGCGCCGGAAGCGGATACGTAACGCGGTACGTTCACACATGGACCCGGTTCCGCTTCCGGGGCCTCCTCCTCCACGATCGTCCCCGGGCTGGGGATGGGGCCGCAAAAATTCGGCTCCGTTTCCGGACCCGATGCGCTTCTGTGGTCGGGGCCGTAGTAATACCCGGCCCCACACGTCCACGGAAACCTTGGATAGGGGATTACCCATAGTAGGTGCGATGCCCCCACGACGACCGGTTGTCACCCTCCTGACGGGATTTGACAGTCACTACCATCTGGACAGGGTAAAGCGGTCCCAGAGGTTGTGTGAGCCCGTCGGGAGGCCTGACTACCCGGTGGAGGTAACCGGAGGGATCATGAATTATTGCGACCCTTCCACATATATGAACTCCGGGTATCTCGACCGGGTGATCGAGGGGTTGCCCAGCTCTTTTGGCGTCGCGGTGGGCATCCACCCTAAACATGCCCATCGGGTGAAGGCAGAGGAGTGGTCTGCCCTTGTAGCTGCCCTGGCTAATCCCAGGGTGGTCGGCATTTCGGAGGTTGGCCTGGATTTTTCTGTCTCGGAATCTCGCTGGCCGGCGCAGGAGGTACTCTTAGCGCGCCTCCTGGGCCTGTCAACTGGGAGGGTTCTGGTGGTCCATCTCCGAGGTGCCGTGAGTGGCAAGGGCGGGTCGGACTCGGTTTCCAGGTCGGCGCATACCATCGCGCGCCGTAAGATTGCTAGCAACTGCCCGCGAGAGCAACGCATCCACATCCATTGTTTTGAGGGCACTCCCAGCATTGTGGATGAGTGGATGGCCCTGTTTCCCCATGTATACTTTGGGGTGACGGGACTGGCTAAAAGGCACCTGGGTGCGAGGTCCCCTCAGGCCATGGGAATCAGGGCCATCCCTGACAATCGCCTGCTACTAGAGACAGATGCGCCACATCTGCCCGTCCACCCCCAACAATCATGGCATACCCCAGAATTCCTGGGAGATGTCGGCTATGTCGTAGCCCGGATTCGGGGAGTCTCTCTCACCGGTCTTATGCGGGAGACGGCCGCTAACGGCATGAGGCTGTATGGCCTCTGCTAATTTCAGGATTTTGCCAGATAAGTTGCGCGCGTTTTGTTTATTATTCCGTTTTTCCATACCAGCTCTTGCACCCCCCTGCAACCCCAATATATGTTTATGTATGTATTTATGTTTCACTTTATATGCCATATATGGAACACCATGTTATAACAGTTGCTTTGTAAATACTCCGGTACGAGTTTTCATACCCCCGTGGTTTTTCGAACACTTGTGTTCTCCGTATTGTTCGTTTGTTTGTTTATTGCAAATTCTATTCAGTAAATTCTATGTATTGATTGTTTGATTTACGTGTTGAAATTCGCAGGGGTATGCAAGTCCCTCCGCCATATTCGACCTACATATATATAAAAATGTGCGCGCGTGGGCGAATAAGGTGTGCTGATGGAAATTTTAAAGATATTATTTAGAAAAAAAAATGGATGTGAAAAAACAATGTAAGAATGTAATAATTGCAGTACTTAATCATAATGTTATGTTGTGGGAAATTCATGAATATTTCAACTGAACAAAAATTTATATCAAGAAAATGTAATGATGTATAATGTTATGTTGTGGGGAATTTCTTGAGTATTTCAACTAAAAAAAAAGAAAGAATGTTAAAATGTTAATAATTTAACGGGGACAAGAGACTTCCCCCGGCCTTTTTGAGACAACCGGGGGGAATGTTGTATACGATGTAACGGCCTATAACAGGAGCGGGCGGGCTACAGGTAGCTATGACGACACACAGCTATGACGACACACAACTATGACGACACACAGCTATGATGACGACACACAGTACACATACGTGACGATAGAGGGCGACACAGGCCGGGATAGACGTGGGATCACGAGAGCTAGAGCGAGAGCAGTTTTGGAGTGAGACGTCGTTCGGCGGGTTATCACGGTTGTGGATACACAAGTTTATGTAAGGTAAGATCTGTATGAATGAATGAAGTGGAATGTGCTGATGGTAGCTGGTTTTTTAAGTAATAAATTTGGTGATAAATGTACTCGACCACCAAATAGTGGTAGTGGTACTGGCCTCCGCAGCTCTATGGGGAGCGCTAGGTCTGCGCACCTAGGCTAAGGTTTTGACGGGAAAAATGAACAAGAATTTCTTTACTATTCCTCTAAAGATTTATTTTATTTTATTCCTGATATTCTAAAGAGTAAGTTTGAAAAAAAATTGCATCAAAATTAGAGCAAGAACAATGCCATTTTCACAAGAAACGGTGGCCTTGTCATTTCAAGTAATTCAACATTGAATATAAACAATCTTGCATGGTTCCCAATCCCATGTCTGGGCACTTATTCATTTACACGCAGTTCGGGAGTTTTGACGTGAAAAACAACATTTTGAGGCTTGTGAATAAAATGTCTGGTTTGCATGGCTCGCAAGTATGTGAGAAATGATTATAATTCATTTAGACATGCATGACATGTTACATGTTACTGTTAGTAATGTGTTAGATCTTGTTTTTGTTGATAATGATATGTGCCTCCGACTCCACTCACAGTTGAATACCATGGCATGAACGGCTCCGTAGGCTACGCCGGGCGTAGGCCAGTACTAGTATCACTACCAGATTGATAAGCCAAGGAGCTCATAATATAGGTAGGATCCATACCGTGTGTGGAGGCAGATAATGAGATATCAACCCCCCCCCCCCAAAAAAAAAAAAAAAAAAAAAAAAAAATAGATCTAAAATAAATATTGCCATTTCTCACATACTGTGAGGCACTGTCATGCAAACCATCCTCAGCCAGGCCTGCAGAGTCAGAGTTTGCTAAAGGGGTTACCTTCCACTCCAGGATCAACTACGGTAAGGTTGTAAAAATTGATTGACTAAAAAAAACCCCCACAAAACTGGCAGGTGTGATCAGGTTTTTTTTTTACTTGCACATGATGTAAGTTATATGGGACTACCCATGCAAGGTAAGGTTTGTGTGTCCCATATATATCATTATGTTACAAATGCAAGGTAAAAAATCTGTTGATTTTAGTCTTTTTCCCCCTCTTTTTTAGTCATTCAATTTTTACAATCTTAGTTGATCCTGGAAGGTAACCCCTATCCCTATAGCAAATTCCGAGGGTGGGTTGCATGGGTCAAATTATGTGAGAAATGGTGATATTTAGATGTAGTTTTTTTTGGGTGATGCCTTCCAACACACAAGGTATATGGATCCCATGTACAGCTCCATAGGCAAGTACCAGATTGATAAGCCAAGGAGCTCGTACAGCTACCTGGTACCCACACACAAGCTCCCATGCATTCGCTTAATACGCTGTGTGTCATGGCACGTCTATTCTATGTTGTCTTTGAAGCGAAACGGGCAAGGCCGAGACGTGCCAGAACGATTAGAACGACAAAATGAAAAAAAAATGTTGCTTTGGAATGTTTTTTCTCTTTTTCTCAAGAAAAAAATGGTATGCTTTGGAACTGAAATTTTAGTGTAAAAATGGGGGTCTTCTGGGCGGCACATACCCACCACACACTGCATGTACATTTATATACTGAGTGCCCCCCCCCCCCCCCCCCCGGGTCATTATATCTGTTTCTTTCTTCCAGATTTGAAAAAAATAAACACTTAGATTCACTCTGCTCTTTCCAGAAATTTTGAATCTGTAAATTTTAAACATTTTGTATTTAATATTCGGGAAATCGCAATGTATGTTGGGCATAAGCATGAATAAATATTTTATCTTGGTTACTGCTATTCCATGCATATTATTTTTGGAGAAATCCAATTTCAAACTTCAGTTATATGGACCCACCCCTTCATACTACTGAATTTTATTTTTAAAATGTTTTTTAATACTTTCCTGGATAAGTGGATATGCAATAGGACAGGGACTCTGGGAGGTGTGGGCTGTTCACAGGTACATGAATATGATTCAGTAGATATCGACAAACTCTTATTTTCAGTCTTTCATTCAGATCCATATACTCGTCTAAGAAAACGGTTTGATAGTCTGTTATGGATAAATTTGACTAGTCATTCTATTTTGCTTACAGATGCATGACATCTCTTATTTGATGATGGAGCAGACACAGTCATGCCAGAAACATGCCAATAGATCTACACTCACCTAGGTAAATATCCTCTTTCGTCACCTTCCATGTTTACTTGAGAGATGTGCAATTATAGAACAAAGAAATTTTGTATTTGGAGTAGTAGGGTCTACATGTAAAAAATAAAGAAATGAAGTATAATAAAAATAAAATTAAGCTGGTTTATTGCCACTCGGGTCTATTACATTAGAGTTTTTGTCATTCAAGAGCTTGACTAACAGGGGCGTTGCTAGAACATTTTGAATGGGGTTGTGACACCCAAATTTGCCAACAAATATTTAGGATGCGATACCCATTTTTGCAGACAAAACTGCTGCACCCTAATCCATCTCCCCCGACAAAAATTAATAAAAGAAAATCGCAGACATAGAGATCTTGATCAGACAGGCCCATTTCGTAAGGAGGGGACTGGCGCCTTTTGCCCAAATATCAGCTTTTCAATTTCTAAATATTTTGCCAGAGAGCGAAGCTAGTCAAACAAAATTTTTTTGAACTTTTTTTTAGGTGAAAATTACTGAAGTTAACTTACATAAGTTATATAAATATCCTGGAACCTTTCTTCTTCAATATGTGGATATGGGTCTGTTCACAAAGTTGGGCACCTTTCATTTTTTTCTTTAATCCCCTGTAATTTGATGAAAAAGTCTAGTTAGAATTTTCTTGCTTGGCCATTCTATCTCTGGTGAAAATAAAAAGCATCTGAGAAACATAAACATGTTGTTCCACAATGTATTTTGGAAATTATGAAAAACCAGCGTGTGGATGTAACCGGATATTGTGTCTGTGTTACATCCGCAAAGTCTTATTTTGAGACATAACGGCACATCCATAATGCTCTTGATGATAAATATTTGCCTGGTTACTTTAGGCTCTCTATTTAATTGAATGCAACAACAACTGCAATGAGAGTAACTGCCTTCAAGAGTTATTGATGAAAGTTGCAGATATTCTTTGGTGTCCCGTTCATCCACAACTTGTGACATTTGATTGGAAACCGTTACACCCACAACATTCATGATAAACTCAGGGAAGATATTTATTCTTTTGTTAAAAGTTTTGCTTCATTAAGTCAGCACCATAACACAATGTACCCATTTATAGGATTTAGCTTTGTAAGGTATCATGCATGTAGAAAATGTGGTTGTGGATGTAACATGGGACACCAGTATGTTTTTGTCAATATTTTGAAAATGCCCCTCAAAACAATTTGTCTTGTGTTCTTCAAAAGCTTCCTGGAGGCACAAAGTACATTCATATAAAACAACTTAATGGTGTAAGTCATAGTGTTAAAACTACAATGTTTTTACGATAAAATGTCAAGTTTTGGTGCCCCAACTTTGTGAACAGACCCATATGTACTAGCACTTCGCTGCCCGATTGTGACTATCTGAACTTTGACAATCCCAGGGGGGCAGCTGTAGCCTATTGCAGAAGGGAAGGGAAGGGACGCCATTTGCCCAGAGATTAACATCTCAATGTTTTTGCGAGCGACTTGAGCGAGCGAGCAAAAAAATTTGACCAGTTTTTCTTTCTTTCTCTTCCCTCACTCTTCCCCCCTTTTTTGTGTGTTTTTTTTTGTTGCCAACAGAGGTGGCGCATTTGCCACTAGCTACGCCCCGGTTGACAAATTTATGATATTTATATCTGCATTCCTATATATTTTGTAAATTTGTCTTGATGAATGATGAAAGAAATATTTGTGGATGAAGGATGGATTTACTTTACATTTTATATTCTTATGATGAATAATTTATGGCATTATGTAGTACAGATATAGAGATTTTTGTCAGTATAAGTAATTTTTTGTAGGCAGTTGTTAGTTCATGTCTGATTTGTTTGCACATTAGTTTTACACAAGGTGTTGCTGTGTAAATTACTAGAATATTTTTAAAAGGTACATCTACCATCATGTAGACCAGTGCATGTTGTGTTCGCAACACTGGCATATTTCACTTTAGGACAGTTTCCTTTTCAGTTCATGACAAAAAAAGTGTAATGAAAAGCTTGACACCTTGGTAAGAAACACATTGGCCACAATTCACAAAGGAGGGTAAACCCATGGTCTAAACTATGGTTTAAACTATGGTTTAAAATAAGCGTAGCCTGTATTGTCATTTATGATTGGGCATGAGGTCATGTACGTTGCTTGTAATACCCTTACAGAAGTATTCATGAATTCAGGCCATGGCCTTTTCACAAAAGAAAAAAATTCTAATTCATTTTTTTCAAACTATCTTTTCTTTTATTACAGCACCACCAAACTGTTGTATGTGCTGATTGGATTCCCTGCCACTGTCAGCTTAGTTATGGTGTTAGACTTCATGGTCTTGCTCAGTTCCAAGATACGATTGATGAGATCACTCGTCCTATCCATCTACCTGTTTGCCTGGGAATCCTGGACCCTCACAGCAGACCTCCAGAGGCGAATTCAAGCAATGGAAATGAGATGCTTCTGTAAAATAATAGGCATCTCATATAAAGACCACATAACCAACGAGACGGTCCGCACCATCATCCACCAAGCAATTGGGCCATACGAAGAACTCCTCATGACCGTGAAAAAGCGCAAACTGAAATGATATGTCATGTTTCACATTATTCGGGTTTTGCAAAAACCATCCTGCAAGGCACAGAGAAAGGTGGAAGAAAAAGAGGAAGACAGAAGAAAAGATGGGAAGACGATATCAAAGAGCGGACCGGCCTGGACTTTTCTTGTTAGCTCACCTGAGCCTAAGGCTCGAGTGAGCTATTGCGATGGAAATTTGTCCGTCGTGCGTCGTCCGTTAACTTTTTACATTTTCATCTTCTTCTCCAAACCCATGATCGGAATTCAACCAAACTTGGTAGGAATCATCCTTAGGGGTAGGGGACCCAAAGTTGCTAAAATGGTACGGGGCCCAGGGGGAAGGCCCCCAATTGTAAAAGCTATGTCAATTTCAAACATCTTCTTCTCCAGAACCAGGCAAAGCTCAGACTTGGTATTGTGTATGGAGATACCTCTATAGATGAAGAATGAATGTTCATGAAATTTCTCTGAGTAGCCCTATAGGGGCCCTTTGGGGGTAACATACTGGAGGGGGGGGGGGGGGGGCGCTGCCAGGCAAAATGTACATTCTGATCTTCTTCTCCAAAACACATGATCGGAATTCAACCAAACTTGGTAGGAATCATCCTTAGGGTTAGGGGACCCAAAGTTGCTAAAATGGTACATGTGGCCCCCAGGGGGCCCAGGGGGAGGGCCCCAAGTGTAAAAGCTATGTAAATTTCAAACATCTTCTTCTCCAGAACCAGGAATAGCTCAGACTTGGTATTGTGTATGGAGATACCTCTATAGACGAAAAATGAAAGTTCATGATTTTTTTTCTGGGTGGCCCTATAGGGGGTCTGTGGGGGTAACATACTGGAGGGGGGGGGGGGGGCTGGGGCAAGCTGTCCGCCATCCATAAACTTTTTACATTTTCAGCTTCTTCTCCAAAACCAATGATTGGAATTTAACCGAACTTGGTAGGAAGCTCAGACTTGGTATTGTGTATAGAGATACCTCTATAGATGAAGAATGAAAGTTGTTCATGAAATTTTTCTGGGTGGCCTTATAGGGGCCCCTGCACCAGATGTGAATTGATCCACGTCAGGTGAGCTTCGTGCCCCCTGGGGCTCTTGTTCTCCATCGAAATGCGATTTTGACTTAATTCAGTTTTGCTGTGAACTCTTTTTTTATAGAGTAGAAATGGAATTTTATTATTGTGAATGGCAATTCAGTAGCAATGAATTCCTGTACATGTAGAGAAAATGAAATTTGCCTCTTTTTTTTTTTTTTTTACATTTATCAATTGATGTTTTTTTTTCCTTGTCCATCTTCCTAATACCTCAATCACACTAATAAGATGGCAAAGAACTGGTCGGTTTGCTGGTTTGGTGGTGTGATGGTGGTAATAGGATGAGTGGGTGTAACTTGTGCCTCCCCTCCTTTCCTGAATCTTTAGGAAAAGTGTTAAAGACAACTTGCATGTTGTCTTCAGCACTTGTTGCTACCAAGAAATATTATGTCCAGATATATTATTTAAAATGTTGATACATCCTTTGCTACTGATAATATCCTTCTTGGAAAAACCCTGCCCGCACCAACAACACAGAGCCACATAATGGTCCGAACCAGTTAGTCTGTAATTTCTGTTGTATTGTAATTTGAATATACCCTTATTGAAACAAAAAATGAAATTTTTCCTTTAATTTGAACTTCTTTTTCTTGTGAAGGGTCAGAAAGGAGAGGGAATAAGAGAAAAGGAGAAAATGGAGAGGTGCACAAAACTGTAATACCAAGCCATTGAGAGAAAGGAAGGAAAGGATGAACAAGCAAATCATGAGAAGAGGATGAGGGAGAACGCAGAGATGATATTGAGAGAGAGGGGAGAGTAGTGAAGACCGAACACAATCCCACAGTGAATTTTGAAATATTAGTAGGCCAAGTGGCGTACCCAGGATTTGTTAAAGGGGGGTGTATATATATATCAGTATATTAGTATTTTGGGGGTCTTTTTACTCCAAAAAATCTCTGACAAGCCCCCCCCAAAAAAAGTAACATTATTTGGGGGTTACTTTCTTTCAAAAATTATCCAATAAGTGTTAAAAAAGTTAACGGGAATTCTAAGGCGGCGTTTTTAACACAAAAAGGGGGTGTTCGACCACCTAAAAATGCCCCTTTTGTTCGGCACCCCCCCCCCCCTGATAAGTGCATGGGTAGGCCTACCTTCTTGCATTAAATTTATTCTTCATTTCATGTATTCTGCATCTACGTGTATTTATTTACTAAACCGAATTTATAACTAAAAAACACTTGTGATAACTCCTTGCCTGAACCAACATCGTGATTAGATGGAAGCTTGTGAACGTGTTAGAGTAAGGATGTGTATGTAGAGAGAGACGGAGAGAGAAAGAGAGGGGAGGGCGAGGCGTTTGCTGACAGAAATTGATGTCCATGCCCAGTCTAAACTCTTTGAAAAAGATCATTCTGCAGCTACCCGGTGAAAAGACTATGAAGCCGAAGTGAACCGCGGAGAGCAGCAATACAAATTTCACAAGTGTGGGCTATATGTAAAGAGCAAGGAGTTCTGTCATAACTCCTTGGTCAGAGCAGGGAGGTAGAAGAGAGATCTCGCTTCCACCTCCCCAGTCAGAGCAAGAAGCTTACACTCCTTAGCCAGATGATTTGGTAAATCAGGCGTAGGCCTATGAGGGTAGGGGCTGGGTCAAGTTCGGTCCGGACCACTGGAGTCGAATATTATATTACTGGTATGGACTTCCGATTTTTTGTTTCATTTTGAGAAAATTTACCACAAACATTTGGATGATTTTGGCGTAATGACAATTTTCTCACTTTTCAGATATGACGGTAACCTGATATGACTTAGATATATTATCAAGCTTCCAGAATGTTGGGCTATAGCCAAATATTAGAAATATTAGAAGAAGAAAAAAGAAAGAAACCCCCAAACAAAAATCACTGACGTGAGGGCGGGGGGGAGGGGATGCCACACTCTTATGACAAGTTTTACGTCTCCCTAATCAATTCCCCGTCCAAGGAGACAAAATAAAATCTTATCTGTTCATTGTTTCATCAGTCTTCAATCGATCGCATGAGTCTTCAATCGATCGCATGATCCTGCTATGCTGAAGATACAAAAAGGCTTTTCCTCACATTTCTCTCTATCCTCCGATTGTAGTATTGGAAATTTGTCTAAGCATCCAACCGCATAGGCCTATATGCCCGCCCCCGCACTATTTCCAGTACAATGTATATCTTGACGACTAGTAACCGAAATTAGTTTGGAAAATGTGACATGGGCGTAAGGGGATATTTTCGCTCCTGGGGGTCGCCTCCTTTATTTTGCTAAACATTGTCGACATGAATGATTCCATTTCCTCGAGAGCGAGAAATAAATTTATTGGACCTGCGGGCACTCTCACTCCGCGCGCGGTGGCCGTTACCCGAAAATATAAACAGAGTGGCGGGCTCTGAAACCAGTCCATGCCTCGCAGCTCGTACGGCAATGAACGACGACAGGGCTGCGTTTCCTCCACTCCGATCTCTCTCTCTCTCTCTCTCTCTCTCCCTCCGAGCTCCAGCGCAGCCCTGGCGCATGGCCCATCCTGATATCCCCCTTACACAACTTCTCGTACGTCTCTGGCTCTGGTATTAGAGGTGATCGTATGGATTGTGGTTTCCGTCCATGTTTCAAAATGTGCGACCTCCCCGTCCCCCTTTTAAATGCCTTTTCATTTGTTTCCTCTTTCTCTTTCTTTATTGTCAGGCAAACAAAATTGTTATTCATGTATGTAGGATTACCATGCAATAATCAACATTTGGTAATTCTACTCACACACGATGTCGCGACTACCCCAGCGACCGCCCGCCGGCCAGGCCAGGCGATCGACAGGCTAGGCTAGCCCCTTGCCCACGGGATGAGCTCCAGCGCTCAAGCTTTCTCTAGCGCGCGATAGTATTGCCGAGTTATCAATCCTTGGTATTGCAAGCTCTGTCAGCATTACACCCCACAGCGGCAGGCCAATGTAACTAGACGTATACGCTGTGCCTTTGCCGAAAGAGGGAGGTATGCCGACTGTTACAAGTTATAAGCGTCATGCCATACGCTTATAAAATTTCGATTTTAAATCATAAATATCTTGATAATGAAATCAGCAAATGACCTGTAAAAGTCACACGATTCCCGACTGACCTAAAGGTTTCTAATTATCATTGCAGCATGAGCTAATTCAGATTTTTTTTTCCTGATCTCCAACAAAGTTACTCAATGCCTTTAAACACAGAATAGGCATACACTCATGATAATACACACAACACAGGTACGTGTGGATAATCGAGAAGATTGATTAAATTCTCAAACCTTGGTCCAGTTGGTGCATCGATAATGCGAGTTCGAAACTTTTTCGCGATTTATCCCTTGGTGAGGGGCTTTCCATACATGCAGCTATCTATGGTACGCCAGTTGTGACAACGCTAGCGCGATGGCACTACCACGGTGCGGTATAGGGCACACATAAGTAATTCATCCGCTAGCAATGCATGCGGTGAGGCGGAGCAAAGATTATTTGAAATTAATTGATTAGAAATATTCATATAAAATCGATTGATTGTCCTCAGTAAATCTAAAAAGCGTAAATGGTGTTTAATAGACCTACTCTTTTCAATTGGACACCTTAGCCGAAGTTGGCTAGCTTTTTATTATTTTTAAAGGATTTATTTTATCACTTGTGCACTTCCACTGTTTCTATGTGCAAATGGGCTGAAATTTCGGCTAGCCTTGTTTCAGCCTAAATATCTTTTTTTAACGTCGGGAAAGTGCCCAAATTAGGTACTTTATTTGAGAGATATTTATATTTTGTCTCTATTCTGTGAATTTAAACGATTTCTACCGAGGGGTGTTCAAAATATGATTAATAGACAACCTTCGTTATAACACGTGAGTGAATGGGGCCGTGAATTACTTATGTGAGCCCTATAGCGAAACCTAGCTTAGCGTTGTTATGGAAAGGTCGTCTGCTTTTGTTGGTCTGGGTTGCGTTTAAATTAATAATAATAATAATAATAATAATAATATGAACATTAATTTTATATAGCGCCGGTATCCGCCAGGCTCTGACGCTCATGGCGCTTTACAATTTAACAATAATGAACAAATATATACATTTATATCGAATTCTTACACTAAAGTAGAGTTATATGTATACTAAAAACATAAATTATAACTGTATTCATTAAATAGGACTGTTTTGAAAAAGATGGGTTTTTAAAGCAGATTTGAAGTCCTGAAGGACAGAAATCTAAGCGTGATGAGATAAGAGCATGAACAAGTTTCTCTGTGGTTGAACGACTTTCCTAAGTATTTCCTAATAAAACCTAAGTTTCTCAGTTGATACCTAACCGACTTACAGATACTAGACACATGAGTTGACAGTGACATGGACGAGTTTAACATAACACCAAGGTTACGACAATTCAAGGACGGACTGATTACACAATCAGATATTGATATATCAAACGACTCTATCTTAGCAAGATAAGAATTGGAACCAAATAGTATCAGTTCAGTTTTACTGTCATTTAGTTTGAGTGAGTTCAAGTTCATCCAAGTTTGTACATCTTTGATGCAAGTTTCAAGTAGTGATGTTTCAATTGATGTAGATTACTCTTTTTGAATGCTTAACTGCTTAAAGTATCATTTTGAGGTAAGTTGAGAGCCATCCTTAATAAAAACATACAGCATTTGTCTATGCTTTGGACAGGTACAGTAACAGCAAACACCAAAGGAATGATTCATACCCGCGGCTTTCTATGTGGAAAACGTGTCTCTTGTATTTCCAACATTTGGGGGGGGGGGGGGGGGGGGGGGTTGTCAGTCGCTTGAGAATCTGAGCTAGGATTTTCTGTCGATCAAAGTTATTCAGGTTCACTTTTTGCCACGGACGTTTGCTAAGATAGGGAAATTTAAATTTATTAACTATCACCATTACAAAACGCTTAGCACGCCTCCCTCCCTCGAACCGGTTAGTTTCGCTCTCCTCGATCCCTTTTCAGAGCAGTCTCATTCTCTCTCTCTCTCTACCACCCCCCCCCCCCAGACCCACACACAACATCCATGGATAATTATGTGAAACGTCCCCAATCTCCCCTTCTATCCTTATTATAGACGGAATAATACTATAAATAAATTGCGAGAATATGAAGGAATAGTGAAGATGCAGCCTTTTCTTTTACATTCTTTGTTTTTAAAAGATAAAGACAAAAATTGAAATTCTCTATTTTGATCCAACAGGTCAACATCGTCAATCGGCCGACACTTCATTCAGGGTGCAAAGGAAACAGTATTCACTATAAAGAATCACACTCCCGCATCTACACGTCAACCGTAGTTTCATGCACGAAAATTGACAATAGTGAGTGATGTCACTGGGACCGTTCTCACTTGCCTGTCCTCATTACCCTTGATTAGATAATGAGAAATTGGTATCAATTTTATCAGTAGATGCAACTCTACCATTTACGGCTGAAATTATTCAGATTATAAAATTTTGACCTACTCTATAGGGCACACATAAGTAATTCATCCGCTCGCAATGCATGCCGGTGAGGCGGAGCAAAGATTATTTGAAATTAATTGATTAGAAATATTCATATAAAATCGATTGATTGTCCTCAGTAAATCTAAAAAGCGTAAATGGTGTTTAATAGACCTACTCTTTTCAATTTGACACCTTAGCCGGAGTTGGCTAGCTTTTTATTATTTTTAAAGGATTTATTTTATCACTGGTGCACTTCCACTGTTTCTATGTGCAAATGGGCTGAAATTTCGGCTAGCCTTGTTTCAGCCTAAATATCTTTTTTTAACGCCGGTAAAGTGCCCAAATTAGGTACTTTATTTGAGAGATATTTATATTTTGTCTCTATTCTGTGAATTTAAACGATTTCTACCGAGGGGTGTTCAAAATATGATTTATAGACAACCTTCGTTATAACACGTGAGTCAATGGGGCCGTGAATTACTTATGTGAGCCCTATACGCCTACGCTATGGCTATGGCTATATGGAGCCTGTGTACATGCGACTGTGCACTACACGACTACGGAACGACGCTGCACTACTGAACTAATTTTCGCAAAAATTCGGGTTTCTGGCATTTATTCCTGTCGTGAACTACATCAAGACGTGTTATGGATTTAACGAAGATCCCGACGCTGCCACCATGTCATGTTAGAGGCCTTGGTTTATCTTGGTACGCAATATAATGACGACAGTTAGCAGACAGGCTAGTTAGTAGGCCGATACCGATACACAGTATCGCATATCGTAACATATTCCACATGCAGTGCTGCATTCATTTTGCGACTTTTTTAGGAGAATCAGTCCTAAGGTAGCTGGCTTTGGCTTCTCTCATGACACAATGATTTTCTGATGAAGTGTCAAATTAGGGTTTGTGCTTGAATACTAACCTGTGGTAACGTTAGTGTGTTGGAGCTGTGTTGGAGCACTGTAGTATATTGGTGAAGCCTGTCATAATTATGAAAAGTCCTGAGTTTGATCCTTGCTCTGTTCTTACAGCCTTGGGCAAGATGTTTCACCCATATTTGTAGCACTCGACCGAGATGTTTTAATTTGGTGCCTGGCAATGCTGATGTCATTGTAATTGCAAGCCCCGTCAGGATGGGGATAAGGCTTGTAAAAACTGTGAAATAAGAAAACTGTGAATAAACTATTCATGGTATAGGTTTTCCCAGTCAAAGTCGCAAAATTAGCTTTCAAATTCATTTTCAAACGCTCGTATTCAAGCGATTTGCTCATCCCATTTACTCATTTGGTTCAAATTAATTTTCAGGCGTTCAAATTTATTTTCCAGCGTCGAAAAATGTGCTTCGAACATCCGAATTAATTTATCGTGGTTCAGCTACGAGAACAGTGACCAGGTAACAGAAGTCATGAACTGATGATGCTCTGATGGTCGGACACTTTACACCTATAAAGGGAATCACTTTTGTATATCAGTTGATACTAAGTGATGAGATATTCATCATAGATCATTCCGGAAGATTCAGAAGTAAATTAGTGTAAGCCGTTTTGATAAAAATAACTGATTTTCTTGTGCAAGTTGATTGTGGCTGTAATTATGACTACACGTAGCAAGACGTTTTTTCCCACCATTTTTCCCACCATCAGGAGGAGCTACCCCAGAAGCAATACATTTTTAACAATTTAGTAAATTATTAATGAAATGACAAATTGACACCAAATTGCACCTCGAGAAGATTATTATACTCTAAGTTAGGTAATGTAAATTTGAATTGAATTGAATAAAACACTTTTGAGTTATCATAGTCAGAATGGAAGAAAATGTTTTGTCTTTACATATAGAACATTTTGTGGGGCAAAGCATTAATTTCAGGGGGTCTGATACCCCCTTTCCCGGTGGACAATTTTGTCTGTTTTTATATTTGTGGAATGTACACCCGCAGCTTTTTCTTCTGACAAAATTTGATTCCTGGACTTCAAGGGTGTAGTATTAATGTATAAATTAAGTTGTCTGCTGACCGCTGAGGACGCACACACATCGATCCGCACCGGACCGAACCCGTACCTGCGTACAACTCGACTGACACATTCACACATTCGACAGGACATCGTGCATGCAACATACTCGTACATATAGTCTGACTCTGAGTGGTCTCGTGTTCTGGGCGTGATAACGGATACAGGTTAGTGACTTAGTGAATATTGTATGCTGTGTTGGTGAAGTGGTGTGTTTATATGTGTGCGAATACAATAAATGGCGACGAGGAAAACTGGTTTTTGAGTGATATTGTGTGAGTTGTTTGAGTTGTATTTCGTCGAGTGCGTGCGTGTTTGAATTGGCGCCGGAAAAAAAAACCACGCCCAAATCGGCGACGCCATTTTGAGATTTATATATGATCGTTTTGTGGAGTGTTTTATTTAGTGTTTCGGATTGAATTTATATAAAAAAAAGGGAGTTAGCAATTATTTTTCAAATATAAAGAATTTATTTTGATAAGTTCAGCAGTGTTTTTGGAGGAAAATCTTTGAATATTTTTTGGATTGTGCCGTGTTTTTTGCCGACTTACGTCCGGCAAGCACTGGCATCGTTTACTCATTTACATATTTTCGCTGGTGACTTTAAAGTAGAGTAGGTCTTTGTAGCCTGGATTTATTTGGTTAATTGTCGGAGAGTGATTTTTTGGTCGTGATTTGTTGAATATTTTTTTTTTGCCGTGGGTACGTGATCTGTGGTGCATATGGTTGTTGTTGTTGTTGTTTTTTTTTTTTAGCGTTTCGGAGAACGAGTAATTCTCTCTCTCGAAGAAATAAAGAAAAAGAGAGGGAGAATGTGGTAAGATTTGCAATCATGATATAGCGTGACCGAGGCCGAGGATTGTTGCTGCTGCTGCTGAATTTTGAAATTTGTAGAAATAATTTTTGCTGCTGCTGCTGCTGTTAAATTTTGCAATTTTGGAAATATTTTTTGTTGGAATTTTGTCCTTGGCGGTCGGCCAGCTATATGAGATTGTAAGGATAATACTTTGTGTTTTTTGGGCTGCTGCTGCCGTTGATGTGATATTATTACTGTAGTTTGTAATTAATGGTTGCAGATATTGTATATTGCTGCTGCTGCTGATATATTGATATAGATTATTGTTAGTGTAATTTAGATTTTAACTGCTAATAAAATATTAGTGGCATTTCGTTTATTTTTACTGACTACAAATAAGTCTGAGTCAGATATAATATTTGGGATTAAATCTATTCATTTTCTGTTTCAGTTTTTGGAGTCAAGGGCGGATTCCAAAAATAGAAATTATTTTGATTTTTGTCGGAAAGTCACCGAAGCATATTTTCAATTGAAAATATTGTGCTGTTTTAGTTTTTGATATTGATATTACGCATTTCACGCCCAATATGGCTTCAGGGTTGACGAGAACTAAAATTAATTCTTGCACTCACGAGGAGCTAACGAAACTTCCAGGCATTGGTAAAGTGACGGCCGATCGTATCATCGAAGTGAGAGAGGCCGTCGATATCACTCCCGATATCTTCATGTCGATTCCTAACATTAAGGGGGCTGAGTTGTTGGTTTATGCCTTCGACTATGAACCCACAAATGGTAAATCACTTGAAGATGAGGACTCGCGTTCTACTGCTGAAGAACTAAATACAAGTAAACTCGCTCATCCTCCCACTTCGCAGCCGGCCGTGATTACACCACAGATTAGCCAAGCTGATTTTAATTTGTTTGGCGCTGTCGGTGAACCATTACAGGCCGTTGCAGGGGGGATTCAACGGAGTTCGGAGGGGACCGGGCAGGTGGGGAATATGCCCCCACAGGCCTCGGATCCCTCGCAAATTAAAGCAAAATCTTCTTGGGGTTCGGATACCTATTTCCCAGTAGGGGATAGTAGAAGGGAGCAATTGGGATTTGCTAAGTGGAGTAATGGGGTGTTACCAGGGTATGACATCTCTAGGGCCCCTAGGGATGCACCCCTACGCCCGAAACTAGTATCTCCACTGCAGTCCCCGCGGGCACAGCCCAACTTGGTCTCTTAACCACAACCCCACTATGTTCAATCAAGAATGGATACAACTTTGACATACCCACAATCAGCTGTACATACATGTCCTTCCCCACAACCAAGTATGACAGTTCCCCCAAATGTGACAGGTCCTCCAAATTATGCTGATATGTGTCGAATGATGTGGCAAGTGATGAGTGGAATGCCCTTTGGAGGGGTTGGACGATTCCCTCCTCCATATGGGCATTTTACTCCCGGCTTTGGTGGATTTTATCCACCAGGAGCTGGCACACAAACACCCAATCCATTGCCACAACAAATGGGTGGGTATCAACCCCGTATGCATCAAGCCCCTCAGCCTTCTCCACAAGGACGAGGTGGAATGATGTACGGGTACCCATCACCAGTAAGTCAACCCCGTATGCATCAAGCCCCTCAACCTTCTCTGCAAGGACAAGGCGGCCAGATGCACGGGTATCAACCCCGTATGCATCAAGCCCCTCAACCTTCTCTGCAAGGACAAGGTGGCCAGATGCAGGGGTATCAATCTCGTGAGTATCAATCACCCGTAGATCACTTGCGCCCACCACAAGGGCAAGGTGACTTGATGTGTGGGAACCCTCCTCAAGTTACTGCAGCCCCGCCGGTTAGTTCCTACCAACCCATGTATCCCCAACCACCTCATGCATCTCGGCTAGCTCCAGATACACTTGTTCCTCCAATTTTCTCGGAGAGACATGGAATTTTTGATAGAACGCCCCTGGCTAAGCCTGTCTTGCTGCCAAAAACACTATCTTATGACGGCAAGAGCGGCTGGGCGGAGTTCTACGCCAAGTTTCAGTTGTTTGTCGACCGTCATCATATGACGGAGGACGACAAGATTTATCACTTGTGCCTGGCTCTTGAAAGAGAAGCCGGCACATACATGATGCTTGTCAGAGAGAGCAACCAACAGATGACATACTCTGAACTTGTTCAGAAATTACAAAAGCGGTTTGCTCTCCATGACGAGCCAGAAGTGATGAGGATGCAGTTTCAGTCTGCTCAGCAACGTGTGGACGAAGACATCCTCAAATGGGCCGATCGTGTCTTGACATTGGCGGGACAAGCATTTATTGGGCTCCCGGAAAGCTATGTTCAGGAACTAGTAGTGACTCGATTCTGCCAAGGGGCATCAGACAAAGAAGCAGGACACCATGTCCTGATTTCTAGGCCCAGTACACTAGATCTAGCGCTGCAAAAGTATAAGTGGTATCAGTTCACCCAAAAGTCTATGCATTTGCATAACACAAGATCTAGGAATGATGTGAGACAGCTGTCGGTGGATGAGACGGAAACTGACATCAAAATCCAAAAGGTTACCGCCCCACAGACAGCTGCCGGCAAGTCTAGCATTGAAGCTAGAGTTGCCGCACTGGAATCACAGAGTGCATCCTGGGCTCCAATATGGATTCCTTGGTGAAAGCCATCATGGATCTATCCAAGAATACCCTCGATTTGGTGAATCGGTGTAATACCAGCAGATCATCCAGGATGCCGGCCACTCCAGATCGTTCAGGATCAAGACCTGGGGCTGGTGACCGGCCTAGATTTACATCTGGCCGCATCCCTGGCACTTCTGATCGTATAACTGGCCGGACTCCACCCACAATTGACCGCTCACCTGCCAAGGTGGGTTTTTCTGGATGTTTCAATTGTGGAGAGCAAGGCCATTTTAGCAGAGTTTGCCCCCGACGAGGAATACCTTCAGTTGGCGGGCAGGTGAGAGCAGTGTCCTTTCAGGAGGGAAACGAATCTCCAGTTCCATTATCTCCGATAGTGTGAATGCGGCCGTAGGCAATGGAAATCGGGCAGGCAGTGTGGAATCTCAGAGAAATTCTGAAGTTTCTGAGGCTCCAGCAGCACGTTTGGTTCCCAAGATGGTACCCTTCCAGGACCCACCCTGGCCACCAGATACACAGGCAAATACTGGTAGGCCAGGGATGAATAAGAAAGTGGAAGTGATAGTATGTAGAATAGTATCTACTTCCACATTAAATATCAAGTTGACAGCCGGCTCTGAATCAACTACTGCGGTTTTGGATACAGCAGCCGCTGTCACGATTATATCCGATAAACTATTTGGCCGTATCCAACCTCGACCGCCTATCCTTAAGCAAGTTAGACTTAAAGGGGCTGGACGAGATATGATAATGGATGGCATAGTCGTGGGGCCGATAAATCTGAAACTAGGTACTCAAACACTTAGTGAAGATATATATGTAGCTCCCATAGCTGATGAGATGTTATTTGGCGCGGACCTGCTACGAAAGCACAAAGCTAAGATAAGCATACCAGAGTCTATTATGACTCTTAATGGTGAGCAATTGCCCATCATTCACTGTGAAGATTCGGAGAATGTGGCGCAGGTGCGTGTGGAGAATGATGTGGTTGTTCCCCCTTGTTTGGTACGGAGGGTGAGGTGCACTTGCTCCTTAAACTCCGGGCCATTCTTGGTGGAGCCGTCGCCTTTTCTACCAGTGTCTGTGCTTGTTCCCCGTAGTCTTCATGATGGAAATGAGGAGACGGACGTTTACATGATTAATCCCTCGTCCACAAGCTGTAAACTTAGGAGAGGTGAAATCATTGGACAAGCACGTGAAGTCTCAGTATTAGAATGTAACACAGAGCTTTCAGAAGATGCTACAGTAAGAACTGTTAGCACGGCTGATACCTCTGACTCGAGTAGTATACCTCCCCATCTATTGGATCTCTGGAACCGTTCCATCGAGGAGCTGGCACCAGAGCAGCGGGAGGAATTACGGAATCTTTTGCTCGAATATGAGTGTGTATTCGCAACAGATGAGTTTGATCTCGGCGATTTTAATGAGATAACTCACAGCATTGACACGGGCGATGCCTCACCAATTAAACAGAAGATGCGGAGGACCCCCCTGAACTTCGTTCAGGAAGAGCGTGCCCACTTAAACAAGATGCTGGCTGCTGGGGTAATCCGACCTATGTCGGAATGGGCATCTCCTCCTGTGTTAGTGCGTAAGCGAGACGGAGGAGTCCGCTGGTGTATTGATTACCGCAAGCTAAACAATGTCACCAGAAAGGACGTGTATCCCCTACCAGGTATTGATGAATGCCTTGATACTTTGGCTGGCAATAAATGGTTCTCGAAACTCGATGCCAATGCCGCCTACTGGCAAATCAAGGTTAAAGACTCGGATAGAGACAAAACAGCCTTTATCTCCAAATATGGGCTGTATGAGTTCGTACGTATGGGATTTGGGCTGTGCAATGCACCGGCCACTTTCCAACGTGTGATGAATCTGGTCTTGAGAGGTCTCACGTGGGACGTAGCGCTTGCATTCTTGGATGATGTTCTTGTTTTGGGCACATCTTTTTCAGATCATATCGAGAATCTAAGAGCAGTCCTGGGACGTTTCAAAGATTATAAGCTGAAACTGAAACCCAAGAAATGTGCCTTTTTTCAGCAAAGGGTTGAATTCTTGGGTAGAGAAGTTGATGGTGCAGGTTTGCATCTTAAGGAAGAAAACATTCAGAGGGTGGTTGACTGGCCTACGCCTACGTGCACTAAGGAAGTAGAACAGTTCCTTGGGCTTGCCAATTACCACCGAGTGTTTATGAAAGACTATGCACATGTGGCTGGACCGTTGTATGAGCTTACCGGTAAGAATGCATTTTGCTGGACAGATGTTCATCAGTCTGCATTCGAGCAGATTAAAGCTCTGTTAACTTCCGCCCCTGTGCTTGCACTTCCAAATTCATCAGATCCGTTCATTCTGGATACCGATGCATCAAGTAATGCTGTCGGTGCAGAGCTGCAACAGGTACAAAATGGCGAGGAGAAAGTTATTGCCTATGGTAGTTTATCCCTTTCTTCACAGCAGAAAAACTATTGTCACTCGCCGTGAACTTTTAGCAGTTGTACAGTTTACCAGGCAGTATAGGCATTACCTTCTTGGTAGGCCATTTACTGTGAGAACGGATCATGGTAGTTTAATGTGGCTGCTAAACTTCAAAGAGCCGCAAGGCCAACTGGCTCGCTGGCTTGAGGAGTTAGGGCAGTATGATATGCAGATCGAACATCGGCCGGGCAGACACCACTCGAATGCCGATTCTCTTTCTCGCATTCCGGAAACTGGACCGGTGTGTGAAGGTTATCGGTTCGGTGTGGAACTGCATGACTTGCCTTGCGGCGGATGTTCGTATTGCACTAAGAGGCATAAAGAATGGGCACGTTTCATCGACTCGGTGGACGATGTGGTGCCACTAGGACATGGCCCGCAGGTATCAAGCGTGGCCGTTGAAGAGTGTTTCCCCATGACCCACATGGAGATTGAGGTAAGAAGTATAGTTGTCGATAACTCAGTAGGGGCAGATGAGGACTTGCCTTCTCCTTCATTAATGCAAAAGGAGCAGGAAAAGGACCAACTATTCGAGCCCTTACGTAAGTGGTTAGTAGACAAGGAAAAGATAGATGAAGGTACCCTGTTTCTTCTCTCACCAGAAGGTAAGTTTCTGTGAATAAACAGGGAACTATTTTTCCTGAGAGAAGGAGTGATCTGGAGGAAGAGGGATGATTGTGATGTCTTAGTGGTTCCCAAATCGCTGAGGCATGACATAATCCGTCTGAATCATGATCCACCTTCAGCAGGGCATGCTGGAATTAGTCGTATTCGGTCTAAGCTAAAGACTAAGTACTACTGGTATGGCATGTCTGAGGATATCCGAAATTATATAGCTAGATGCGCTATTTGCAATCAAAACAAGAAAGCCACGCGCTATGGGAGGCACCCTATGAAGAATTACCATGCTGGGGTACCCATGGAGCGTGTGCATCTTGATTTTATGGGTCCATTACCGAAGACCCAGCAAGGCAATGAGCATATATTAGTTATGGTGGATCAATTCACCAAGTGGATAGAGTGTACCCCTGCCTTCCCAAACGGCGGAAATAACAGCTCATGCTGCAGTGAGCGAGTTTTTCTGCCGATTTGGATATCCCTTTCAGGTATTCACAGATCAAGGCAACAGAAAAACTCGCTCACTGCAGCATGAGCTGTTATTTCCGCCGTTTGGGAAGGCAGGGGTACACACTCTATCCACTTGGTTAAATTTCTGCCTTGATCTGTGAATCTATTTAAGAACATGTGCCGTATCCTTCAGATCCATAAGTCCAAGACATCGGCTTACAGGCCTTCTGCCAACGGCCAATGTGAACGGATGAATAGGACCCTGATGGATGCAGTGCGATGTTATGTGGCAAAATCTCAGAAAGACTGGAATAAGCACTTGCAACAGATTGCTGGGGCTATCCGTGCCACAGTAAATCGAAGTACTGGATTTACCCCTAACAAGCTTATGCTAGGTCGGGAGGTGAATCTTCCAGCTGACCTCGTATTCTCCGTTCCTTTGCCAGCACAGGACAAGACCGTTGATGAATATGTGGCGGACTTAACTTGTGCTATGCGCAATGCTCATATATCGGCCCGAGCAGCGGTTTAATCTTCTCAGCGCCGGATGAAACGAGATTACGATGTCAGGCAATACACTCGGGAATATGAAGTGAATGACCGTGTTTATATTCTGGACACGGCCCGGATCAAGGGGAGATCACGGAAACTGAGCCCCCCTTGGAAAGGGCCCGGAGTCATCGTGGAGAGGCTGTCTCCGTATCTGTATGGAGTAGCCTACAGAAAGGCTATTTTCACATTAAACCATGAATAAAGAAATGCACAGATCATAGTGAGGTTGTCACAGGAACTCCTGGCAAGGTTTATTGCCTCTGCCGGAAACCTGATGACGGCTCTCTAATGATCCAGTGCGACCAGTGTGATAATTGGTATCATGGTTTATGTGTAGGCATAACAGAGTCAGAGGGGTTAGAAAGTGTAAGGTGGATTTGTCCTCTCTGTAGCAAAAGAAGGTGAATTAGGTCTTGTTACCATTTCTTCGTCAAAATTGTTTATTAATAGATTTTTTCGTATGTTTCCTTTTTAGATCATGGAACAACCACTTCCACCTGGGGTTACCCAGATGACTGACATAGCCGCTGAAGGTAAGCATACTACCATAGAGGCAGCAGCGAGAAAGAGACGCAATGAGAAAAGAAGACAGCGCGAGAAGCGGGCCAAAAAGAGCAAAAGGGAGCGCCTTTTGGCCGGATCAGGTCCGTTTCCAGGGCTGTCTAATAAGCCCTCTTTCGCAGAGGCAGCTGCCCATGGGGTCGGCCGGGGTCGTGGCCTTGCTAGGCCATCCTATGTGGCGGTGGCCTCTGTTGGACGAGGCCGGGGAATTACCGCGGCGATGATCGAATCCTATTGTGGACTCGCAGTGTCTCCCCCGCAGAAAATAATGCCTGTGCAAGAAATATCTTTCCCACGGGATGATGATGAACCACTGCCCCCAGCTTTTGACAGTCATTTTCACCCAGATAGGGTGGAAAAATATTTGAAGGATGGTAAATTAGACAAGCCATTGGGCGCACCTGTGCATCCTGTCAAGGTGACTGGGGGAGTTATGAACTTTTGTGACCCGTCACGATATTCGGCCTCCGGTTACCTTGACAGGGTGTTTGACCGTTTGCCTGCCGGGCATGGGGTGGCAGTGGGGATACATCCCAAACATGCTTTCGAATTGCCAGAGCGTCATTTTAACATCCTGCGCTCGCTTCTTGCAGATCCTAGGATCATTGGAGTCTCGGAGGTGGGTTTAGACTACTCGACGGATGACTCCCGGTGGATGGCCCAAATGACACTTTTTAAGCGGATTTTGGCACTATCCAGGAGGGTCCTTGTTCTCCATCTGCGAGGTTCCACTGGCCCAAGACAGGGTGAAGAACCAATTCCTAGATCAGTACACAAGTTGGCGCGCGATACTATCCGTCGACTGTGCCCGGCTACCCAAAGAATACATCTCCATTGTTTCACGGGTTCGCCGGACATAGTCGACAAATGGATGTCAGCGTTTTCCCATGTTTATTTCGGGATAACTGGGAATGTTAGTTACTATCGGGGGGTTGAAGCTCACCTTAAGCGCCTGGCAATTCAATCTATACCTAATGACCTAATGACGCAATGAGAAAAGAAGACAGCGCGAGAAGCGGGCCAAAAAGAGCAAAAGGGAGCGCCTTTTGGCCGGATCAGGTCCGTTTCCAGGGCTGTCTAATAAGCCCTCTTTCGCAGAGGCAGCTGCCCATGGGGTCGGCCGGGGTCGTGGCCTTGCTAGGCCATCCTATGTGGCGGTGGCCTCTGTTGGACGAGGCCGGGGAATTACCGCGGCGATGATCGAATCCTATTGTGGACTCGCAGTGTCTCCCCCGCAGAAAATAATGCCTGTGCAAGAAATATCTTTCCCACGGGATGATGATGAACCACTGCCCCCAGCTTTTGACAGTCATTTTCACCCAGATAGGGTGGAAAAATATTTGAAGGATGGTAAATTAGACAAGCCATTGGGCGCACCTGTGCATCCTGTCAAGGTGACTGGGGGAGTTATGAACTTTTGTGACCCGTCACGATATTCGGCCTCCGGTTACCTTGACAGGGTGTTTGACCGTTTGCCTGCCGGGCATGGGGTGGCAGTGGGGATACATCCCAAACATGCTTTCGATTTGCCAGAGCGTCATTTTAACATCCTGCGCTCGCTTCTTGCAGATCCTAGGATCATTGGAGTCTCGGAGGTGGGTTTAGACTACTCGACGGATGACTCCCGGTGGATGGCCCAAATGACACTTTTTAAGCGGATTTTGGCACTATCCAGGAGGGTCCTTGTTCTCCATCTGCGAGGTTCCACTGGCCCAAGACAGGGTGAAGAACCAATTCCTAGATCAGTACACAAGTTGGCGCGCGATACTATCCGTCGACTGTGCCCGGCTACCCAAAGAATACATCTCCATTGTTTCACGGGTTCGCCGGACATAGTCGACAAATGGATGTCAGCGTTTTCCCATGTTTATTTCGGGATAACTGGGAATGTTAGTTACTATCGGGGGGTTGAAGCTCACCTTAAGCGCCTGGCAATTCAATCTATACCTAATGACCTAATGACGCAATGAGAAAAGAAGACAGCGCGAGAAGCGGGCCAAAAAGAGCAAAAGGGAGCGCCTTTTGGCCGGATCAGGTCCGTTTCCAGGGCTGTCTAATAAGCCCTCTTTCGCAGAGGCAGCTGCCCATGGGGTCGGCCGGGGTCGTGGCCTTGCTAGGCCATCCTATGTGGCGGTGGCCTCTGTTGGACGAGGCCGGGGAATTACCGCGGCGATGATCGAATCCTATTGTGGACTCGCAGTGTCTCCCCCGCAGAAAATAATGCCTGTGCAAGAAATATCTTTCCCACGGGATGATGATGAACCACTGCCCCCAGCTTTTGACAGTCATTTTCACCCAGATAGGGTGGAAAAATATTTGAAGGATGGTAAATTAGACAAGCCATTGGGCGCACCTGTGCATCCTGTCAAGGTGACTGGGGGAGTTATGAACTTTTGTGACCCGTCACGATATTCGGCCTCCGGTTACCTTGACAGGGTGTTTGACCGTTTGCCTGCCGGGCATGGGGTGGCAGTGGGGATACATCCCAAACATGCTTTCGATTTGCCAGAGCGTCATTTTAACATCCTGCGCTCGCTTCTTGCAGATCCTAGGATCATTGGAGTCTCGGAGGTGGGTTTAGACTACTCGACGGATGACTCCCGGTGGATGGCCCAAATGACACTTTTTAAGCGGATTTTGGCACTATCCAGGAGGGTCCTTGTTCTCCATCTGCGAGGTTCCACTGGCCCAAGACAGGGTGAAGAACCAATTCCTAGATCAGTACACAAGTTGGCGCGCGATACTATCCGTCGACTGTGCCCGGCTACCCAAAGAATACATCTCCATTGTTTCACGGGTTCGCCGGACATAGTCGACAAATGGATGTCAGCGTTTTCCCATGTTTATTTCGGGATAACTGGGAATGTTAGTTACTATCGGGGGGTTGAAGCTCACCTTAAGCGCCTGGCAATTCAATCTATACCTAATGACCGCCTTCTTCTCGAGACGGATGCTCCCTATCTGCCCGTTCGCCCTCGCCAAGATTGGCACGATCAAACATTCGTGGGGGATGTCGGGCAGGTGGTGGCTCAGATTCGAGATACCTCTCTCAGATCTGTGCTCGAGGAGACGGCGGCCAATGGCAGAAAACTGTACTGCCTGAAATAAACGTGGCAGTACAATTCTAGGTTACCTTTCTCAGTCAGCGGTTTTATTATTTAGTATTGTCATTTTTAGCAATGTTATTTATCCTTCCTAGTAAGGAAGTACGATATATTTTTATGTATTTTATCATGACAGGAGGTCAGGATTTATTTATGTATTTTTATGGGAGGTTACCCACAATATTATGTAACAATTATTTCACACAATAGAGCAATGAGTCGTTGCGATGAGTTTTTTTTTTTATTAGTCAGTTGTAATGGCTTGTCCCTAAATAGTATTTATTTTATTTATAGTTGGTGCAGGCGTGCAAGTATAGGGATTTAGGCCTACCAAGTTTAATTCCGCGTGGCAGAGAAAGGGTAAGTAGTATAGGCTATAAGAATCTAATTAGAGAAATGTCTGTACATTTCAATATATGCATTTGTAACTTTTGTTTGTTGTGTTAAGAGAAGAAAAGAAAAAAAAACAACAAAAGAATAAGAAAACGATAAAAGAAAAGAAAAGAAAAGAAAAAAACAAAGAATATTAAAAAAAAAAACCCCAAAAGAATAAGAAAATGATAAGAAAAAACAAACAAACAAGCATTTGTAACTTTTGTTTGTTGTGTTTGTTAAGAGAAGAAAAGAAAAGAAAAAAAAACAACAGAATAAGAAAACGATAAAAGAAGAAAAGAAAAAAAAAAGAATAAGAAAATGATAAAAGAAGAAAAAAGAAAAAAACAAAACAAAAGAATATTAAAAAAAAAAACAACAACAAACAGAAGAGTGAAAATTTGTGAATGTTTTGTTGTAATCATGCATCAAGTTATATTTATTTGAAGCAATTAGTTTTTACTCAACTATCTCCGCAGACCTTTGCATAAGAAATGTGTTCTGTTATGCTGAATTAGGGATTTTATTTTTTATATTCGAGTTATAAAGATCCACAGAGTTATTTTTAGGATGGGGGGATGTGTAGTATTAATATATAAATTAAGTTGTCTGCTGACCGCTGAGGACGCACACACAAGCAACACGCTTGATTGCACACACATCGATCCGCACCGGACCGAACCCGTACCTGCGTACAACTCGACTGACACATTCACACATTCGACAGGACATCGTGCATGCAACATACTCGTACATGCAACATACTCGTACATATAGTCTGACTCTGAGTGGTCTCGTGTTCTGGGCGTGATAACGGATACAGGTTAGTGACTTAGTGAATATTGTATGCTGTGTTGGTGAAGTGGTGTGTTTATATGCGTGCAAATACAATAAGGGGAAGAATTTACCCCAATTATTAGGACCGTCTGACGGAGGGTACTCGTTTTTTCGAAGGTTCATAATTCCGAATATTCCGAAACATAAATTTCCCATAGCAGGGGGTTCATAATTCCAAAAATGAAATAGGGTTCATAATTCCAAAAATTTGATGCATTACTCCGAAGATTCTTTATTCCGAAGGTTCGTAATTCCGAAAATGAAATAGGGTTCGTAATTCCGAACATGAAAAGGGGTTCATAATTCCGAAGGTTCGTTATTCCGAAAATGCATTAGAGACGTACGTAACTTTTCGGAATTACCAACCAAAATTGTTCCCCTTGAAGCCTAGACATCAAATTTTGTCAGAAGGAAGAGCTATGGATGTAAATTGCAAAAATATAAAAATTGACAAAATTGTCTATCAAAAAGGATAGAGTGTGAGACCCCCTGAAACACAAAAACAACAAAGTGCCCTTCCTACTGACAAAGTTTGGTGGAGAAATGGGGTGAAGTCGACCCGACTTTAGGGTCTCCTTTGGGGGCTCTGGAGGCTTAACCCGACGGCTACGGTCAGGCTCACCACCTTTTCGTCAATAAATTAGATGGTCAAATCTTATGGGTAAAATGGGGTAACTATTTCGGGACAGGCTCCTAGACTAAAAGCAGAGGCATCTCCCCCATAATATTTTGGCGACGCAACACATTCTCATTACGGGGGAACGATGTCGGACCCAAATTTCCAAAGAACTTTGCTTACTTTAATTGGAAAACATGTCCTCCTACCCCTAGATGTATAGATTGGTTGAAACTGTCCTACTTGATCTGTTCATTTTGGTATAATTGAACTTTCATCACTTTGGGCCTTATTATCTTGTTGATGTCCTTTTCACTGATCTCGTTCGTTTGTAGATGTAATTTCATTTCTTAAAATTTTCAGTTATGTCATGATCATTAAACTGTGTTTTGCTTGTCTGAATATTTTTAGAGTCAACAGAGTCAGCGACTACGGAAACGACGACCGTGTTCACGACCACGATGCCGGTATAATTTGAGAAAACGACATTGGAAGAAACCACCAAATCTCGTAAGCAATAGAAACATTGAAATGACGTTTAAGCTAATCCTTCTTGTCAGGTCAAAGGACTCAGACTAATCATTCCCCTCTCCCCCTCTTATCTCTCTCTCTCTCTTTCTCTCTGTTTTTCACTCTGTTCCATTAATTTTCATCTGTCATCTAGGAATTAAACCTTGTTTTACTTATCTCGTTGAGGCCATATGTAGAGTCAACAGGGTCATCTACTATGGAAGCGACGACCGCGCCCAAGACGAGCCCTATGATGACCACGATGTCGGTACAATCAGAGACGACACCACAGGCCACCACCACCTATGGTATGCAATAGAAGCATGGAAATGGTGTTTAAACTAACTTGAATTTGATTCCTATCATTTTCAGGTCGAGCCACTTAGATAAACTCACTCCCCCCCCCTCTCTCTCTCTCTCATTCTTTCTTTGTGTCTTTTCCTTTTCTCTTTCAATTCAGTTGTGTCACTGAAAATTTCTTTTAAAGATTACATTACAAGAAAATTCCGTGGAAGTAAATATTGGCTTAATACTTTTTATTGCATAATTATATGGCATAAATTAAACAAGGTTATCCACATTCAACGCTTGGAAACATTTGAAGTAATGATTATTATCAATTATAAAACGGTAAAATACAGCCCCCGATATAGCAGCTGAAGAGCTCCTCGAACGCTGCTGAGATGTGTGGCGACACACCAGGGGCCAGTCCTGTCTAAGCAGACGATGTCCCATAACATCTTACACATTGTTTCATCAATGGAACAAATGGATTATTGTTTGGCACAGTACACAATAGAGTAGAGTGATTACAATAGCTTAAACCGGGTAACTTAGACTTGTTTGGTTATTCTGAGATAAAAGAGTATGTAGACTTCGAAATTAAATAGTCTGACGCATTTCTTAAGTTAATATGATACGTAAAGACCTCTAGTCAATAAAGTAAAAAGTTTTGTTAGGGATGATTTTGATTTTTTAACACACTTACCCGAGGAATTGCCATTTGATTCAACCTTTGTTTATATGATAATAGTTTGTACACTAACATACCCCATAGTGAAGGTCTAAAAGGTATACAATATTGGATTAATAAATATCCGGAAGAAATTGATTCTCGTTTTTCTTCACAATTCATATTAGACGCGGTCAATTTTATATTGAATAATAATACCTTCCATTTTGATGGAAATAATTATGTACAGAAACGTGGAACTGCAATGGGAACAAAAATGGCCCTGACTTATGCTACTCTCTTCATGGGATACTTAGAGGAGAAACTCTATGAGCGCGTCGAAACGCATTATAATGTTGAAGTTAAAAGGTATTTAAAAAAAAATTGGTTTAGATTCTTAGATGATGATTGTTTTATTGTTTGGAAAAATGAATTTGGATATATTAATGATTTACATAAGATATTAAGTGAATTACACCCAGCAATTTGTTTTAAATGGAATGTTAATTGTAGCTCAATAAATTTCTTAGATATTAAAATAATAAAGGAAGATAATTTGTTAAAGACAGACATATTCTATAAAGTCACAGACACCTACCAATATTTGCATTTTAAATCTTGTCACCCTAAGCAGTGTAAAAATAATGTCCCGTATAATTTAGCTAGGAGAATATGTACAATTGTATCCGATGAAGAAACTAAAAAGAAACGGTTGGAAGAACTAAAGCATATGCTTTTGATTAGACATTACCCTAAGGAAATTATTACAACCGGTATTTCTAAGGCAAATGCACTCAGTAAGCAAGAGTTTATGTCTAAAAAAGAAAGAATGAACAGGAGATAGTTCCATTTGTCCACACATTCAGCCCAAAAAACCCAAACATGTTTCAAATTATTCATGATTCGTTGCCGCTCATCAAGACCGATGAAACTCTGAAAGCAATATTTGAAAATGTAAAAGACAAAGCCCTAATCTGAAACAAATATTAACCAGAGCCAGATTTTCCCGAAACACCAATACAAAAGGTGGGGTGAAAAGATGCGGCGACAAAAACAACACGGAGTTTTTAATTAAATTTCCATTTACATGTCAAAGAAAAAAACTTGATTTATTGTATAACGTGCCAAGTATGTAAAGAACAATATATTGGTGAAACAGGAGATGTTCTTCGTAACAGAGTTAGGGTTCATCGTCAACAAATAAGACAGAAAGAATATAGACAACTAAAATTGAGTGAACATATAGAAAGGTGTGCTCTTTTTATCTCAGAATAACCAAACAAGTCTAAATTACCCGGTTTAAGCTATTGTAATCACTCTACTCTATTGTGTACTGTGCCAAACAATAATCCATTTGTTCCATTGACTCCAAATGCCATAATCCTTCTTCCTCTGCTCACCAGACCTACTATTCAACATCCTCCCTGCTATCACAACTCATTCTTCTAGCTTTCTCTTCATCTACCAGCAATTATCCGTCCATTGAATAGATCTCCTAACTTTAACAACGGAGATTTGAAAGACTTGTAAAATGTTTGTAACTTCTACTTGTACGATATATAAACGAATGTAACTAACAGGTTAATCATTCCACCTGAAGAATTAAACGAAAGCGCTTGTGGAAGCAAACCTGCGGATATCTACTATGTCTTTATTCTCGGAGTGAACTTTATCTTACTTTAAATTATATAAAATTTTTTTTTTTTTAAGTATAAAAAAGAGTGCTGTTTGAAGTGAAGCCTGCTTTTACTGGTCCATGACCCTTAAACCTGAACTTTTTTGTTTTAATTTATTTAAAAACTTTTGTACCTGTCTTTGCAGATTGTTTGCAGAACTTCATGAGAAATTGCTGAACATATATTCATATGATTCATGCATGAATGGATTCAAGAAACACTACATGAAAAAATAATACCAAACGGGATATTCACTTAACCATTTATTAATTTTTTTTTCCAGATCACCATGGCTCTTGCAGCTGAACTTGCAATACAACATCATCTAGTGCATTTAGCACCTTGAAGCCAGAACTGATAACCAATGTCATAATATCTGAAGTTTTGGTCACAGCTTTCTGCCAAGTCCTAGAAGAAACCAAAGTAAACGCCAACCTGGAAGAAAAAAATGGTGTATCAAACAACTATTTTTATACTTTAAAAATAAATAAATATATTTAACAAAGGGGGGTGGGGGTTATGGACGAGTAAAATTAAAGTAGGGCAGACTTCATTTCAAACTCAACTCTTTTTATACTTAAAAAAATGAAAAATAAATTTAAACAAAAATCAGGTGTGGGGGTCATGAACCAATAAAGACAGGCTTCATTTCAAACACCACTCTTTTTTATACTTTAAAAATGAATTTAAGATGAAAATAATAATCAAGGGTTGGGTTATGGACCAGTAAAATTAAATTAGGGCAGGCTTCATTTCAAACACCACTCATAAAAGTTCAAGAAAAATAAACAAATGTCTTGGGGTTTCTTTTTGAATAAAACAAAAAAAAATGAAAAAGTCCGGCATGCCAGTGATATAGGCCCTACCATACCCCAATCCTAACCCTAATCCTGAACCCTACTGTAACCCCAAGATCACAATTTAAAAGTGAACAACAAAAAGTGCACAAAGTCTGCTGATTGTTATCTCCATTTAATTGTCTCTAACACAAAAAAAAACCGATTATCACAAGTGGAATAGTCCATGCAGCGATATTCTTCTGTATGCCTAGGGCTGTTCCATTTTTAGAACGGGTAACGTCATTTAAATGGCCAATGTTGATGTACACAACTTTTGCCGATATGAACTATTTTGAATTAATCAAAGCTCTCATTTTACTTAATTATCATTCAAAAGTATCATATTATATACATAAAAAAGCAGTTATATGACGTCTAGGGTTTACTTCGAACACAACCACGTACGTTTCAGAATTCAGCGATCACATTCCAAAATTTTCAGATTTTGGCGTCATACGACCGTCGACATGACATATCGGAAGCTCCGTTATATTTTTCGGCATTGACTCTTTTGTTAAACATCATGTTTCCTAGGGTAATAAAACCATGTTAATTTTGATTATCAAACTTTCAAAGCTCGTGAATAACATCTTTAGTACGTAATCGACGGTCAAATCAAAAAACTGAAAATAAAATGAGCACTTACCATAAAAGTCTCGATGTACTAGCAATAGATTTATTTTTTATCGCCATGTTTGTTATCCAACCATAGCGTATGAAGGGCACACATAAGTAATTCACCCGCTCGCAATGCATGCCGGTGAGGCGGAGCAAAGATGATTTGAAATTAATTGATTAGAAATATTCATATCAAATCGATTAAATGTACTCAGTAAATTTAAAAAGCCTAAATGGTGTTTGATAGACATACTCTTTCCAATTTGACACCTTAGCTGAAATTGGCTAGCCTTTTATTATTTTTAAAGGATTTATTTTATCACTGGTGCACTTCCACTGTTTCCATGTGCGAATGGGAGGAAATTTCGGCTAGATTTGTTTCAGCCTAAATCCTAATCTGGGAGATTTTATATTTTGTCTCTGTTCTGTGAATTTAAACGATTTCTACCGAGCGATGTTCAAAATATGTTTAGACAACCTTCGTTATAACACGTAAGTGAATGGGGACGTGAATTACTTATGTGAGCCCTGAAGGTATGAGCCACATCACCAGCTAACGCTACAATGGGATTAATCCGCCGATGCACGAAACGTCCTGGGGAATCCCCGGCGATTGAAATGTGTGTGCTTGTGTGCCGGCCGGATCGTGGTCATAGACTTTCACTAGTTTCAGCAAAAACTGCATATACTGCATGTATACAGCATATATACTGTACAACTGCATGTACTGCATATCGCAAACCGCGCCGCCACCGGCGATCGTAAGGGATCTGCCTATGCAATCAACACAAAGCAGTCCATTGTTGTTTGTTGACACATCCGAAAACTCCTTAATAATCATATCTGATTGATAAACGTCTGTAAAAACCCAATTACACACACACAATACTGACAAGATGGCGCTGACTAGCAACAGCTTCGCTGCTCTGTCCTTTGAAGACACTGGTAGCGATACGGATTTAGATGAGGAGGACAAGTGTAAAGTAGACACGAAGGAGGTGACTGCCACTCCTCTTGACAAAGGTAAGCCATCCCAGCCATGATCTGATGAAGCTGTCCCCGCTTGACTTGCTGAGTTTTTTTTTTTTTTTAACTCATTTATTCCGCTGTCAATCCGGGAATACAATAAACTCAAGTAACAAAGCTATACAATTATCGACTCGTTTAATACGTGCAACTCACCAGACTAGACATTATTGACATGTTCAACGTATTGTCCTCATATTATTTATGTTGACTCTATATAGAGAGCTAATTTGTATGCCAATCTAAACTTAAATTGAAAATCTTTCCTTTCTGATGAGTTTAGGCTGAAATAATATGCTGATTGTAGTACGTTTATGACCACATATGACCACATGTTCATAACTTGTGTGTAATTTTGTTTATTTATATGAATGTTTGTACTTTTGTAAGCCAAAAAAGCAAATTTCCTTAATTGGACGAATAAAATTATCTATCTATCAATCTATCTTTATTAATTTGAAGCGAAAGTATTCATCATGTCATTTTGTGATAGCTACCTTAAAACCTCTGAGACAAATCTAGGACAATTTTTGAACAATGAAATGAACAGGACATTTTTGTCATGGACTTTTGATATAGATTCTGAATTCTGAATTTTTACCGTGAAGTTGCCATCCTAACCACACCATGAATAGTGGTCATATTGACCACTCCGCGATATACATGCAAAAATACGCGGTATTTTCTGTCGCATGTACTAAAGGTATGGGGAAAAATAAGATAAATATTTTAAATACTTCCTTTCAAATTTAGCTCTTAAAAATCTCACTCCTACCTCAAATGGCCGTTAGGAAGAACTTTTGATATTTCTAGCAAAATCAGAAGTCAAAATCATGTCCAAAACCGAAGAAATCCCCGCCGATTTTTTTTTTCGCGATCGCATGTTGTGTTCACACCGCCGATGTCTTAGACTAAAATCAGCCAATAAAATTTTGTCCACAAAGAAACTCGATCTCTGCGATCGCGCACACAGAAAATCGGGACTTTTCCGTGTACGCGATAGGGACCGGATTTTTAACGGCAAAATTTTTTGGGGGGGAGATGTCGGCGCTTGCGGCGACCAGGAAATGTATACAATGACTCCGATAGCTGTTTCACCAGAATCGACAGTAGGCCTAAATTACGGATTTTATTTTGGAAATTATCTTTTCCAACATCGGTGAGTTGAAATTATTGTATTTCTTGGATATGTTGGTGTCAGTTTTTGTAAATAAAATGCCGATTTTTGAGTGAATGTTGGTGACTTTTGTTAAGGTTAAGGTGTATGACTGCCAAGATTTTACACACGAAGTATAGTCATGTCGTTATGAGTGATCATAACCACTCTTGCGTCTATCATCATGTCGAAAAAAGGGAATAAGGTTCAAGGCTCTTCTGCTGTCACTGCTGACAACTCTCAATCTAAACCAGTTAGTCTAGTCTCGGACTTTTCGGACCTACTTAAGCAACTGTTTTTGTGACAAGGAATTTGTTTACTAAGGCCCTATAGAGAGATGTGTGGAGAACATTTTTTCCAATGAATCCAAACTAATGAGGAGACAGCTGAGAAGCAGGAGGGCGAGCTCTTGGAGATAAGGGTCGAGATCTAAAAGAAAGAGGCAGAAATCAATTCCCTGTCTCGCTCGCTGGAGGAGTTGGCGGACAAAATGGAGATATTCGAAAAGGAACCAATGATCTTTAACAGTACGGGAGAAGAAATTCTATTCGTGTCTTCAGGATCCCTGTGAGCCCTTTTGAAGTCATCGACCAACTTGTCATCACGGCTGTGTTAGAAAAGCTATGTTGCTCCTTAAACAGAAATGATATTGACCACTCTCATCGTTCAGGGAAGCCGCAACCGGATGGTGCCTCCAGCTCCAGCAAAGCTCGTCCTTTCCTGGTGAAGCTATAATTATGTTCGTATCGAAAGAAGCAGAACTGATGAAAGAAAGACGAGAATGGTAGAGGCATCTCGATTCAGGAAGACCTTATCAAGTTCAATCATCAGATCCTGATGAAGCTGGCTGCCCACCCTCAGGTTGAAGCAGCCTGGGCGGTTGATGGAAGGGTCATGGCTGAAGACTACAGATGGTGTCACATTGTAGAAGGCTTTTCCCCCTTATCTCAAGTCGCTTGTTTGTGGATGAATCAACTGAGCTGAACTGTATATTTCTCACAGAACAGACTTATATGGTTACCTCAGTATTAATTATACAAAACTCTAAGCTATACTTTGCCCTTTAACTTTCCTGTTTTGACTTTCTGCATTAATTACAGTGCTGTACTTCTACCCTTTCTGCTCTTTTTACTTTGTTTGGTTATTTCTCCCTTCTATATTATCCTTGTTTCCCATTTTTTTTTCTTCATGCGCTGTATAGTAACCCCAAATTAGCCATATTGATTACTAATCTGTGAAAATATGAAAGTTAATTTCAACTGATTTGAGTAGGTATGGGTATCGTCAAAATTTACTCCCCAAAAGTTAGGTGGGATAGGGGGTGGGGAAAGTGCTATTTCTAGGGGTCAAAGGTTATTGACCCTTTCTCAAACATTCTCGGGAATAAAACATGGTACCGTGGATGAACTTGGTGTAGAATGCACAGAAGTGACAAAAAAAAAAGGACACACAAAATGAAAGTCTTGAACTCCAAAGTGAGATCAAAGGTCAGAAACAAAAAATATCTGATTTTCACTTTAAAGCAGACGATTTAAATTAACTTTACACACCTATGTAGATCCACATTTAGGTATGGGGGTGGATAACTACTTTTCTGGACAGCTTGGAGGTCAAAGGTCATTGACCTTTGCTCAAAAATTCTATCTCGGGGGAAAAAAAACATGGTGTGTGGACCTCAGACGAATATGGGGCACACCTCAAACGCTTCCTAACTGCTTACAGCCCTACCCCCCGACCAAGCACATCCCCGCCCCGCCTTTTCTTCCATATTTGAATACATTTTCAAAGTGCGAGGTTTAGAATTTTTCATTTAAAAACACTCGTAGTATTTGAAGCACTATAATGATTTATTGTTTTTCAATATCCCTCCTTATAGTAGACCAGCCAAGAAGATTTGTTACTTTGGACGGCATTTTTGGGTAATGCTCGGCTTCCATGCTAAAACTCATGCCAAAAATACGGAGGAGATGAATAACGTACGGGCATCCGCCCATTTATGCCTAAAAATGCAATTTTTTGCTGAAAATCTGAAAGAATGTAAAAAATCAAGATTTTTAATTTTTTGACCTGATATGTAATACCTGATCAAGACTTTTCAAGTGATATGATTTATTTTGAATTTATAATTTATAAACCTGATTAATATACAATTGAAAGTTGGATATTACACACACATGTATGGCGTAATGAAACATAAAACTGTGATTTACTCAAAATAGGTTTTGAAAACTACCAATATTTCAACGTTTTTTACCCAATGTAAATTTTTTTCCATTTAAACGCCTTTTCTTAAAGATCACATTGCAAGAAAATTCCATCAAAATAAATATTGGCTTAATACTTATTATTGCATAGATGGCATAAATTATACAAGGTTATCCAAATTCAACGCTTGGAAACATTTGAATTAATGATTATTATCAATTATAAAACAGTAAAATACAGCCCCCGATATAGCAGCTGAAGAGCTCCTTGAACGCTGCCGAGATGTGTGACGACACACGAAGGACCAGTCTTGTCTAAGCAGACGATGTCCCATAACATCTTACACATTTTTCAGTGCCTGTTTTGTCATCTCCTCTTCACTTATTTCTCTTACTTGACTAGCGTCAGTCTTAATGTTAGTCTGTTGCCTCACTCTTATAACTTCGTGTATGGTATTATTTTGATGAAAAATGCAGCGTTAAAATAAAGGAATCAGTCACTTGTAAACAAAATAAGACGCCATTGTATTTTCAGCTGCTTGCACCGGGGCATGTTCGACGTTTCAAGAGGGAACGAATACAATCTGTGATATTATTCGGAGGGCTTTTCAATTTGAAAATGGGGTTTATTTCATTGATCATTGACCCTTCTCCTGTGTATTTACAATCAAACGGTTTTAGTTATCAGAATCAGTTTCACTTTCCCTTTTATAATGGTGTGAAATAAGGTCATGTTAAATATACCAAACTCTTTATAATTTTGATAAATAATTGCATTGCAATTACGTTCATTCATTATAGGACGTCGTCTGCTTAAGCAGGACCGATCCCTAATGTGACGACATCAAAACATCGCTATATTTCTGGCGAATCCTCGGATATTCCAGATGCTTAGAAGAGCTTTTATTTATGTTTTTATAATCATCAGATACGCAGTTGACATAAAACTTATACGATCGCCATCTGTAAGCTTTCCAGTTTCTAGTGATACATTAATTGCCATATTTGTGATTTTCTTGCAATGTGATCTTTAATTAAACAAATCATGTTTATTGTCATGTCATGCGCAGAAAAGAAATTATCCGATAAGATGATAGGTAAATCATTTTATGTTATCCCAAATGGAATGATAAAAAGCAGTTTTACTGGATGCACATTTTGAATGAAAAACACTATTTGAATGTACATCTAGAGTGTACATACATGTACATAAGGCAATTATCCCATGTATTATTAGTATAGTCTATGGGCCAAAAACTGATAACAATCTTAAATGAAGCTTTTTTTTCTGTTAGATGGGACCATTAATTATCAAAGTATGCTTCATTGCACTAAATTAAAAGGTGGGTGTGACCACAAGGGCTATTACCATGGCAACGGATCAAGAACAGAATTTTATGTATTCGTGATTAAGAAAGTACAAAAACACGTAACATTTTAGAATGATGTATCAAAAGTTCCTCACTTGATTAAAACCCAAACAAGAATTATAAAAAGTGTCCATCATGTTTGAAAATGGCCGTTGCTATGGAAACAGTAAGAAAAAAACCCCGTGATGTTACCGAAAAAAGTAAATATTAATACATTTGTATTGTACATGATTATCTTTTCTTTTTACAGGACACTAACTTATCTTAATTTGTTTAAGTAAAGGGGTGATGGATATGACCACTACATGTGTAGGCCGTTACCATAGTAACAAATTTATTGCATTTCTAATAAAATACAGAACTATATTTGTTTTCATCATGAAATAATGGTAAACATCTAATATTTTTTGCCGCCTGTTTGATTATATTCAAAACTTAAGTTTGGAATAAATTTGATACATTAAAAAATATGTTGCCATGGAAACAGAATGTTAATGAAGATGACATCTTCCAACTAAAGAAAGACTTGTAACTAACCAATATAAAATATATAGCAACCAGATTAACAAATACCGTCAGCGATTAGAATCTGCTCGCTGGCTGTGAATGTGACCACTATAGCTGTTACTAAAGAGTGGTAGCTAATACAAAAAGTGGTGTTGTCTTTCTACCAGAATTTGTTTACTTGATTCACTCTAGATCCAGAAGATTGTGTCCCCAATAGAATGGGTGATATCAACATTTTCGCCTTGAACATGATGACCAGACCTGATACTTGATTCATTCAAAATTCTAGTTATATATTTATTTATTTGTTTTTTATTTTAACTTATTCATACAGGATAGGAGCATGAACAGCATAAAACTGTTTTGCATCATGGCCCTGATGTAACAGGAATAAACAATAAGGTATAGCATAAATTGGTAACAATTTTTATAAGAAAATACAGGTAATATAGGCAGATAATACAAAAATTAATGAGTAAAAGCAACAATAATAAATGGCTATGAATATTTCAAAAATAACCAGTTGAGTATATGATGTAATGCTAAGCCTAATGTGGAATGTGGATAACATCCATGTACTAATGGGACTACAGGATTAAAAAGAAAACATGACCCGTATTAAATGAATGCCCTATACATATTTCCTGTAACTTTGCGGATTGACATGAAATAAGAACCGTAAAAAGTCAGAGTACTTTTGAAATTTATTCTTGAAAGTCACACAAAGATCATTTACATACATATATCGATGGTATTCATTAAGGTTAGCTGGCACCTAAATTCGGAAATTCAGAAATGTTCTGGAATACTAGTAAGAATCTTGTCCAAGATTGCATTATCCCGAGTAGGTTGATTAACCAGTTGTGTCATTAGGGTGTGGTGCTCGATAATTCCAGTGCGGAGATCGTTGAAATCACCCAGGACGAGGATAGCAGCATCGTCCGTAGAATTAACAAGATCATTTATCCGTATGATGTGGTCGATGATGTCATGTTGGTAAGGTGAACAAGGGGGTGCATAAACTACACCGACATATATGGTGGATTTCAAATGAATATTGGCTGACGAAGTCAGTTTAACCCACAGAATTTCTAGGTGTGCTGGTACATGTTCCTCAAAAACCACCCTAGAATTGTTGTCATCACGAATGTACAGGGCCACCCCTCCGCCTTTTTGTGCAATACGGTCACGGTGATAGAGATGAAAAAAGGGCAAATTGTATCAGAAAGCCGGTTTATCGGCCGTAAACCAAGTTTCTGTCACAGCTATGACATGTATAGACTTATGTTGCGTGGAGATTGTGGCTTCAAAGTCATCAAACTTGTTAGAAAGTGACCGTGCTTGACGAGTAAGATCGATGGAAGAAAACCTCGTTGGCCATTGTCATTGGTATTAATAACTTGCAAAGTTAAAGTTCGAAGCGAAGAAGAGGCAAATTGTTTACTAAATTTATGAGATTGGTTAATAACTTGAATGCGACGCCGTATCTTTCTACCAGCACGACGTCTGCGTCGACGTTGTATACCAAGATTGCAAACATTCAGATGTACTTCGCTGGAAACATGAACGCTGTCCTTACGCAACTCTTGTAGTTCGGATTTACTGTACTGTAATTTATTCAGGGTTGATCCAGTAAGTGGTTTGTCCCCCGACATAGCGCCGGTCAACAATAAGAAAGTCAGCGTAGCGAGAACGAGAAGAAACGCTAATTTGCATACACACGGAAACGTATGACGTGACTGGATGTCCCCATAGGTACACGTATCTCTACTACACTGGACAGAAGAGCGTTGAATCCGACGTTTATGCATGTTCACACAGAGACATCAAACAGTTAAATTAGAAAAATTGGTCTTCAAAAAGATGAGACAAAGTTACTCACATTAATCGATGATAGGAGATAACACGGATGACACATAATGTTTTAGATACAAATCGATGTAATTCTAAGAAAATAGGAAAATAAATCCCAAAATAGGAGCGTTCTAAAAAGACCGGCAGCAGCTAACAAAAGCGCCCTCTATTTACATATTTATTAACATGTATCATTTTTCCAGTTTCAGTCAATGATAACTTGTATTATAAAAATGAAATAAATTTTGGCTTTTGCACGACAAATTAAAAGAAAAACCCAGATATCAAAGCATTTTTTAACCTCTGATTTAGTATGCAATATCGCGAATTGTAACTTACATTTTTGGGTAAATCTGATTCAGCATTATTTGAATAATTATAAGTATAATGTTAAGAACAGAGGATTAATCCTTGAATGATTTTGCAGAATGAGTATAATCTTATCATTTGTAGATTTTAAGTTATTACTTATTCATTTATTTTTTGAACTTGATGTAATAGTGTACTTTGATAGTATTTTGTTGCTCTGATAATAAGCTCCACATTAGCATCAACCTGCATACATGTTAAAAGAGAGGGTTGTAATCATCCAAAAGTTCTGTGTCTCTGACAGTAAAGGCCCGATTACATCCCTATAGCTAGAAGGTCCGATAGTTAGCGGGTCCCATAGACCGACACCCAATAGATAGAAGGTTCGATAGACCGAATGTACGAGAGGGTCCAATAGACGGTTCTATAGACCGAATCGGCGGAAGGTCCGATAGTCCGAAGGTTCTATAGATCGAATGGCCAACGGGGTCCGATAGGCAGAAGGTCCGATAGATAAAAGGTTCGATAGATAAAAGGTTCGATAGACCGAATCGCCAAAGGGTCCGATAGTTAGAAGGTCCGATAGACCGACAATAACGTAAAAAAAGGTAAAATAAGTGGATACAATAGGTTTTAATAGTTTATCTCATAAAAGTAAAAGGGAAATTGCCTTATCTTCTTCTATGTGTCTTGTAATAAACCGATGCACTAGGTTTGTAGGCCCACCCTCCCCCCCCCCCCCCAAAAAAAAAAAAAATTAAAAAAAATGAGGAACTTATTTAAAGGTTTTGTTTTATACATTTTCAACATGTTAAAAGTATATTTATCAGAGCATCATCATCATCACCGTGGGGCAGGGGTGGTCCACCCATGCAGCTCGACCACCCCCCCCCCCCGGTTAATTTTGCCACTAAACCGATGTATTGGCAATGGGGAACGCTGGCCATTTTTTGAAACATGGAAATCTAATTATATGGTGCACACTAAAGCCCCGAGGCCCATCATGACCGAAGCATTTTTTCTAGTGGACCAAGCTGAGGAAAGGGCGTCCCCTTCTAACACAAGTGTTATTTTTTAAACAAAGAAATCTTATGGGGTGCACACTTTATAGTTGAATTTTCATTAAAAGTAACAAAAGATAAAATTCTGACCGACAAAAATGAAATTGTTTCAATTAGACCTTACCACCTTCTTGGGAGGGGGGCGTTTCCATTTTTTTGTTGTTGAGGGTTGTCAGGTAATATTTTCCGACCAGCTATGATGTCAGCTTTTAAACTGTTATACTCCTACTACCTTGTGGCAAATTTTAGTCTGTGGACTCTGTCGGGTAAATTATATCACATTCTTTGAGTAGAAAATAGCATAACATTAGCTAGAGATTCAAGATGCAAACCAAATAACTTCCATAAGAATATGACTTATTAATATAATTGGCATTGGTTTATATAAATATGGCGATTATATTAATAACTAATATATGACTAAAATATAATGGGCATTTAAATAACCTTAATAATAATGCTATAGTGAGTGAAGTTTTTGAATTTCTGTTTTCTTCTCTTTCCTTTCTGATTTCTTCTTTTTTCTTTTCTTCTTTCCTTTTCAACCTCTTCCTTTTTTGCTTTTTCTTTGGTTGGAACTCCCTTTTCAGGCATGAAAAGTGGGAGGGGGGAGGGTATTCCCGCCCCCACATTTGAAAACATCTGAGAACATAACGCCCCCCCCCCCCCCCACTTATTTTAAACCCTTATTTTTACCCACTTGTCATTTTATCCACTATTTTACCCTTTTTACGTATTTATTGTCGGTCTATCAGACCTTCTAACTATCGGACCCCTACTGAACCTTCGGACTATCGGACCCTTTTGCCGATTCGGTCTATAGAACCTTCTGTCTATTGGACCCTCATGTACATTCGGACTTTCGAACCTTCTATCTGTCGGACCTTCTGACTATCGGAACCGTTGGTCATTCGATCTATAGAACCTTCGGACTATTGGACCCTCCTGCCGATTCGGTCTATAGAACCTTCTGTCTACTGGACTACCTCGTACATTCGGTCTATCGAACCTTCTATCTATTGGGTGTCGGTTTATCGGACCCGCTAACTATCGGACCTTCTAGCTATAGGGATGACCCCGATCAGACTTCACCGATTTTCACTACAATAAAATAGTTGGACACTGCCAGGGGCAGATTTGGCAATTCGGTTATAGGGAACTGCTATGTGACCGGGCCATCCATCCTATAACGTACACGTAGGCAAGTTTTCTTTCATATTTAATATGATTTTGATACATTATCAATACCTTATCGACGTCCGAGTGGTAGACCAAATGATGAAAGCCATGAAGACGTAATTTTGATGGGGTGGGCGCTACTGTCTGTATAGCTCAAAATCAGCTTCACAGTTTTGTAGTTTGTGAGCGAGCAAAAATTTTGACACTCTTTAGTAAAAACACTTTCTATTAAATATCTAGAAAGATTTAAATTGAAAGCTCAGATTATATATATTAAGAATCTGACATTCGCTTGCATGTTGTTTCAATTATGAAATTAGTTAACCAATGGTCATTGAATTTTGATAACAATGAATTAACAGGTGTTGCTTTCATTGATTTGAGGAAAGCATTTGACACTGTTGATCACAATATTCTGTTACATAAACTGAAAGCCATTGGCTGTTCTGATAGGAGTGTTCAGTGGTTTGTATCATATCTGTCTAACGGAGAACAGACGGTTTGTTTTAAAGGGACCACTTCAATTTTCTCAAAAATTGTGATGGGGGTCCCACAAGGTTCAATTCTTTGGCCACTTCTTTTTTCTATCTACATTAATAGCTTACCAAAAAGTATTGATGGTATTGTTGATATGTATGCCGACGACACCACTCTAACAGTTAACGGAAGAAGTGTTGCAGAAGTAGAGCGAAAGCTAACAAAAGATTTAGAAAAAAAATTTTCGGGGGTAACAAAAAACCGTCTAGTTCTTAATGCCGATAAGAGAAATGTGATGCTCAATGGACCACGATCAATTCTTAATAGTGTAAAGGATTTTTATGTCACATTAAACGGCAGTTGTCTGAAAAGAGTTAAAGTTGCCAAGTGTCTAGGTGTCATGATCGATCAGGAGTTGCGATGGACGGAACATGTGGTTATTAAAAAGTTATTAAGACTTCTCGAAAAAACTATTAGTGTAATTAAGCGAGCAAAAGTTATGTTCCAACCAGGTCTCTGAAACTTCTATATAATTCCATCGTCCTTCCTCATTTTGATTATTGTTCCTCTGTCGACCAAACAAACTATTAAACAACAAAAGGTTAAAAAACGGGCTGCCCGTATAGTGTTGGGAGAAGGATTCGATGTATCCTCAAAAGATATGTTTAGTCGGTTAGGTTGGATGCCTATTCAGACACGTTTCCAGTTTGGACGTGCAGTGATGATGTATAAAGCAATGCATGGCGTGGCACCAGAATACTTAAAAAAAAGATTTACAACATGTCAGCTCTCTACATGATCACAGCACAAGACATGCTGTAAGAGATACATTGCGTGTACCTAAATTTAGGACGGACACATACAAACATAGTCCCCTAATATCTGGAATTGCAGTATGGAACCAACTTGAAACTTCTATCAAAATGTTGCCTACTTTAAACAGTTTCAAATACACTCTAAAAGCTCTGTTATCTGCAGAGGAGATGTAAGCTGTGAACTACATGGGGATATTATGCGTAGCAACTTCTTTGGTATATGTGTTGTTAATTAATTATTTTCCCCTCATTTTGATGTGTGGTAATCATCCATATTTTAATTTGATTATTTCACAGTTTACAATGCTAATAATCTTTAATTTAAAATTCGATTCGAAAATTCTTGTAAATAGACAATGAATATTACTGAATGATTACGTAACTAATGAGGATACCGATTAATGTGTATTATACGTGTTTATGCTTGTGTATTTGTATTGATTATTGTTGATGTTATTTGTTTTATTGTTACCAAACAGGGCCTCATGGAAGACCACCAAATTGGTGATATGAGCCACCCTGTATAAATATCAGAAATAATAAATAAATAAATTAGGAATGTGTGGTAACTTTCAAATTCCAATAGTTTCGTGATGTGTAACTCATTACGTCCATGAGGAACACATCCACAACAAACAGGTGTAGTAAGTGGGTACCTGGTAGGATTTATTCCTTGAATGCACTGAGCGCTACGGTTGTCATGCTAAAGCCGGCGTACTAATATGCAGGGCCCTCAGAGAGAACAGTATATGAGACTGATGACGCTACCCTGGGTAGACAAGACATATTATTATTGCATGATACTTTGGATTCGGCAGCGTTCCGCCGCCGCCGCGTCATATTCTTGTGTGCGCTCTAGCGGTCACATTTCTCGACGGATTTCTTTCAGACTTTGCATGGAGGTGTATCTTGGTGCAATCAAAAACCTATAGTTGTTGGTGATGCTGCCAGCTGCCACCAGTGTCCCTTCTTTTATAGGGTCAAAGGTCATACTTCAGGGGATGGCGTGAATGCACTCTGCAGGCCACATTTCTTGATGGATTTCTTTCAAATTTTGTATTGAGATGTATCTTGATATAATCTACATATCTTTACTTTTTGGTGATGCTGCTCTCATTTTTCCGTCCTTTATAGGGTCAAAGGTCATTTGTCCATTTCGTGCATTCTTACTTCCTGTATTTCTTGACGGATTTTGTTCAAATTTTGCATGAAGGTGTCTCTAATGGGGTGTTGCAAGAAATTTGCTATCAATTGCAAATTGTAAAGCAAATTCGAACAACCATTCTGAATGGTTCAGGGTCTGCCCATTCAAGAAGATGCGCTTGCAACAATGATTTTGATTGGTCAGTACCGATCAGTTGCAACTTGCAATCAATTGCAACTTTCTGGCAACACCCCATTAGTGTAATCTAAAAACCTATAGTTTTTGGTGATGCTGCCACCAGTGTCCTCTCTTTTATAGGGTCAAAGGTCATACTTCAGGGGATGGCGCACTGACCTCTACCACTACCACCTGGACGTTTCATTGGCTCAGAGAAGTGACGTCGTGGGTCCGCCATGTTGCACTTCTGAAAAAATCAACGCGCGAGAAAGCTGGAATACAGATTTGTGTACAATCTTTCTAACATGTCTAATGAACCAAAAATCCACCGCCCTTGTTCCCCTAACCTCTTTTGCTGCTCCATCTGCCTAAAGTGTTCAATGGGTTATAATAAACCTTGCCTGATATAGCAACATTATAAAATTAATCAAAATAAGCCACTTCGGAGATGCAATCTGAGCATGAGCAGATAAAGGTCATCTGTACCAAATTCTAAAACCCACTGACACTAATATTCGATATGTGCTCATGAATGTCATGTAATCATTATTCAATTATGCACTAATGGTGCATTCCATGATATCCAGGTGGAAGTATTCTTTTTAAAGGGGGAAACAAAAGCTATTCATGAGGCACCTCTTTCACTCCCAGAGTTATTTTTCTGAAGTGCACATAAAGGGACCCTCCATGTCTAAAATATCTGTGGATATTTGGGGTCATTTGTACCATGCGCTAACCCCGAACTGGCTTATTTAAACTTCGAAAGATAATTGGGGTGACTTATCGAAAATCATCATCTGACCTTAAAATAAAGCAGACTTGCTCTAGATAACTGCATAAAATATTTGCTTTGCTAGGATAAACCTTGTCTGATAAAGCAACATTTTTAAGTCGATTCCAAAGATAATTTGTATTGTTTACTGACAGTAGCCAGTCATTATCTGCCCTTAATAAAGCAGATTTGCTCAAGATAAAAGAAATATCTACTGTATCCAGAGTAGAACGCATCATCATAAACAACATCACATCACGTAACCAATACCATCATTATCACCCGTACAATTGCCACCGTCATCACACCATTACCATCATCAGAACATTCAGCATCACACCATCATACACATGAATAAAATCAGCATCAACATCATCATAACCAACATCATCATTGTTATCATCATTATTGCCTTCATCATCACCATCATAACCATCATCATCACCATTGTCATTATGGTGATCGTAAATACCTTTATCGCCATTATCATTGCCACCACTATTATCATTATCTCTATCACCATTTCTACCATCATCACATTTATCACTGTCATCATCAACATCACCATCACTAACAGTAGCATCATCACCATCATCTTTGTCATGGCTGTATTATTCATGTCATTAGAGTTAACAGCATCTTCTGAACCTTTTTCAATATCACACAATCCTCATATCACCTACTCATGTACATCCAATAAGAATGAACTTCAGTGAAATTAGAAGCAAGCAAGTTCATGCGATTTTACTTTTTCAACTAAACCTGAACACTTTTGGCAAGATCAATTTGGCACAGAGTCTCTGGATAGATGGTTGTGTGGAGGCGCGTGATTGGTCATTCATGCCAAAAAATCTATTCTCTTAGCCAATCAGGATGCAGGATAGATGAATGGATATAGAGCTTTTTGCAAGAAAAGTGTTTTGGATTTAGGGCCTTTTGAAAGAAAACATAAGTTTCATCTCATTTTTTAACAAACTTCCTGAAACTTTTAGAAGTTGAAATATAGCCAGTTTGATGCACCTGGTGAATGTCTATTAAGGCATACAAAAAGTGCCATATGATAAAAAATGGATTTAGGGCCTTTTGCAAGTAAGCTCTTCATATATTGATAGTATTCATTGAGTACTTGGGAAAATTACTTGCTCTCAAGGAACAGTGACCTTGAACTTTTGACCTTCAAAATCACCTAACTCCTAATTTTGCCTAAACAACGACGTTTGAAGGTGTGGGGCTGAACACCACCATTTTATGTATTTGACCGACTACAAAAATACTGGAGACACCATTGGTTGTATGCTCGTGGTTTATTATTTTGATGAAAATAATGGAAAACGGAAACCCCTGCATTGTACAGAAGATAAAACCAAAAGCATCATAAGTACATGATCATATTGACGTGAAATTATATAAGTCATCATCTTATACAAATTTGCTTAGTTGTCTGTACAGAAAATGCAGTTATCATAAATTCAATTGTCATACAATTCATAGACCAAAAATACAGATTTTAAACCATTAAATTTCCAGAAGTAAGAAATACATATATTGATATGAAATATTCTGATAAATTATTGGTTATACATTGAAATAAATCGACAAAACTTACCCTAGTCAGAATATGTCATACGTGTTAAGAAAGTTACATAATCTCAGATGTGCCCATCACCAAAACTTCAAAATCAGTCATGTCAGTGGCTATTGGTACATACAAAATGATTATAATAAGTATCAATATGGATTTAACATTTATGACGATTTTTTTGTAAAAATATATAATATTACCAAGTTGAGTCTGATGCTTCAGACTAGTCATCAATCCAAAAAAAAAAAAAACGTCCAAAGAAAATGCACGCCAATACATTCGACTGTGCAGGAGAAGTGCATCTAATCAGCATGATACAAACTATTGAACGCTTGCATGTTCTACAGTAAAATACACCTCACTCAAGGTGATAAAATATCGCTAATTGAACAAATGATTGATGAACAATTTACAATCTCATTACATAACAGTTATCAAATATATTCCTTCGAAAGTTGGCAATACAATTTATGAGCAATGACTTAAACACCCACACGTGTAAAGTTGTCTGTACAGACACTACACAAATCAAGTCAAGCTATAAAACAAACTTTCACACTAAGATAACTTTCATTATAACATTGTTCTCATTTCACTGGTCATAAGCTAATATGTATATCGTGTTCAATTATCTCAAGATACCTTTAATGTTAACTGCAAATAACGGCTACTGGAGACAGCTTCACAAACTGGTAACTTGCTGCCTTGAACGTAAGATGTCATGTGGCTACACAGCAGGGCCTTGCCTGACATGTAGCCACGTGTGCGGACTACTTCTTAAAAGCATTCACGTTATTGTTACTTATTGGTGAATATATAAAAAACGTATGTATAATCTCCATGAGAATATACTATTAACTTCATATATACATTTAATATAATCTCTAAAACAATTTAAGAAAAATAAACCGAGGAACTACTTTGCCCTTGGAGTAAGAAAATAAGGCACACGTGACCTTTACAGTGATTAGGTTTTATATTTACTAGAGGATGATTTAAAGTTTAGAAACCAGATATATAAATCATGATGAAAATTATTGTTTTATGAGTAACAGTGATACTTATTAAAGAAAAATGATAATCGTTTTTTGAGCTAATTAAACATCACTTTTTCTTCAGCATCTTTGTTAAGGTTGTAAGAGGGATTATTAATGATGAAGATGAAAGTCAAAATCAGTTAATTACGGTACAATCATTCTAATTTAAAATGCCAGAGGGGGGAAAGATTATAAACAGTAGGAATGACAGAGATCTGACACAAGATCAGTTATAAAGAGCCAGGGGCGGATGCAGGATTTAGAAAAAAGGGGCAAAAAATTCGGGAGGGAAGGGGGGGGGGGCTTTGAAGAGTGTATGAGAAAGTGTTAACATTACTGGTAATATCAAGAAAGATAGAGAGAGGGATGGAATTAAACTTTCAAGGGGGCTTTGGGTCTTGGAAATAAAATGGTGGCATTATTTCACCTAAGTAAGAAATGTTTATGGCATTTTATTAATTTTTATTTTCCATGTATTTTTTTTATTTTTTTATTTTTTTTTTCATTTTCCGGGGGGGGGGGCAAATGCCCCCCCCCCCCCATGCGGACGCCCATGGTCAAAACGCTAAGAGAAATACAGATGTTCAGTGCATAACGTGTAATAAACCACATCGCTCTTGGAAGTGTAACATGGCCGCCGAGCAAGCGCGCCCACTTCAAGTGCTTTTGTTTTGTTTTTTGGTACAAGGCTATTTCGAAGCTCTCGATACCTCAGAGGGGAATTCTTCGTGAATTTTCCAACAACAGTAAACTAAACTAAAAAGAAAATGATTAAAAGGTTGAGAATAAGTGCAAAATTGTCTAGAGGGTTCCTACATGTGTACTTTGCTGTCTTCCCCAGTGAAGAGAGGGTTAAATACCTTCCTAATACATGTAACACAAATATCTAAATGCATGAGTAAACACTTTTTTGCATTACCAGCAATGTAACCAAATATGTTTGATCCTTGTTACTACTATCTGTCGATTTCCCAACGGAATTCGAAGCAGAACACATCCGCCTCCACTGAGCACTGATTTTCAGTCCGGGCTTCGGCGGATCTGCTTGCAGATCTACTCCACAAATCCTGTACAACATCTCTCTGAACCCTGCAACTCTGTTCTGCAGGATTTCCCCTCCATCCTGCAAGAGGGGAGCCTGCAGACCAAAGAGGGCCTCCACTTGGTAGAGCTCTTCTCCCCAGCTTCGCAAAAGATGCGTACGGCCAGCTGTCTGTAGTCAGCAAACAGTAACAATTTACCTGTAAATGAGCATGAAATTGCTTCATTTAAAGGGCAATCCAATCTTGGTAATAAGATGGTTTGTGTGAAAGCAGAAAAATAAGAAAAACAGGATGGTGAAAGTTGAAAGAAATCGGACAAGGACTAAGAAAGTTATGGATATTTGAAAAATGAGATACACATGCGAATCTCAAATTGGCAATTGGTGAGTCGATTTTGACAATTTTGTGGACAACTCTCCCATTTGTCGTACACGAAAATATCATTAATTTGCGGTTTCCTTCTAGGCTCTTTTACCCTCGGGGCAGTACTCAAAATATATTGGAGATAATGAGTAATAAATTTTGCAAAAAGTGACATTTTAGTCAGTTTGTGTGTTGGAGCGAATCTGTCCCCATCTTTAAAGGGCAACCCAACCTTGGTAATAAGATGATCTGTGTGAAAGCAGTAAAATAAGAAAAACAGGATGGCGAATGTTTGAAAAATGAGATCACTACATCTATGCAACTACAACTCTCCTGTTTGTCGTACACAAAAATATTAATTTTCGGTTTTCTCCGAGGCGCCTTTACCCTCGGAGCAGTGCTCAAAATATATTTTATTGGTCCTCATGAAAGAAAAAAGATCTTACTGAGTAATATATTTTGAGAAATATTTTATTCATTTTCTGTGTTGGAGCAAATTGGGGAGTTGTCCGCAACTACATCACAGTGGCATTACCTATTGGCCAATTTTAAATTCCTATGATGTACAGTGATTACAACTTAAGAATTCATAACTTTCTTATTGCTTGTCCGATTTTGTTCAAACTTTCAGCAATCTGCTTCTCTGATTTTTATGCCTCCGCCCACCGAAGGTGGGTGCCGGAGGCATTATGTTTTCGGGTTGTCCGTCCGTCCGTCCGTCCGTGCGTGCGTCCGTCCGTCCCACTTCTCGTTACCGCGATATCTGAAGAATCATTTGAGGTAGGAACCTCAAACTTGGTACTAGTATGTATCCCCATACGAAGATGAACTGATTAGATTTTGGGGTAAGTAGGTCAAAGGTCAGAGGTCACAGAGGTCAATTTACATGAAATTACATGAAATTCTTGGTTTTTAGCACCGTTACCGCGATATCTCAAGAACTATCTGAGGTGAGAACTTCAAACTTGGTACCAGTATGCATCCCCATAGAAAGATGAACTGATTAGACTTTGGGGTAAGTAGGTCAAAGGTCAGAGGTCACAGAGGTCAATTTACATAAAATTACATGAAATTACTGGTTTTTAGCCTCGTTATCAAATATTTCTAGAACAGTTTGAGCCATCAACTGAATTTAGGCGGAGGTGCATCTAAGGTGCATGTATGATTGAATATTTTCTCGAGAGAAAAAGAAAATTAATGATTTTGTGGGTCCAGGGCAAATGGGAGATAAGCTCGCAAGATATACGTCAAGGAGTTGCCAATTTGTGTTGATTGAAGAATTCAAAACTTATGTCTTATCCTGTTTTGCTCAAACCCACACTGATTCTTTAATTTTTTCAGCTTCTTTAAACGCCAACTTGTAATCGGGATGGACTCCCCCTTTGTTAAAGCATTCTGGAAGGGCACTGATAAGTTCTATCATTATGTGTTATTAATTGTTATTTCATATCCTCCAGGGGAGCGTTTCATAAAAGGAAGTTGTCAGATATTTTATCCGACATCTGTTATAAGCTACTGAAATCCTTGCATCTGATTGGCTGAGAGCAAATTTATCGGATGAACTATCTGACCAGTCCTTTCATGAAACGCCTTCAGGATCTCCCAAGAAGTCTCCTAAGAAGTCTGCCAAGAAATCAGCAGCTAAAGATGATCCTATGGACAGCAGCAAACCTAATACAGCATCGAATGGTAGCCTGGGTAGTTTTACTTGTATGACCAATTAAAAAAAAAACTAAAAACCCAAAAGTTTTGCTCTGTATGTATGGGGTATTCTAAATTCGAAATATTAATTTCAAAAGAGATATTGTGCATCTGAATAACGAAATAACAATGTAAATAGTGGCCAGTCTTTAAAAGAATAGAGGAAAGTTTACATTACAGCACAGCGCAATAAAAGTTACTATGTTATATTATATGTTATTATTTGTATTAAAGTAATGTTAAGTATCATTAAGTTTGTAAATGCTTTGATATAGTTGTGCTATGGAGAGTGTACTAAATGCTAGTTATTATTAGGCTCGTTAGAATATGCCACGGCAAACTGCCTCCCCAAGAGAGTGTCTTTTTCTTCTTTTTTTTTTAAAGTGTACTGCGCTTCACATTTCTGTTTGTTATCACAGAGGTAAGTGAGTAAACATAGGACCGTGTTGTGTCATGCATATCCACTTGCCATTCATTTGGCACACAAAAACCTGCCATGTTTAAAAAATATTTACCGCTGCATATGTTTGTAAGTTGTAGCATTGCGTCTTAAATCTTGCATCTGTGCAATGGCATGTGTTGATACAGTGATGTATTGTAACCTTATCGCATGGCTTACATAATTCTAGTTCATGATGCCTTACCAAATAATATTTTTTGGTTATTCTCATAGTTTTTGTTTATTCTCATATTTAATCCTCCTTTTTAGATACAGGTGCACTATCAGAGCCTGATACAAAAACACCAGTATCAGCTGAAGTAGTAGAAGAGAGACTGTCCCCCAAACCCATCTCTATCCCAGAGCCAGTCAGCTCAGCCACACAAGCCAGTGCGGATGCACCCTCAGAGGAGAGGAAAGAAGGGGCAACAGGCGGGGAAACTGGGGGTAAGATAGAGTTGTGTTAGACATGCGATGTCTGAATAGACCATCAAACGATGAAATAAAAAGAGTAGGATAATTGTAAGAGATGGTAGAAGACTTCAGCACTTTTGCAACATTTCATAGGTACTTAAAGGTAATGGACAGTTTTGGTAAGACCTCAAAAACTTTTTGTCAGATTTCTTGCATTTTTTGTTGATAAATAGCAAGATACTAGCAATACTAAGATTCTGTGAGATTTCGTCTCTTAAAGTTTAATATTAAACAGTTGAGAGGCTTAAAATTATTTTTATAGTGGGCCAGGCACATTAACTTCCAACAACAGCAGCATGCACTATACACACATGTGTAAAACCAATGAGCATTCTGGGTGTACGATACACAGTGACACACATGTTATCTCAATGCGAGTTGTGTTGAGGATCAGTCGTTGTGGAAAGGTCCTAATGTAGGGCAGTGATCCAGCGTTTCATATAGATATTTATACTGAAATTCACTGGAAATCATAGAACAACATGAGACTACATTATTTTAACAAGTTTCTTTCCAATTTCCTGTTTGCTACCAAAACTGTACATTAGCTTTAAATAAAGCACCTGACACAGCCTCTGGACAACTCCCCGTTGGATAACGAATCCTTTAGGATGACCACCCCTTAACAACAAGTCACATACAACTGCCCCCTCTTTGATACTCCCTACATAGCACTCTGAGGTCAATGAGGGTCATCGTTTAATGGGATAGTTGTCCTGGGGATTTATTGTCTTGATAATTGTGTCAGAGCAACTAGCCATTAAGGTCGGATTTCCCTTTTAGTATTTATTGAAGACCCACCCGTTTTCAGAAACTTTAAGATTAGTTATGTGTATGTTAGTAGTGTAAGCATAATAGGAGCCCCACCAAAGTGCAGTACAGTATATACAAATAGCTGTGCTATATATCAATTTTATTAATGTCAGATGTGGCGTGCCACAAGGTTTGGTTCTCGATCCCTTATTGTTTTTGGTTTATTTAAATGACATAAATAACTCATCTAAGTTGTTTTCATTATTCGCTGTTTCCTAATGACACTGGCCTATTATTTTCGCAGAAAAAAACATTTACAATTTGATGTCGTCAGCTAACAACGAGATTAACAATCTTTATGAATGGTTGTTGTAACAAGTTCATGTAAAATGCAGGTAAAAAACAAGTGTTTTATATTACAGATCAAGAGGCAGGAATATGCATGGAAATGTCAACCCGTTAATTACTGGTGGTCATCAGATCACCGAAAGTGAAAGTATGCAATTTCAGGGTGTCAAGGTTGACAAGCTTTTATCATGGAAAGAACATCCTAGTAATTGTTCAAAAGTCTCTCGGAGTGTTTGTGTAATTTCTAGACTGAGGTTCTTTCTTCCCCAACACACCGTAGTCACTCTGTGTAATGGTATCGTTGTGCTTCATTTAATGTACTGTAATGTTACTTGGGGACATACCCGGCCTTCAGGAGCCATATATATACGTTACAAGTTCTGCAAAAGAAATCTATTAGGTTCATAACCAATTCAAATTACAGAAGCCCTAGTACACATGCAATTACACATCTTGCCTTTTGACTTTTATTTAATTCTTACGTGTGAATTTCAATCCTCTACTCAGTGGACATTTTCATTGTTAAAAAAGTTCCTTGCTGTATTTCATTAACATGATTAATTGAATTAAATGCCTTGTGGTGAGTGAGAGAGTGACCTTCAATCTACCCTATGGCACGGGTCCTGTCAAGATTTGTCATTCTTATTTATTAAGATCAATTAATATCAAACGTAAAACAATTTTTTGTACTAAAAATGGGTGCAACTAGCTATAGACTCACGTAGTTATCGTTTTATGACCTTTAAATTCAGCGACCAAGGGTTCCGTAGATTTTGCGATCTCTTAATTCGATGTTGAATGGAACGGGCTGCAGCTGCAGAAAAGGTCATGAAAACGATGAGTACGTGAGTCTGTAGCCGATTTATCCAAAATATTGATCCATCTGAGGTAAGATAATTGCGTCAATTGCCAGGAAATATATACGATCAGTTGGTATCACATTTTAGTTACAGTTTTGATGCCATCTTCTCATATTTATTCATATTAAACCTACTGAGCTGGATTGGGAATTTCTTGACTGACCGAAAGCAGTGTGTTGTGGTGAATGGGAAGGAGTCATGTTGGGAAAGAGTCATAAGTGGAATTCCGAAAAGCAGTATTTTTGGGGCCATCTCTCTTTGGATGTATATCAAATTATCAATTAACTTCGAGACAACCTGAGGGGGACATGCAGAGATGTTTGCGGATGATACCAAGATGACAAGAATTATCTGTGTGATTGGGCGGGAAAATGGCAGTTGAAATTCAACGTCGAATAGTGTGGAATCCTGCACTATGGGAGAAAACGATCACGCAACACATATGACATGAAAGATGGAACGAAACGAACCAAACCTGAGACAAGAAAAGAAGATAAAGATCTTGGAGTCACATTCGACCCCACATTGAAGTTCGGTAGACATGTCGGAAGAGTGGCAAACAAAGCAAACAAGATTGTGGGTCTCATCAGAAGAACTTTCAACTATATTGATGAAGACATGTTCTGCCTCCTCTTCAAAGCTCTAGTTAGCCCAAACCTTAAATATGGAAATTATGTATGGTGTCCACAACTGAAACGTGATATAATCACCTTAGAGAAAGTCCAAGAAGAGCAACAAAGATGTCACCTAGTTTACATGACCTACCAAATGCTGCTAGACTAGTGAGATTAAATCTCCCAACTCTAGCATTCAGGAGACTCGGAGGTGACATGATTCAAGTCTTCATAGTCATGCACGGCTTTAGTGACACTAACCGATCCAAGCTCTCTAAAACAAACGATGAAAGGATGTATCTTCATGGTCATGAGACAGGTGAATACAGGTGAATACAGGTGAATACAGGCGAACACGGTCTCTCAAAATGAAGATTTCCAGACGGCAAATTCCGCTCGTAGGTCGGAAAAGAGAATTGGACATCAAAAATACGAGATAGAAAAGTTGGAAGTTAGAATCTCACTTACCTTTCCTGTAATTGGTTATCGGACTTATGTTTTATGGAATTGTTTATCTTTTTGTTTATTCATATATTTATGTATTTGTTAATTTTAGAGCTTTATTCTTATTATAGTGATTGATGGCTGAATTTATGGATGTATTTGTAAAATTTAACGAATGATGTTTCTAGTAATGCTGTGAAGCTTTTAGAAATTTGTGACCAACATTGTAGTGATGTTGTCAATGAAAATTGTTTTAACACTTAGTATTTTATTCCTCAATGTTTCTGTATTAGTATTAAAAATATGGGTTTTATTGGAGCCTACCATATTGTAGTCTAAATATTTCCAAACCCTTCAGCTTCAGGGAGCAGCCCCGCCCCCGTATTGAGGAAAGACCCAAGCAAAATGTCCCTATGTCCCATTTTAAAATATTTGCAGGTATGAAAAGGAACTCAAAGTTTAGATTATTTATCGAGTTTCAAGGCAATTTATATCCCTGCCCACTCTCCAACTCCGTCAAGAGTTCTGACGGTTGGAAAAATTTGCCTAAATAGTCTTCAAATATGTTGAAGGCTATTTTTAACTTTAAACAAATTTGGCTATTATTTTGAGGTGAAAAAAAGTTGTTTTGAACAGATTATCTGATTCCAGCTTTGTTGAAAATTGTATTTCCTGACTTTAGGGCTTTAGTATGGTAATCTCTCTTGGTCCATCTGCAGTGTTTGAAGACTCAATTTGTGTGACAGAGAGCATTCCATAGATGAGTCATAGGTCAAGCAGCAGTTGAAGCCAATAACAAAAACCAGCTTCAAAACGTATCCTACAGACTACACTTTTTTTAAATATTTGCCTGTTATGTTTTTTCTCGCGTTAGGTAAACAAGTCCATTTAAAGCTCTTTTAGAAATCTTATTCTCCCCCTCTCCCAGCCAAATCGTACTTGTGCTCCCCTGGTGAAAACGTGATGAACATTTTTGTTGTTGTAATCCCCCCCCCCCCCCCAATCCACCTCCTGGTTAGTGTATATTGAAGAATGAATATGAGAATGCTCCTCAACAATATCTGTTTGGAATGTGCTTTGATATTCATCTTTTGTCTGGAACCGTGACTTCAGGAAGGGATGGTGCTCTGAAGGACAAGTCCGCTGATGGGTCAGTGAGTAGCGAAGGAATTCTTGGATATAAGGAGAGGGTCCGCCCAAACTACTTTGTGGCTATTCAAGTATGCAGTCCAGAGGTAAGAATCGGCCAATGTTTTCTTCCGAGACCTTGACTCTGGCAACAATGATAAAACTGATGATGCATTTATATGACGGATGTTCAATAATCATATTGTGCAAAGATGTCAAGAGTGAAAAGGCATTCAAAAGAGAGAGAAATTCCACTCTCACAGGGAGTGAAATAATATACAATCCCTTTTCGAGTGAAAAAGAGTGGTCACTATCATTGACGTAACAGGAAACTAAAACTTTCATTAAAACAACAGTCCCTACTGAATTATCAAATGGAACCATTGATTCTTGGCAAGACAACTTTATCAAGAAATAATCTATCAAAATGAGTCATTACAAAACCCATATATCATTTAAATATGCGGAATGCTAATTTTCATGACTGAAGCACAACCAGTATCCATACGTTGTAATCTCTACTGGTTTGCACTCCCGGCCCCCACTCAATATTATTTAGGGTACGCATATGCTTGTTCCCTCCCTTTGAAAACACCCCCTATCTCAGGGCTGCTAAAATTTCTGAACCCCCCTATCGCGGGCTTTGCGCGGGCTTTTCCTGCCTTGGAGACCCCCCTAAAACCAGAACACTGCTCAATGTACCCCCCTATCTCAGGTGAGCTCTCATTCCAACCCCATATCTCAGGACAGACACCCACGTCCTCCCAAGTAAGCTGTCATTACAATACCTTGGAAGCGATGGGGGCCAGTATTTCTACTTTTCAAAATGAACTAATCCTGGCTGAATGAGCTATGAAAACTAGCAGGAATTTCAGGAATTTGATTCTGGGATTTAATCAATTTTTCAAGATATTCCATAACCCCCCTTTTTTAATTTCTCAGGTGTCGAAGAGAGAGAGAAAGAAAAACACCCCCGTTTTTAATGAAATCTCCGGGTGAAAGATAAAAAAACCCCTTTTTTACAATTCACGGGCCGGATTGTGTCGCCCCCAAAAATACCCCTTTACCGGAGATTTTGGGAACACGCATGCGGTCCCTTCGACCTCCGAGAGGGGGGGGGGGGGGGGTTGCACTCTGTAACCGGTGTGCTGTCACTTATAAAATATTTAGCTCTGTTCGTTTTTCAAGAGTGGTGCCTGTAGTTTTATTCACAACAAAAAAAATGACACTGACAATGAAGCGGCTTGTCATGGTTGCCTTGTTTGCCTGCAGTGGTTGCCTGCAGTCTGCGCACGATATTGAGCGGAACACAGGCTCCCTGTGTCAGTGAGGGAGACGGATAATGAAGAATTATAGTGCGAGGTTTCGTAATCATCAAAATAAGCTATTGGCCCAATCTCGCTGAAACACATGCAATGCACACATAAATTGGTATATGGGTACATGTATGAATGTTCGGGACATCTGTACTATGATGCTCTTCCAAACTGATATAAAAGGAATGAGAAAGCTCAACAATTATTTTAAACTATCCCTTCTCTCTAACATTTGGTTGAGCCTGAATTGTGAAATGAAAAGTTTCACTGCTACACTTATCATTTCCTTTTCCTGTAATGATACAAACATGGGATACATTCATGTATCGGAAAGTGAAAGGGCTTGCCGTCGGAAGCTATTACCCATTAGCCTATCATGCAAACAACTTGTTGTGACGAGTTGTATGTTCGCAGTTCATCTCCCTCGACTTAACCCTAAATCCCACGTGTCAAATGATCTAAATCATCTAGGCCTTGTCCCATCCAAATATAATAACTCTCATGCCAGTGTAAGTAGGGCTTGCACAGCTCTGTCTTTACACACAATCATTAAAGGACATGTATATAAAATGAAGTACGTGGGATCCTTTAACTCCTTGAGATAAACTTGTAGGCCTAACTGTGTGAGAAACTTCAAATTTTTTTTAAATCTACCATTCCCTGGCATTGAAAATAATATATCTCACTTGTGAATATAAGTAAAGTCAATCACCTTATTTAAGAAATGATTTAATTTGCCCCAAATTGCATAAAGGACTGGTAACGATAACGATAGCAATAGCAAGATTTTTCATTTTTCAAGTACACACTGGAGCTGCCCTTCTGTTAACAGACACAAGCATACTCATGCGTACTCACCAAATAGTAGTGTGTGCCTAAACATTTGTTGATAATTTTCAAATGTATCTGGTATCTGGTATATCCTGAGAGTAGGGGACAAAGTCAAAGGGTCCTCGACCGCGCAGTGATAGAGCTACGCTTCCTGGCAAGCGACCTTTGTTCAAGTATTGGAAAATCTGTGTAATCTTGTGACGACGAGAAGTAAAATTATCAGAGGATTAATCTTAACTGACACTGAATGAAAAAAACCCCAACAAACTAGAACGAACAAATACTAGTACTAAAAGGTGGCCTGACCTACATGTGTGTAAAGACAGAGCTGTGCAAGCCCTACTTACACTGGCATGGGAGTTATTATATTTGGATAGGACACGGCCTAGATGATTTAAATCATTTGACACGTGGGATTTAGGGTTAAGTCGAGGGAGATGAACTGCGACCATACAACTCGTCACAACAAGTTGTTTGCATGATAGGCTAATGGGTAATAGCTTACGACGGCAAGCCCTTTCACTTTCCGATACATGAATGTATCCCATGTTTGTATCATTACAGGAAAAGGAAATGATAAGTGTAGCAGTGAAACTTTTCATTTTACAATTCAGGCTCAACCAAATGTCCTTTTATATCAGTTTAGAAAGTTTGGAAGAGCATCATAGTACAGCTGTCCCGAACATTCATACATGTACCCATATACCAATTTATGTGTGCATCGCATGTGTTTTTCAGCGAGATTGGGCCAATAGCTTATTATTTTGATGATTACGAAACCTCGCACTATACACCAACTACTATGTAGACATGATAAACCTTTCTAAATTACTTTGAATCAGTTTCTTTCACAATGTAATCGCATGGCCAGAATTTTATTGTCAAGCTTAATGGAGGCTGCTTTTCTAATAAACTGCTGTTTCTTTGAAAATAACAGTGACAAAGACAAGTCTATGATAAGTTATTCCAACTAGGATATATACATGTTCTGTTCAATATGAGCCCTTATTTTTATTATGCATGTAGTATATACTCTAAATATGCTACTGAAATAGCATCAAGACAGTTAATTTTCTACTTGATTTTTCTGATTTGACAAATTAAACAAGTCATTCTAAGTTTTATGGTGTTATTTAATCAAAGAGCTTAGCTTAATCCTTTACAAACATTGTATAAGGGTGAGTTGGACATAAGACCAAGGTTTTAAAAAAAAACAGTTATGCCCCTTTTCTCGGTGTCTGCCGAGTAAAAAAAAAAAATATTTGTAGTTGTATTCAAAACTTTCTCGTGTGACACAACTAGATACACACAGCCCTCAACAACGTCCAACAGACTGTGATAGCTGGAGATGAGAAGTTGAAGGATGCTATGGTGCCTATACCACGCCTTCATCTTACAATCATGGTCATGCATCTAGCCACTGATGAAGATGTAGAGAGGCAAGATAAAACGGTTGTTTATGTTACAGGTTTATTCTATAAAGGTTATACAACAGTTCTACAACCCATTGGTCTCATCCTATCACCAGTATGTTGTCCTACTCTCCATTGGTCATATGGCCCATTGGACTTATGACCCATTGCTCCTATTTCCCCTGTGGTCTGTTGATCCATTGTTCCCAATGCCTGTTAGCCCCACATTCCATTAGCTGGAAAAAAAGGTTATATGACATATTATTGGTACTGCAGGCCATTGGACCTTCTAGACAGCCCATTGAACCTGAAGCCCTTTGGTATTATGTCCCAGGGGGTTCTACATCTCATTAATCAAATAGCCTGTTTGAAAGCTGACTCTTACCCTATAATTGTAGTACTAATATCAAAAATCAAGAAACGTAAATGTATACCCGTATATTTAAACCAAATGTATTAGATGGACTCGACATTCCTGCGTTCCCTCTATGTATTTGAATTATCAAATGTAACCACGTATCCTTATTCAAATAGCTTTTTGTTGACAAAGAAACTATCAAAATGAGCCATGATAAACTCCCAATATAATTGTGTCCTGTACGACATATGACTTTTATCCCTTTATTTCTTCCAAAAATGAAAAATCTCTTGAATATGACAACTCACTAATGGTTCTTCAGTAACAATACCATTTTTCAATAATAATAATAGACATTTATAACGCGCCATATATCTAGGTAACCTATTCCGAGGCTCGGGAAAGTACTACTATTACCCTAGCTTTAGCCGAGCTGCCCTAAGGTTATGTCAAGGGTTGTCGTATATACAGGACACATTGTACAGAATCCCCCTTTTAGGAGTGTAATTATTATCAGAGCTATCTCTATTCTTGATAGAATGGTACAGGTTTCTAGGGCTTGAGATAACTCACAAGAAATTCAATAATATATCTTTCTAAATTACACACCGTGGCCTACTGACTCATGTTTTATTTTACAGGCTCGAGGCTAATATCATACTTGCGTGTAGGCATTGGTATAATTCGAGAGATCGACAATATGGCGGCGATATATTACTTCTGTTATGATGCCTTCTTCCGGTACAGGTGTGCGTTAAAGAGTTTTCCTATTGATCAGCTGATGTGTTTTAGTCAAGAACGGGTCTAACACGCTATTGAAAAGTGACTTAAACATGGATTTAAATCATGCAGAAGTTTTTTGGGACTATGGGGTTCCCTTGCAAAGCAACGATGTGCTGGTCGGATGAAAATATGAGTAGGTCTGTATGTCTTACGTAGCCGCGGCTGTCGATGCAAAAATAACAAGCTCCACTCTAATACCGTTCGCCTTGTATGCTAGGCCTCTCTTTGTTAAGAACTTACGAGGTTGTGGAACAATCATCTCCTAAAACTGTGCACTATTCTACGTAGTGTAAAGTTCAGTACTGCAAGCGAAAAGACAGGAAGTGGACAACACAACCGGAAGCTGGACCCACTGCTCCAGCAGCGTGCTTCAACCAATCAAAAGAAAGCAATATCTGCTGACGGGCAACCTAACTCTATGACTAGAATGGGCGTCACGGTTGAGCGCACGACCCCGGCGCCGTATGGTATAAAAAAAAACATGCGCGTCGTATACTGGCCGCCATGTTGTTTCCCCCAAGAAGAACAGCCGCGTGCACCGTAGAGATGTAAAGGACACATGTGTGTTATGAAGTGCATGATTTCTTCTTCTTTATTTCTTCTTTCTTCTTTGTTGGGGGGGGGGGGGGGGATTTGGAAATGTCATGACGTAATTTTGTCTTAATTTGGAATAAATTGTAACAATTCTTTAATACCATGTGTCAATATTCATCTGTGAATCTTGTACATTTTTAACTTTTTTTCTCACGAACAAATCTACATTGCTTATAAATTACCGTTTTGTCTTTTCTAAAATCTTTTCTAAACTTATCGCTTTCATTACCGTCATGGGTTTATTAAGAAAGTATTTTAGTCCAGGGAAGGCAAAATTTATTCAGTAAATCCCAACAACTCAGACAATGATATAAAAGACGGTCACACACACACACCCCACCCCCCACACACAACACATCACTATAATCATGTTATGCTTGAGTGTATACTAGCTTATAATTTTGGATATTTCCATTTTTCAGGGGCTAGGTATTTTCATATCACAAACAGTCATGCACCACTTTTGAATGAGTTTGAGAGAATTATAGCACCACACATCATACATACAAATCATTGTCATATACCAAAAGACACGGTCACACAGACAGAAAATTCAAAAATCAACTGCTACAATTTTACATGGAAAATTCACATTAAATACAAACACTAGGAGATAATATTGTATACTCAGTTACGTTGTCTTTAATTTAATACTACATGTATTTTTCAATCGGGTGCAAAAGGGAACAATATTATACAGTATAGCATTGCACAGTAAACAAAACAATAAATCTACATTTATCATTGCAAATGGGTGGCATTGTAAAGGCTTACATTTAACTTGACAAAATAAACGAAATAAAGCATTAACCACCTACATGTACAAGATAAATATAACAATAAACTTGAACTAATTTTCGCATTAGTCATAACTACATGTACTCTGCAAAAGTATCATTTTGATATATTCATTCATTCTAGCCTTATTCCAGGGCTCCACACTAACTTCTGTTTCAAGTGGCCCATTTTGAGCCAGAAAAATAATTCACCAAGTTCGACAAACCACCCCTCGAAAAAAAAAAAAAAATCATGGGTAATAATAAGCCTGGGTAGAAGCTCGATATTTTATGTTCATTTAATCACTCTCTAAGTAAAGATTTTTTACTCACATAGTCATCAGCACTGAAATTCTTGGGCCATCAAAATTGAAGTTCCAAGAAAATTTACTGCTCCTGCATAACTCGTACACAAAGGCGTAGCCAGGATTTTTCAGTAGGGGTGGGGGGGGGGGACAGACGTGAAGGATCCAACCGCATAACCAGGATTTCATTTTTAGGGGGCGGTTGTGAGCACGCGAAGAGTATGAAATTGGTAATGAGCACTCAAAGCGTGCTCCCCAGGGGATGGGGTGCAGGGAGGGGGAAGCGCGAAAGCTCTGACGTTTTACAGCAAATTTGAGAGAAAGATAACGGCTTGTAGCAAACAATGTTTTAGGTGGAAAGTTAGAGTTCGACACCCCGACTGCTTTTCAATAACTTGGACTCAATATTGCACCGTATGTAACAAGGTTGGGTGCAGGGAGGGGGGAGGGGGAGGGGGGACGGGAGTTTCCCCTCTGTCGTTTTACAACAAATTTGAGAGAGAGATAACGGCTTGTAGCACCTTTCTTAGGCGGAAAGTTATTTCAACATCCGGACTGCTTTCCCGTTATTCCCTAATTCGTCACTCAAACGTGAATAAAATATTTCAAATAAATAACACGCAACCCTCATCCCTGTGAAGAACTGAAAAGCAAATACATATAATATAAACATTTACTTTATATATAGGGCTGGACCTAGCTTCGATGGCAACGCCATCCCCAGGTCAATCATTAAAGAACCGGCCTGAAATCTGAATTAAGCGATTATGACAATCTTAGTCAAAATAAATATAAAGATGAAGGTATTTTGGCTTGAATCACAAATTCCAATTTATTTAAATCATTATGTTCATTTCATCTCAATAGGCTAGATCTTTCCATGTAACATAAAAGTCCAGAAAACATGGACAACGAATTTACAGAGATATAGTCTCAACTTTCTATTAATATGCTGATGACTTATATTAACCGTAGCTCTCAGTGGGATTTCATTCTCAAACTGGTAGCTTATTGCTTTTACGACCCTGCATCCTTCACAAAAAGATGATATTGACATGGTACAAACTTAACAGAAATGTGGATATTATATATCTCTTCATTATTTTTAGCATATATACATGTACTTCAGCTTGCTCAAATTTTCCTGCGTTAATACGCATCAGTATAGGGGCAGCGATCTGTTGGTCACTCACCTGCTCCATCATTTCCATCTGCTGTAATTTGCTATATTATGTGTAGCAAAGCGATTTACACAAGCTATACTCTCTTCTACAGAAACAAGTAACTTAACCATAATTTTAATGTTACATAAAGAACTTTTCCACTTTTCTTTCTTTAAAATTGACATCATACATACAATTAATTGTAATTGTTACCAAATACTTAAATAGTCACCAAATGTTTTTAAATATGACCCAGATGCTATCAACATATCCAGAGTTGGATAGGTAAAATCGAACAAATTATTTGCATAATTACTCAGCTATTATGAACTGATTCATAATAGCTGAGTAATTATGCAAATAATTTGCTATTATGAACTGATTCATTCTGAATTACACTTTGTCAAGCATTCAACGGTCAATTGTTGTAAAGCATCATTCATTAGAGTTTAGAGTGACATTCTATTCATTTGGTTAGATATAATTATAGGACAAAAAAGTATAATAATTCACTATCGAATTAGACTTGATAACTAAATATCGCATCAACAAATTTGAATTTCGGAAATATCAGGTACTGAAGTTAATGCCAATCTGAAACGACTTAAAGTGATGAGGTAACTTTGTGGACGCTTGATAAAATCTGAGTTATCTGGCCTTACATGCTATCAGTGTATGTAATATGGGTGTAAAAATGAAGCCCATGGGAAAAAATAAGCACTTCAAAATCATCATGTGCTTCACAAAAGTAAATATATGCAAGTGACCGGAAATGCCAGACTCATTTCCCCCCATTGACTCAGTTTTAGACTGAAGCGTATGGCCATACGCTTTCGTAAATGGGGGTATTCAGTCACAGATATCTTAATAATAGCATTATATATTTGAAAACCTTTCTATGCCTGGCTATTTATTTATGCTTCTGAACACCATCATACCAGACATATATCAAAATTCAAAAAAATATTTAATCAAGCCTCCACAAAGTTACCGAATGCCTTTAATATCTTTTGTACCATCCGTACAAGACTGGAGCCTTCTGCTGCTCCTCCAGACCAGTGACCGGCGAACACATCTTCAGTGGGATAGTTCATAACAAAACTTGAGCCTTCTGCTCCTCCAGCCCAGTGGCCGGCAACTGATTCACATCGGGATAGTTCATATTAAAACTTAAGTCTTCTGCTCCTCCAGCCCAGTGGCCGGTAACTCATCCCTTTTGGGATAGTTCATATCAAAACTTTGGGCCTGATCTGCTCCTCCAGATCAGTGGGCGGCAAACACATCCCTTGTGGGATAGTTCATAAGTACTTTCACAATGAAACATCAACTGAGTTTAATTCCATTTGACTTATAAATACAATTTATTCGTAGTGGAGTAAACGTTAGTAATCAGCTGTTGTTTTGTTAGATTGACGTCATGACGTCAATCTTCTATTCTCGTTCATGTTCTGCATTCTTCTTCTTCTTCTTCCCCCTCAGACCCCATTCGTTTTGCACAAGGTGTTTTTGCGCTCTGTCTAGGTCCTTTTGCCCTTGTCCATTTCATTTCAAATTTCGTATGCATGTTCCTTGGCATCTCTTCTAGGTCACTGAGGTCTTCGTTTTTCGAACTCACTCATGCATGACCGTCCAGGCGCCATTTTGTCCGTTTTGGGGCCATTTTCATGCCTTTTGTTCTCCTGGTCTATCTCAGCTATCCTACATCCTACAGACTTCTAACAAATTCCTGTAGATAGTCCAAGAGTTGCTATTTACAATCTAATAAAAAAAATTAATACGAAAAATGCCATCTTCACACTGTAAATTTAAGTCCGCAATCGGCCATATTGAAAAACGCTAAATTTCTTGAATTTTTCACTCCCGAATATTAAAAATTCCTATAACTTTGTCATATCAATTGATTTTTGTCTCAAACTTTTACCATGTCTTGGTCTTGTCGTTGCACACATTTCAGCATTTCTGATTACGCATTATATAAACAGCGCCCTCTACAGTTTTCAAAACGGCTCTCTTCATGTGGCTGTATCTCCGTCATGCCTGGGTAAACCCGTACCCTTTTTTGGATTTAGATACTTCAAGATATACCCTTTTCAGCCAAATAAAAAAATATATACCTCATCACTGACCGACTTTGAGAAAATTGCACTTGAAAATCACAATATTTGCATAAATGCCGAAATAAAGACAACTTACTCTAATTTTGTGAACCGTCAACGTAGGTCCTTGAAAATTAGTGGGTATGTGTACTCGGTGACGTCATCGCGAAGATATTACGCAAAAACCTTAATTTACTATGCATTACATAATATTGCATAATATGCTTATTTTAAATGGCGCGCAAGTCGTTGTTGGCTCACAATGACCACAGTGCAATTCCCTCGTCAGGGATGCAAAAAAAGATATATGGTCTCACAGAATATTTTGAGTAAATCGCGATTGAAGTCAGGTCATTATACGGATCCTGCACATGTATTACACGTATTGTCTATGGGGCAAATCGGTTTCCCGCATTTGGCCCCCTGAACGATTTTTATTTTTCTTGAAATTTTTCAGGTACGTGCTTCGAGGCAAAATGAAGAGACTCTCGAAGCCAGATTTTTAATATCTATCAAGCGCTTTGTTTTAATCGCATTTTTATATCCTGCATAGATGCCACTACCGACTGAACTATGGCATGCCATCCGGGCCGGATTTCTATTACGGCCCTTTTGTTTTGCATGTAGTGCTTGTGATCACGGTGAAGGTCCTTTCCCCTTGTCCATTTCGTTTCAAATTTCGTATGCATGTTCCTTGGTATGCCATGTAATGCACTGAACTCTTCATTTTCCGAAATCACTCATGCACGACCGTCCAGGGGCCACGGAACTATGGCATGCCATCCGGGCCAGATTTCCATTGTGGCCAATTTGTTTTGCTGTCACTGTCAAGGTCCTTTCCCCTTGTCCATTTCGATTCAAATTTCGTTTGCATGTTCCTTGGCATGCCAAGTAATGCACTGAACTCTTCATTTTCCGAAATCACTCATGCATGACCATCCAGGCGCCATTTTGTCCGTGTTTCGTACCTTTTGTTCGATTTTGCCTTTTATTTTACTGTTCAATGACATGCAAAATACAGACGTCAATCCATGCACATCGTTCTGATACGATTGCAGTTCTACTTTCTTTTTTGTTTTTGTTTTAAATTTTATTAGGCCTAGTAGTAAGCCTATCTTCTTGTTAGAATATAAAAAAACGGACGTAATGTCAAAAGTCATAACATATTGACTATCTATAACTGACGATTAGCATTTAACACAAATTTATAACTGACAAAAAATATTTTAAGAAGATGGATCAATTTAACTGACCAAACTGAAACGATTTATTTTCCAGATACCAGATGTACGAAAATGAGCCTTTCGCTCAATCAGCCTAGTGCAGTATTATTTTAACTTGATTGAAAAATCTCCGTTATGGAATTTTCAGCTTAACTTTTATGCATATCATCATTTATTCTGATCTTTAATTTTGTAATTTAATCATTTAGTGCTGGAAGAATGGAAAATATAAAGTAATAAAATAAAAATTTAACAATGTTTAATCATAAATCTCCTAAAAATGGCAACTAGTGTCTCACTACACAAAAGTCCTTATAAAAAACAGTAAGATATAGCCACTTACGATTCTAAAACAATTATCAGTATGAAAAAAAACATATATATATATATATATACAATACTTAATCTTTATGCTACGACCCAAAGGCTGGTATACAGATCCCAAGAGGGATAATTCCAACTATCTCATCAAATAAAGTAAGTGCAAACAAAATCGCAGAAATATGTTCTTCTGCCTTGTGATCCTATAACCGGATCCATAAAAATAACTTAGTTAGTTCCATTGTATTTCACTACTGGAATTCCTTCGATATTCCATATTTCATTTTATTTTCCACTTCGTATAAATTATAATCATTTTAACTATTTTCCAAAGATTAGAACTTCTAAGATGATACCTCCTTTCACTAAGAAACAAAATACTGGTTTCACTTCTAGTCATTACTGGAAATTCCATGGCCAGAATACCCTTAAAGCAGATAACCGGAGAAATGTCCCATAAAATAAGAAATAGGACAAATTATACATTTTTGGAAAGCTAATCCCCCAAAGAATACGATGAAATTAAATTTTAGAGATGTAAGCTTGTTCAAAAAGATTACCAGGACTTTTTTTCAAGACCCCTGACAGGGTCTCAGATGAGCCACGAAAGCGAGAATTCTTGCACTAGAAAAATGACGTCATTCTAGGGACAGCTAGCTTACGTTATACGACTTGACTGTACTGTAGCTGTATGAATCGTATATGTGTGTGTGGCTGCTGCAGTGATTCACCCAGTGATTGATGGAATGACGGTGTGATTCCAGGTTCTAACATCTGAATCAGGGCCAAAATCAGACATTTTGTCGACAAGATTTTCAAAGATTGGAAGTAATCAGTAGCTTACCTCGAACCGTGAACGTTATGTGCTTCTCTACCGCTCAATTGCGGTGGTCAATTGCAAAATTTCCTGGGTAAAATGCACAAGAAAATGCGTTAAGGTTTAAAATTGAGAAATTTGCCGTTCGGTCGCTTTGCTCCTTCGCTGACGAAGATAACTTTGGGCACTCGGGGGGGGGGGGGGGGGGGGGGGGACTTAATTTTTTGCCCCGGGTGCCATAATCCCTAGTATCATGAACACGGTTCGACACCCTGTGCCCCCTCCCCTATTGAAAAATCCTGCCTACGCCTGTGCTTCCTCATTACATTCCCTTTATTCATCTAACTGCATCTGTCAAAACAGATTCGTTTGACGAAGGATAGGTTTATTACAAAGCCTGCCTCGTGAAATCATAAAAAGCTTTCAGTTTTGAATATCCATGCAAAGAACCCATACTGGGGTTACAGAAAAAGTTTAGTTTTCAAGCTACAAGAAATAACATTTTCAACCTAATTGCAATAAAACGCTCTTGATGGCCGAGAGTAAACAGTCTGTTGTAACTTTTACAGATACCTGTCACCGTGTTGTCTGTGCAATAAAAATACTCTCCTTTGATTCACATGAAGGAATTCTTTTACCACGTCAGTTATTTCATGTCATAAATGTTCCACATGCTTGTATATAGGCTGGTCCAAAACAGACTTATCAATAAACTCATGACGAAACAAAAATGCGTAATTTTGAGCCAGAACCGCATTCTTACCTTTACCTGATTAAAATTAACATAAACCACTTTTTAAATGTAGTGTCTTTCTATCCTATGTAAAAAGAATCCAATGAATTGTCATCTTTAAAGAGCAAAAGCACTTCTCTCTATTTTTTCTGGTGAAAACTACTTAAATAACTTAATGAACAAAATGCAATCAATATACTTTTTAGTTTATAAGAACTTAATTAGGAACAGAATTGGGACTGGACTTACATGAAAAGTGTTTTACAATGAAAAGTCTGAACAAGGAAATATCTAAGTTACATTTCCCAAGTCTGAATAATATCAGATGCAAAAGTGGTGGGGAAAAAATTATTTCTCAATACACTTTTCTGTGTAGCCATTAAATTCGAAAGTTATATACATAAAGCTGTTATAAAAAATTATTGAAATATAAAACAAACAGATACAAAGACTGGACAGTGCTCCTGACAGCGTTCAATATTTGTCCTTATTATGTACCAAAATGCAGTACATAATAAGCAGGTGGAAATATTCTTTTCAAAGTGGGAAACGTAGGTTTTCAGAAAACTCTTCTGTCAATATAATTCCTATCAATGGGCCATTACCCATGTGCTAATAGACCTGTTTACTAAGTGATTCAACCTTTGTTTCAAAAGTATCCATAAAATTTTAATAACTTACATGTAGTAAACAGGTCTATTCCGACGAGCGATAACTATGCTCCTCTTTAACAAAGGGTTCAGAATCTTCATTCTTTCACGATAAAAGAGAATCATTGGTAACATAATCAAGCAATTCCATTCACGTTACATCAATTATTATTATTCAACCTCTTTAACAAAGCTAGCCCTTGACAACTTCTCTGGCTTGTCAAGAATCCACTGATTATAATTACAAGCAATTAAGTCATTGTAACTATTGCAATATACACAAGAAGTTTTACAGACGAATATAACACGTAGCAATGCGGTCCGAGAAATGTTGAACCCATATCCATTATAAAGAAAAAATAAATTCCTTTACCGAATCGGAGAGCTTCAGGGTATATTACAATTAGTAAAAAGGACATGTTGCAGCTTTTCAAACTGAAAACAGTAGAAAACGTCAATTAACTGGGCGTTGTGGCGTGCGCCTGTAATCCAGCTACCAGTGGAAGTTATAAACTGATTCAGCGGACCCAGGTTCGAGACTGAGTCACGTCTTTCGGATGGTGACGTTAAAGGTCGGTCCCAGACGTAAATAATCATATCTTGTTGATACACGTCTGTAAAAACCCAATTACACACACACATTAACATACTGATCAAGTTCCTTTACATTATAGTAGGGCAGTATTCTAGAATTGCTGACCCTTATAACATCTAGGCTTGGATGGCCAGACTCTGTTTCTAAATTTTACACATGTGTAAAATGTAGATACTACACCGACACTGTAAATTGAATATGCACGCATGACTATTATCAAGGTAATGTGATATTCAAACGGAAATTTTCGGTGGAAATAAGCATCATGTACGGGGTAACCTCGCTAGTCATAAGGACCGCTAGTCATAAGGATCAGTGGCTCATAAGGATCGCTAGTCATAACGTGTAATTTCCTATACCTGTAGGGTCGCTATTCATAAAGCGAAAAGGGGGTCACTATTCATAAACTCACAAGGAGCATTATTCATAAGGATTGCTGTTCATAATATGAGAAGAGGGTCGCTATTCATAATCGAAGAAAAGGGTCATTACTCATAAGGGCCGCTATTCATAATAAGTCATAAGGGTCGCTATACATAATACAGATACAGGGTCGCTATTCATAATACCAAATCGGGGTTGTTAATCATAAGGGTCGCTATTCATAAAGGTCAATATTCATAAGGGTCGCTATTCATAATCGGAGAAGAGGGTCGCTATACATAATCGGAGAAGAGGGTCGCTATTCATAATCACAGAAGAGGGTCGCTATTCATAATCGGAGAAGAGGGTCGCTATTCATAATCGGAGAAGAGGGTCGCTATTCATAATCGAAGAAGAGGGTCGCTATTCATAATCACAGAAGAGGGTCGCTATTCATAATCAAAGAAGAGGGTCGCTATTCATAATCGAAGTAGAGGGTCGCTATTCATAATCACAGAAGAGGGTCGCTATTCATAATCGAAGATGAGGGTCGCTAATCATAATCAAAGAAGAGGGTCGCTATTCATAATCACGAAAGAGGGGCGCTATTCATAATCGAAGAATAGGTTAGGGTTAGGATTATTTGTCAAATATTGTAATATGATATTCATTGTTCAATGAACACTCAAATATGAAAGAACAAAAATAATAATATGGGATGGGATCTAGACACCCCACGGCTGTGTCGAGCCAATATGGGGACGGGCGATGAAACAAATACACCCCTTAAAAACAGGCGAGAGCGAAAAAGCGTGAGGAAGCGGAGGAAGAGAAAGATAAAAGCTACGAAATTTGCGTCAGTTTTCGCCCTTCCCGCGGGGAGGGGGAAGTAACTCCCCATCCATGCATCCACCCCTGATACATGCAGTGCAGCACTGCGTGGGTGTCGAACTAACTTTCCGCCTAAAAGGAGGTGCTACATGTACGAGCCTTTATCTTTCTCTCAAATTTGCTACAAAACGTCAGAGGGACCCCCCCCCCCCCCCCATGCACCCACCCCTGTTACATACAGTGCAGTATTGCGACGAGCCATTATCTTTATCTCAGATTTGCTATAAAACGTCAGAGCTTTCGCACTTCGCGCGGGAGGGGGAAAACCATATAGTTACAAACCCCTAACAACTCTATGGGGGAATCTCCCCGGGGGCGGATTCCCCCCCCCCCCCCCCTCGACGTTTCGCGTAATATGTGCGCATCGCGAAAAGCAGTCACCACGCCGCTTCACTACTTTTTTCTTTCAAGTCTTGCGCAACTTTTGAGACCAAATTGGTGATGTCCGCGCGTGCGGTTCCGGAGTTACCCAACATTTCGTAAGTGCATGTCAGACCCAAAATTGTTCAAAAACGTGATTTCGTGTACAAATCCAATCCAAATTGTGTTTCCAGCTAAAATTCATAAATGTTTCATTATTTTTACTTTTACTGTTTAAAAACAATTAATTTTATGTTGTTTAGGATTAAAATAGTGTCGCCGACAAATTACATCGAAAAAACAATAAAAAACATAAGAAAAAAATGATTTTTACCGGTTTATTTGATCAGAATCTGACAAAGAGTCTCTATACCAAAAATTAGCAGTTTTGGGGCTTTATTTAATTAATTAGAGCAAATTAATTTTATGCATAAATTAGCATAATTAATTAGTTATTAAATTTTTCGGAGAAATTGACTATACAGTTTTTGTAGATTACGTGGTCGGCGACGTGTGTGCCGATTTTCGTTGCGAATGCGCGGTGGACGGCCGAGATCTTAGGGGGCGGAATCAGCCCCCCACCCCCGGCTGTGAGATGGGTCTAAATAACCCGGCTCTATTAGGGTTAAAGCCGTTGGTCCTGTGGTTGTTTACATACAACCAATATGCTTTACAGTATAAAGAAATGGAATAAATTTGATAGAATTGAATTAAGATCAAACAAACATACAAAATACATGATGCGCATGCCCTTGTAATGGGGGGGGGGGGGGGGTGGCCTGTAGGATTGGCTTGTATCATCCCCCCGCAATAATTCACCTTCAATAAATAACATGATCAAATAATATGATCAGGAGGAAGAGGAGGATGACCATGATGATTATTATTCATAGGATCACGATCGATCAACATGGTGATAATTTTTGTCATGATTTTTGTTAAGATTATGATAAGGAAGACCGAAATAAAGATTTCAAAGAATATAATGAAATTAATAAGTTAGTAATTACCATGAAAGCACATGCACTCAAATGCTCTGAGAGGTGATTTTTAACTCGGGGAAATTTGAAAGTCCCAACCGTGGGAGGGCATACTTCATTCCCATCCATGCCTATAAACAGGGGCACACTGTAAAAACGGTAGATGCCAATGAATTGTACGTTACTAAAATCACGTATTATGAAAATATTACTATCCTACCCCAAAATAAAAACGAAAACAAATTTTTCACGGCAATTTCTAAGCCCGTATCCGGACAACTACCCCTACAACTAATCTCCAGGACAACTACCCCCTACGAGAATACCACCCCCCCCCCCTCCCCGCCCAACTTTCCCCTCATCTCCCCCCCCCCCCCCCCAAATGGACGATTGCTGGAACTTGAGATAAAGGCTAAGGATTAGGTCTTCACAGGAGTTGAGAAACGGGAGGATCTGGATGATTCAATGATTCATTTATTGTCATGCAACAAGGATACAAATTTTGTTACAATCTGATTTCCCAATTTCAAGCATAAAAAATTGCACGTGATGGATAAGAATGAATACAGAAAAATATATTAATGCACATGTATCAAAAATATATTAACACATTGAGAATAAAGAGGCATGACAATAATTATTCCATGATAAATCTACGTAAACAGTATACAAAAGGAAATAAGAGTACAAGCAAGAGGTCCATGTCTTGCAAAAAACCATGCAGAAACAAAGAAAGAAGAAGCTGGAAAAGGAAGGAAAGAGGAAGAGAGAGAGAGAGGAGAAAAAGAAAAAAGAAAGAACGAAAAGGGTACATAAATAGACAACCAGTACTTCCACTAACTCTAAAATAGGTGTGGCAATGACACTCCAATAGTCCTCCCCTCCCACGTAGATGTATGGATTAGACATCGTTTTTTTTAATTATTAAGGCACTGGCAAAGCGCCTTTCAAAGTGTGGGGAGTATTGATAAATATAGTTCACTTTTTTAGAAAATAAGGATATATTTGACAAAAAACCGGAAATGCATTGTATAGAGCTTTCTTAAATACAATACCGTTGGGCCTTGGGTTGTCCTTCCTCCATATCCCTTTCTTATTTGATTTAAATGACAACCCTGTTCTTTGATTATGAATAGCGACCCTCTTCTGTGATTATGAATAGCGACCCTCTTCTCCGATTATGAATAGCGACCCTCTTCTGTGATTATGAATAGCGACCCTCTTCTCCGATTATGAATAGCGACCCTCTTATGTGATTATGAATAGCGACCCTCTTTTGTGATTATGAATAGCGACCCTCTTATCCGATTATGAATAGCGACCCTCTTCTGTGATTATGAATAGCGACCCTCTTTTGTGATTATGAATAGCGACCCTCTTATCCGATTATGAATAGCGACCCTCTTCTGTGATTATGAATAGCGACCCTCTTTTGTGATTATGAATAGCGACCCTCTTCTCCGATTATGAATAGCGACCCTCTTATGTGATTATGAATAGCGACCCTCTTTTGTGATTATGAATAGCGACCCTCTTCTTCGATTATGAATAGCGACCCTTATGAATATTGACCTTTATGAATACGGACCCTTATGATTAACGACCCTGATTTGGTATTATGAATAGCGACCCTCTTTCCATATTATGAATAGCGATCCTTATGTCTTATTATGAATGGCGGTCCTTATGAATAATTACCCTTATGAATAGCAACCCTTATGTCTTATTATGAATAGCGGTCCTTATGAATATTTTTTTTATGAATAGCGGTCCTTATGACTAGCGAGCAGACCCCTCATGTACTATACTATGCTTAGCACATATACTTCCATCAAATTACATTCACATATTAAAGGCACCATATTTCTATGTCAAGAAATTTTGTTCGTTCCAACTCTAAATGCATAATCTATAATGTATAATTATCTTCAGCTAATGCGTAACTGATCTAAGAGAAACAATCTTGCTGTTTTTGTAACCAATTCTCCTCTTTCTCATCAGATTCTGCTGTCGTCATAAACATACTACATAATTATCTCACCATATTCACACCATGACACTATTCATTATATTTTCTCAAATAAACACCAAACTCATCACTCAATCAGGCCTATTGCCTCTTTCACGTCTCTCCGACTTATCTGTATTGCATGCATTCGGCATTCATGTTGCGCTTCTTCAGATTCGTGATGTCGCCTCAGATAAAACTTCTCTTTGCACCGGGAACTATCTATCTGCTTTCTCCGTATTTCAGATTTAATATCTTGATCTAAATTGTGGTAACTATCCAGCGATCTTTGTTATCAAGCTGGAGGAATTTTGCTAATTATTATGATATATTCTTGGCGAGCCAAAACTAAATGGATGTAGATTGAGGTTAACACGGAACATATTTAACAACGTCCACCGCTGAGAAATCGAACAAAGTCAATGACGATTCACTTCTTCTCACCCTTGCACCACACCTGTGGTCATTCAACCTGCAAATACCTTCATATATGCAAATAGGGATTAGTCCCGCTTTTCTAAGGAAATACATTTATTTGGACGTAATACTGCACTGAAACAGGGGTGGATGGAGGGAAGCCGGAGTTTCTCCCCTACCACGCGAATTTTGCTAATTATTATGATATATTCTTGTCGAGCCAAAACTAAATGGATGTAGATTGAGGTTAATTTAACACGGAACAGATTTAACAACGTCCACCGCTGAGAAATCGAACAAAGCGCGAAAGCTCTGACGTTTTAGCAAATTTAAGAGAAATATAACGGCTCGTAGCACCTTTTTTTTTTTTTTTTTTTTTTTTTTTGGGGGGGGGGGGGGGGGGGGGGGGGTTATTTCAACGTCCGGACTGCTTTTCTGTTATTTGGATGTAATACTTCACTGTAACAGAGATGGGGGCAGGGAAGGGGAGTTTCCCCCTTTCGCGCAAAGCGCGAAAGCTTTGACGTTTTAGCAAACTTGAGAGAATGATAACAGCTTGTAGCAAACAATTTTTTAGGCGGAAAGTTATAGTTCGACGCGCCGATTGCTTTTCAGTTACTTGGACGCAATATTGCACTGTATGTAACTGGGGTGGGTGCAGGGAGAGGACAGTTATTTCCCCCTTCTAAAAACTTGGACGTTTTAGCAAATTTTGAGAGAAAGATAACGGCTTGTAGCGCCTTTTTCTCACTTTCCCCGCTTTTCCGCTCTCGCTTTTTTTAGGGGCTGAATAGGGGGATGGCCCCCGGTGCCCCCCTGTCTACGCCAGTGCTCTTACATGGACCGGACCCCGGCCAGTAATCATGTCAAACAAAGTGCTGTAAAAGATTGGAAAATCTCATTTAAGATTCCTATACCTTCTGAAGATGATCTGCGAACTCAAATATTGTTGAGGGTGGGGGAAGCCCCCCCCCCTCCCCTGTACCCACCCCCTGCCCTGGGGAGCACGCTTCGCATGCTCATCTACAATATTGCAAGCTTCGCGTGCTCAGAACCCCCCCGAACCCCCCCCCCAAAAAAAAAAAAAAAAAAAAAAAAAAAAATAAATAAATAAATAAAAAAAAAAAAAAAATAAATAAATAAATAAATAAATAAAAAATAAAAAAAAAAAAATAAATAAATAAAAAAAAAAAAATAATAAATAAAAAATAAAAAAAAAAAATAAAATTAAATTAAATTAAATTTAAAAAAAAATAACAAATAAATAAATAAATAATTAAATAAATAAAATCATTAATAAATAAATTTAAATTTAAATAAAAAAATAATAAATAAATTTAAATAAAACAAAATTAATTAATTAATAGAAAAAAAGAAAGAAAGAAAAAATAAAGAAAAAATAGACAAAAATGAAATCCTGCTACGTGGTTGTAGGGATCCACCTGGCTCTCCCCATATTGACCACCTATTTCCTAAGATGTTCTGCATTGCTGTGTGGAATTCTGAAGGAAAGAAAAGAAGGTAGACTAAATGACAGCTATTTAAACTGAAGCCTAGTCATATTAGTTTCCCAAATAGTCTAAAGTTTAAACACAAAGTCTGGAGTTTTCTTAATGCAATTGCTTTTCAATTTTAGTTAATTCAATAATCGGCAATTTACTTGGTGCAACCATGGTATTAACTAAGTACAAAATTACACATAGACATAATGATGCACTCATTCCCCATCTCATTCTTAAGATCCTGATGTAGCATGCTGTACAGCAAAGTCACCAACAAAACCAAGTTAAAGAAATAGGTTGATTTTAACTTGTCACGTGAAATAGAGTAAAATCCTCTTATACATGCCCAATGTTATTTGAAATAACCACTATGACCAGTTGACCACTCACAAATAGACGAGGATAAATAACCTCACACCCATACACCCATACACCCATAAACTGACATGAAAGCGTATGACAGGGACTGTTACTTGTTAAAAATGCGTCTTCATAACTGTGAAATATAAGTCCTTTCTCACGACTTTCACGAACATCACTATTCGTGCAGTTGATTGCAGCGCAAGATGGCAGCTTGAACTACTCTCAGTTCATCTTTGAAGGGCATATGGTGATTATATGAGTGAAAATAGTCCTTCAAATTTGGTCAAATGTTACACACAAGGTTAATGGAGCGGCGACGTTCCGGAATTGTTTTGAGGGAAACGAGATGGCGCTGGCGTATGGCAAGCCTTATTACTATTTAAAGTGATTTTTTGATATCACGAATTGAATTTTTGATACCACAAATTCGATTTCTGGATATAAAAAAATGGGTTTATGTGATAAACCAATGGGAATTTGTGATATCAAAAATTCAATTCGTGATATCACAAATTCGAATTTGTGATATCACAAAATCACTTTACATAGTAATAAGGCTTGCCATACTGGCGAGCTGCCAGTAGCGTCATGCTGCCTATGGCCTGTCAGCTTGCAGCGAGCGATAGAGCCTATTCCAGTCATAGAGTTCAGTGGTAGCGGCTAACTAGTTTTATTATTTATTGTCGATATCTCGAATTATGTTATTGTCAGGATATAGGGGTGTTGAAATATAGAGTGTGGGTACATAACGTATTTTGTCCTTGTTTCTCCTTATTCAGAGCCAAGCAAGCCTTAATAGAATGTCACCGGTTACTAAGTCCCGAGATTACTGGCAAGAAACTCAGTATATGTTTCCATGGGTTGGGACATTTCAATGGCCGGGTCCTGTTCGCTAAGGTCAAAGACAATGATGGGATCCTCAACACTCTCAATAATATAGCAGGTATGTGACTAGTGACAGAATCTAGTTACCATAGTAAAATTGAATCCTACTTTTGTTAGATTTTTTGTCATGAGGAGGAAGCCAGGAAGGTGTTTCATGTTATTCAATATTTGATATTATTCTTCCATATTACAAATTCTGTGGGGTCAATTTCAACAAAAAACTTAATTTTCTTGGTAAAACTTCATAGGTCAATGCACTGCAGAGGCTCAATACGATATGAAAATTGCATTATATAAATTATTTATTTTATGCCACTTTATTGTGTAAGATTTGCTTTAAATTCTTTTATTTTTGTATCAAAATATCAAATGATTTAAAAGAAACAAAAGAACGAGGCGGGCTGATAAAAGGAAGCAGGACCGGACAATAAACTATGAATCAATTTTATTTGGCCTTAGAGTTAAGCCCTCTAGAATTCAGCCAGTCTATTCCAGTGGTATTGACAGCTAATTGTGTTGTAGGACATCTATGGAATTTAATGGTCTTTTTTCTGGGTTTGTTTTTTCGTTTGGGGGAGGGGGAGAAAAGAATTCCAGCTTGTAGTAGCAAGGGTATCAAATCTCTTTTATGATTTTTTTATTCCTCACAGAAACTGTTGAAAACTGCTACCGGGATTGCAAAATCCGCTCCACCACGAAGCAAAGATTCAATCCCCACCTCACCGTCATGAAGCTCTCGCGAGCCCGCAGCCTGCCCAAGAAGTATTATATCAAGCCGAAGCTCTACTGCGGCTACAACGACAAGCCTTTCGGGAATCAACCTATCCTCGGTTTACAGCTCTGCTCCATGAAAAAACAAAATAGTGATAGTGGGGACAAGTACTACTTCAGGGAACATGAGGTGCTGTTTAATGAAGGTAGATGGCTTACTAAGCCACTCCTGGCAATTGCCAATATTGTGTGGTTTCGCTTACTAACTTTCGATTCTACATACATGTACACTGTAATAATTTTTGTGGGGATTTTATATTTTGTTGTATGCCAGGAATTTTAAAAGGAAAGTGAAGCTTTAAAATCCTAAAATAGCCAACATACAAAATCACAAGAGAAATGATAGATCAAAAGTGACCACAAACAAGTACATATGGGATAAATTATATACATAAGGATATAACATTTTAATGAAATTGTGGAGGACAATATGTAGTTACAATTCAAAAAACCTGCTCTGAAAATAAACATATATTCAACGGCTTGTGATACCGGCGTTACATTTTATGTAACTAAGACCCTTAGAGATGTGCATCATGTTGAAGGTGTAAAAGGGAACGTCTACCCCATCATCAGAGACAAAAGCATACAAATGAGAGGAACAGCTAGGTCAGTGAAATTTGTATATTCTCAAAATATATTTCACTACTCCTGTTTCCTAGATCCTGGGTTCTGAATTTTTTTTGTTAGGCGGGCCAGAAATATTCCTGAAATTACGTCGCGGGCCACTGAGTATTCTACATACATACAAAGACGTGTGGGACTGACGTATCTTGTCCGAATACATTGTGTATTGACTTTCTGGTTTTTCGATTCATGTAAAATGTAATTTCATCATCAAAATGTGCGAATTTAGATAAGGAATAAAAGTTAGGAAGAGACAACTTCACTCCCAAAATTGTGATGGCGAATGCCCGAATGCGGGGTAATTAAATTTGTATATTCTCAGGGAAAGGGGCTACAGCCCCCACCCCCGCCTCTTACGCCTATGAATACATATCCGGACGGTAAAAAAAAAAAGGACGGTAGAAAAATAGTCAGAATACCCCTCCAGTTTTATATCATACATAATTGTTATCCTTTTTTTTTTCTTTACAATTGTAGTTTAAGCTCCTACCAACCTTAAAAATTTGTTAGCAAGCTTTCGTCCACTCCTGTGGACTTTCTCAAGCCAAACGATCAGTCACACTGTTTCTAATTACTGTCTGCTGTCTTGCGACCACTGGACCGAAGATAGGTGACAATAAATAACCTGAGTCCCTGTTCAGTGTAGGATTAATCTTCTTTATCCAAATAGACTCTTTCACCTTTCTTGACCAGTAGTTGCTTTCAAAGTCAATGATGAGGGCATCATCCCATCCAATTTTATGTCCTGTATTAAAGGGGTACTCCGGCCTAAAAATAATATGAATTGAATGAATAGAGTAAAATTAAACAAGCAAAACACTGAAAATTTCATCGAAATCCGATAAAAAATAACGAAGTTATTGAATTTTTAAGTTTTGCATTATTTTGGGAAACAGTTCTATGCATGTCATCATGAATATGTAATGAGTGATTTGATGATGTCACGTCCCCACTTTCCTTTTTTAACTATATTACATGAAATCTTCATTATTTCATTTTTTCATACATGTCTATAAAAAATATCTCCCTTGTAACAAAATAAGTTACAGCAATGATGAACTTAGACATTAAATAACGAGTCAGTCCTTTTAGTTATAGGCTTGGAGCCGAAAATTTTAATAATTGCAATTTCATATAATAAAATACAAAAGAAAAAGTGCGGATATGACATCATCAGCTCACTCACTGCATATTCATGATGACGTGCATATCACTCTTTTACCAAAATAATGCAAAACTTAAAAATTCCAAAACTTCGTTATTTTTCATCCGATTTCGATGAAATTTTCAGTGATTTGTTTGATAAATTTTACTCTGTTTATTCAATTCATATTAATTTCAGGCCGGAGTACCCATTTAAGGGCGTGTTCGGCTAGAGCTGAATTGAATTGAATTGAATTGATAATGGTTTATTTAAATCAACACATGGCAGCCCGAATGCTGAATTGAGTGTGATGTACAATAAAAACACAAGTAGATATTTATACAAGATTCGAAAAACATTAAAACATAAAAATTCACATATAAATAATATTTTAAAAACATATGGAGATATCATTTCACCATAGTTACATTTGTTGTCTTATATTTTTACTATTGTTATCACTAATATCAATATTTATTATCATTATCATTATCATGTGTTGGCTCAGTCAGTAGAGCGTCCACCTCACAATGGGGAGGTTGTGGGTTCTAACCTCGGCCACGTCATACTAAAAGATGGGAGTTGCTGCTACCTTGTTTGGCGTTCAACAATTGAAGGGATAGAGCAACGTCGATCTGGCGCTGCACAGTGGCTGCCGGGCCCACGATCAATTGGGCAAAAAGAATTTCCATTTCGGTTAATAAAATTTGGAGTGGACGTTAATTGGATTATTATTATTATTATTATTATTGATAAAAATGTTATCATTGTTATCATTACATTTTTTACTGTTATATTTATTATGATTAAATTTTATATTATTATTGATTTTATTGCTGTTATTATCATTATGAAAGAGAGTAACCAGGCTTCATACAGTTTAGGAGGTATAACAAAAAAGTGAAGAGAATAAAATAATGACAATGAACGTAATTTGAAATAAATAAAAACTATATCTAAAATCCCGTTCTATTCAAAGTACATAGTAATATATGACTATGGTGATTTGATTGTTTTTGTTGTTCCATTTGCATATTTCACATAGTATATAATTACACAAAAATTTAAATTAACGTGATTATTGATGGTGAATAAAAAGAGAAATCAACACGGCTACATTTACCAGTTGTAAACAATAATTGAAAAAAAGAGACTGGGTATTATGTGAGTAACAGTGGAAAAGATATACCAATTGATCACATAGTAGAGGAGGGGGCATATTTATGGAACAATATTGCACTGTAAAAGTTACAGACAAAAAGTAAGAAGTAATCAGGAGGTAAAATAATGAGGATGCTCTGTAAGAAAAATACAGTGTGTAATATTGAAGGCCTACACAAATCACTGGCCACTGTACATAAATCACTGATTATTTAACAGTCGCACGATGTAAGGCAGTTTGTATGCCTTTCTGTTCTACATTTTACTTCTCTCAGCTTATGGCTATTTCTCAAATTTGGGTCTTGGTTTGGTTGTCGTGATGATGGCAGCCAGATGTGAAATCTGGAGTTAGGCACAGCAATACCCTTAGCAAATTTAAGACAAAGCGTTACACGACGCTCACGAAGAGATTGGAGGTTACAACATTTCAGGGCATCTGCATAGGAAGAGTAAGACGAGCCAATGGGAAGGGTTGATCAATCTGAGGGCTCTTTTGTGCTCCTTAAGTCGATCATTGGGAGTTCTGCTTGGGAAAGTCCACAGGAGTGGACGAAAGCATGCTAACAAATTTTTAAGGTTGGTAGAAGCTCAAACTACAATTGTATGATTACCCCCAACCGATGAAAGTTTTCTGTATTTATTCTTGGTTTGATTTTTTTAATGCAAACTGTACGTGGTAGGACAAGGAACGGATAATTATAATTTAGGTCGACTATTTTGAAACCTTTATTCTAATAGGATGGGGTAACCTCGCTAGTCATAAGGACCGCTATTCATAAGGACCACGTATTCATAAGGACCGCTGTCCATAACGCGTGACTAAATGAATAGCGGTTTTCTTTGAATAGCGGTCCTTCTAAATAGCGAGCAAACCATAGACAAATTACTTCACTATTCATAAGGACCTCCATTCATAAGGACCCCTATTCATAAATATTCATAAAGACCGCTATTCATAACGCGTGTTAAATGAATAGCGGTTTTATATGAATAGCGAGCGGACCCTGTTAGGATGATGTATTATGTATCCACATATTACATTTAAGAATATCGTCTCGCGGGCTAAAAGTTCCCCAAGGGCCACCCTTTAAGAACCCCTGCTCTAGATATACAGTACTAGTCAAAATGATCAAAAGCCCAAAACCGGATATTTGTAATATGACCTAATGACCTCTATTACCTAATGCCCCAAACTGGACATTTTTATCCGATTTGACCCAATGCCAAATCCAGTATCCTTTATTATTTAAAAAAAAAAATCATAAATACATTTATATACCAATGATTCCACTTGTGTAAGCCTATATTGCAAAACCTTGTCATCCAAAACCGGAAATTTTTATCCGCTTTGACCAAATACCCAAAACCGGAAATTTTTATCCACTTTGACCAAATGCCTCAAACTGGAAATATTTATCCGATTTGAAATACCAAAACCGGAAATTTGTATCCACTTTGACCAAATGCCTCAAAATGGAAATATTTATCCGATTTGACCAAATGCCAAAACCAGTATTATTTATTATTTAAACAAAAAAATCATAAATACATTTATATACACATGATTCCACTTGTGTAAGCCTAAATAGCAATACCTTGTCAGCCAAAACCGGAAATTTTTATCCGCTTTGACCAAAGGCCCAAAACCGGAAATTTTTATCTGCTTTGACCAAATGACCAAAACCGGAAATTTTTATCCACTTTGACCAAATTCCCCAAACTGGAAATATTTATCCGATTTGACCAAATGCCAAACCAGTATCATTTATTTATTTTTTTTTTAATTCATAAATACATTTATATACAAATGATTCCACTTGTGTAAGTCTAGTACCACTATCTTGTCACCCAAAACCGGAAATTTTTATCCGCTTTGACCAAATGCCCAAAACCGGAAATTTTTGTCCGCTTTGACCGAATGCCTAAAACCAGAAATATATATGCACTTAGACCAAATGCTTCAAACTGGAAATATTTATCCGATTTGAAATACCAAACCGGAAATTTGTATCCACTTTGACCAAAAATGCCTCAAATGGAAATTTTTATCCGCTTTGACCAAAGGCCCAAAAACCGGAAATTTTTATTCTGCTTTGACCAAATGACCAAAACCGGAAATTTTTATCCACTTTGACCAAATTCCCCAAACTGGAAATATTTATCCGATTTGACCAAATGCCAAAACCAGTATCATTAATTATTTTTTTTTTATTCCAAAATACATTTATATACAAATGATTCACTTGTGTAAGTCTAGTACCACTATTGTCACCCCAAAACCGGAAATTTTTTTTCATCCGCTTTGACCAAATGCCCAAAACCGGAAATTTTTGTCCGCTTTGACCGAATGCCTAAAACCAGAAATATATATGCACTTAGACCAAATGCCCAAAACCGGAAATTTTTATCCACTTTGACCTAATGCCACAATCTGGAAATTTCTATCCGCTTTGACCAAAGCCAAATGCCGGATCATTTATTTTTTACAAAAATAAA